>MVGT01001542.1:211659-252216 GCA_002174775.1 Macleaya cordata | reverse complement strand
TCGAAAATAACCCACAACATAACCAAATAGCTAATACCTAACGTATGGAACTCCTAATGGATCCATACGAGCCAAAACCTATAGCCTAGCTGGAAAATTCTCAACAAGGATAGAAGAAGCCATAAAATCTGTCGTAGAATTACACTCTCTATAAACATGAAACAAAGAAACACGAATAATAGAAGCTATTTTATAAATCTGAATCCACCACCTGTGCAGTCGCTAAGGAAATCGGAGAGGAGATGAAAACCATCGCCAAACAATTTGAGAATCAACGTGGACGACAATATCATGAACACCCAAACGAAGGCACAACTGCAAATAGGGGTGTCAACGGGTATCCATTTACCTAGAACCTAACCGAACTAGAACCGATAATCTCGGTTCTGGTTCCATATATTATGATCCCGAATAAAATCGAGTCCTTTGTTGAAGAATATCGGGACAACTATTAACTAATAACTGGAAACTGGAATACTCCAAGACACGTATAAACCCTATCTTTTAAGAGATGTTTCTCCCCATCCGGTAGAAACCGCGATGTCACTCTGCGGTGAAAAAGAAAATCTCTCTCAGGATACAATAGAGGTCGTTTGATTCAAGGTGTGACTGAAAACAATGAATTTTATTGAAAATATCTAACATTCCCCCACTATTTTCAAAAAAATGATTCTATGTAAAAGAAAGAATGAGAAGAATAAAAAGGGTTGCATCACCAGAGTGACTGCCTACGTACACATGAGGGATCAAGCCACCGTAGTTCATGCAAGCGATAAATCGACTCTATCGATAAAATAGGCATCATCGAAGGAAGTAGTACATAAATGAAAGTAGCTTTTGACTTTGAACTTCTATTTAGTGTAAATAACTCAAAGATTTATCAAGGTGCTGTGGTGAACGAATCTTGAACCAATGACCCTATAATGACTAACCGGAGTTATCACACATACTATATTCCAAATAAGAGTGTTTTTTTTATTCTAACGCATTAATGGCCTTACGTAATACCCTGATTTCATGAGTGCTTTAGAGACGGTCTAAATCTCATAGAAAGCAGCCTGACTTTCTCACTCATATAGGTAAGTTCTTATAAAGTGATTCTGCGAGTCACTTTATCTCACAATAGAACTTATTAAGGAATCTAATCCAATCTCTATCATTCAGAATTTTCACACTAGAGATTTGAGGAATGAGATCTAAAGTAATACTCTAGTGTCTCGGTTAAATCATACTTTAACTTATTTGTACCCTTTGAACTTTGATTATTAATTTCAAAACATAAGTAGGGTTCCCATTAAAGATGATTGAAGTTACGTAGACCTCAATCTCAGTCCTTTTGATGTTTTTGCAATCATCTTTCTAGCTAATCCTTTCGTCAAAGGATCTGCTAGGTTATTCCTTGACTCTACATAATCAATTATTATTACTCCTTGCTTGAGTAATCCCCTAAGAAACTGATGTCTAAGGCTGATATGTCGTTGCTTACCATTGTAAGTCTTATTTGCGACCTTATACAAAGTAGCTTTACTATCACAGTAAATCATTACAGCTGGAGATGGTTTCTTTCAAATAGGAATATCTATTAATAAGTTTCTCAGCCACTCAGCTTCTTTACTTGCATCTGCCAAAGCAATAAATTCTGCCAACATAGTAGAGTCTGAGATGCATGTTTGCTTCTTAGAACTCCATGACACAGCTGCACCTCCTAGGGTAAAAATCCATCCTGTAGTGGATTTAGAGTTTGACTCTATGTTATTCCAACTTGCATAACTATATCCCTCGAGTACAGCTGGATATCCTTGAAAATGCAAATCATAATTGATGGTCACTTTTAAGTATCTTAGAACCCTTGAAACTGCGTTCCAATGTTCCTTTCCTGGATTACTAGTGAAGCGACACAACATACCAACTACGCATGTTATATCTGGTCTTGTGCAATTCATTGCATACATAAGACTTCCAATTACACTAGCATATTCTAACTGGTCATAACCCCGCGAGGGGGCTCCGCCCCCTCGACCCCTGTTCGAATAACGTAACCTGAAAACAATGAATTTTATTGAAAATATCTAACATCCTTAAAGGATCTACCCGACTGGAACCGTTTAGATTTCGGTTCCAATTCGGGTCTGTCGGGTAATCGGTTCCTAATTAATTAAAGGGTAGACTGGATAGTTTATAATGAGAGGGTTGTTTATGACCTGTAATACTAAAAAACTAAGGGTGAATCTATAATTTTCTGTCAAAAGAGTGCCTTTTGTGGTTCCACTTTTCCTTTTTTCCTTTTATGTTCTCTTTTAACTTGCCAAAACCTAATACAAATTGGCCAGTGTGAGTTCTTCGATCATAGTTCTAGATTGATTTAAAAATTGAATCACTTGATGTGATTTATTATCGATTTAAGAATTATGTTGATGTGTTTGTTTATCCTATTGGTTATAACCTTGTTGGGTTTTATGTGAGAGCAATGACGTCTTTTGCCTTTTCTTGGTTTCTCTTTCTATTTTTCTTGCTTTGGATTCTCTTGTAGTTCCTCTCGAGGTCTCTTCATGCTATGGTTGATGAGAAGCCCTAAAAAAACAGAGGATGGATGTTGGATTTGATTAATTTTTTTTGGACTGACGAGTTTCTTGATTTAATTTTAGGTTAATTTAATACCTAATGGTTGTTTACTGGTGAAATCACGCTTGTAGAGGGTAATACATTTGACACGATTTACAAACTGATCATCAATATCTTCCTAATGAGGATGATCATCATCTTGTTCTTATTTATTATTTTCTTTCTAAATTCTAATCTTTATCTTCTTCGTTTTCAAAGAGTTTACTACAATGAAAATTAGGATTTTTTTAATTAATCTACTTTTTCTAATCACTTTTTGTTTGTAAATTAAGGAAGAAGAAGAAGAATTAAGAGAAACTATTGAGCTGATATTTTTTGCAAATACCTAATGGGTATCCGATACCCGACGGGTACCTGAGCTTCATATAGGTTCCGATTCTGGTTCCACTTGATATGGAACCAGAACCGGAATCGATAGGAACCGGAACCGAGATGTTTTATAGGCTCTGGTTCTGGGTATTTTAATACCCGAACCGGAACCTACTGGTTGACACCCCTAACTGCAAACCATCTAATAGAGCACGAAACTCAGCCAAAGGAATAGAGCCTAGCCCATAATAACTATAGAAACCAGCCTGTAGAAAACCTCTATCATTACGAAGAACCCCACCTCCAGCACAAACACCGGAATCGTCCCGAGCTCCATCTACATTTAAATAGAATTTTCCTGGAGGTGGAAAACTCCACTTAAGCACCCTAACTAGGTGGAAACGAATCTCATGGAAAACGCACCCCAATAACGTACAAATTCTACCAATGTCCGAACTACTTCGCACCTTTGGCACAAAAACCTCATTAGTACGGCACAACCAGTGAAGAATTTTTCGACGTACAGTAAGGGTAGATAATCTATTCCCCTCAAACCTCTACCTACACCGCTCCAACCAAACCTCCCAACAATCCAAAAGAGGTACCAAATAAGCAAACATGCCTAACTATAAACGAGGAGAAGCAACATCAAAACATAAATGAAAAAGCTCATCGAGAGATAAACACTGTCTCCAATGAACTTTAATTATCGGGCAAAAGAAGTCCCACATAGCCGTAACCAGATCCCCAATTAAAAATAAATATCTCGCATTCTCACTCCTAGGAGAGAAGCAACAATCACATTTCAAGGGTAGAGAGATACCACAAGAAGTAACACGAGAGTCAATAGCAACCGCCCCTCTAAACAACTTCCAACAAAAAACTCCAACTTTCTTAAGAACATGCGGAAGCCAGCACCACTTAGCAAATGGCCAAAATAGAGCTGATGAATACAGACAATTATAGGCATACATTGTATAAATTTGGTGGTGGCTGTCAAGGTGATGCAAAATACAACCAAGAGAAATTTAATCAAAGGTTCAAACTAATTCAATTATTACAGGTTCAAAGGTATACAAAAATGTGTACCCAATTTGAACAATTTCTGGAGAATAAAACAACTCTTGATGAATCAGATTGTAATCATAAAATGTAAAAATACAGTGATATAAAAAAGAAACACAAAAAAAATATGTGAGGAGCTCTGATAGGCTCAATCCAGTCTAAATTGCTCAAGAAACATTACATGAATTTGATGTTGGGACTTGTTTTCTATGTTGATTCTACCTGAATTGCAGAAATTCTGGTGATCAACTTTTAACTATGTTTTTAAAGAATTCTAAGGTTTGACTGTTGTGTGCGAAAGCTTCAACAATTTTTGAGGCATAAACTTGTTGATGTGGTAAATAAGCGATGGCCCAGAGTGTGATCCAATGATCATTCTATAGTATAAGTCATCTCTTTGATAACCTAAAAAGTAAAAACCTATTTGCAATCAAAAGAGCACAAGAAAATAGAACAAAAGTATATAATAAAGATCATAATTTTCATTAATTAATAACAAAAAGTATATACACATACAGTAAAACCAAGGCTATAGATATCTGATCCATGTCAAAGCACACTACAACACAAGAAATCCAAAAAAAAAAACTAAAAGCAAAATCCAGTAACCAAATCATGCCTAACATCAACACCACTAGCATTATAAATCTTTACAAATTAGAAATAAAAAATTTATTTTGCTTCGATATAGGGTATAATAAAAAAAAATCATCTTCAATCTAGGGTTATCACTGCAAATTAGGGCAACAAAAAAGATTTCTTGGGTCCAGAATTCCGGCGATAGAGAGAGGAAAGATTACAAAAAAGAATCTAAGGCTACAGAAATTCCTTGATTTCGGTGAATTTTTGAACAAAAACCAAATTTAGTGTTACAAAAAAAAAAACAAACGGACCAGAGCTTGAATAAAAAGAAAAAATACGTCGAGATCTCCAGCGACTGTGTTATCATACTCGTCTAGGTTGAGGTCCAGAACTGAAGAAAAAAAATAGTTTTGAGGTTTGAAATTAGAGGTAGAGAAGAAGAAAGCATCAGAAGAGTCAAAATAAGTGTACTTTCTGATTCATGTTCCCCCTTTTAGCCGAGTCGATCACATGAGCTAGTTCAAAAGTGAAAAATAACTCACCACGTGGCTTCTTGTTGGCTATTGAAAAAATAGAAACCAATGCTCTAGATCGAGTGATCTTTATTGGGTGATATAAGGGGAGCTATATAATCGACTTCTTTATAAATCACTATATTTTATAAGAGAGCGGTTATTGCACGCCTAGGGAGCTCAATGAAGGCCCATCCATCTGGTCCATTCATTAACTATGAATAAACAGTTAGACTCTACCATTACCTGACACAGAAGAGAAATTGGATTTGGCTTAGTGAAAACGCTAAAAGATGTCAACTGTTATACTGTACTTTATACTTCTAAATCCACACAATCACGACACGCGTCTCCTACAGCTGTTGATGTAACAATTCACAAAAAACCATTCTTTTCTTACCTTTTTTTTTCAAGGAAACGAGTAAATTATATTGAAGGCAAAAAAAGGCCAGTGTCCAAATGGTTTGCACAATTAAGTAGGGAAATAGACGAGTAGAGCTTAGCGTTGATCCATGACTAAGGATGGTCCACTTTTTTACCAAGTTTGGCTATCATATACACAAACATTCAGGGGTCATATATACGAAGAACAATACAAAGTGTGGTTTTTGTGATCTACCTATTGGTTTTTTCAAGTAGGATGATTGTTAGTGATTAACCCTTCCTTGTGCTCTCGGTGTTAGTGATCTGGTTTGTGGTTTGTAGTTTATGTTCGGTCCATGAGTTCACTCATGTCTTATTTGTCAAATTTTGTGCCGAATGTAACTCAAGAACATCAATTTAACTTGAGTTAGAGTTAGCGAGTCGTTGTTCAGTTCGTTGCGAAGAAAAGACTCCAATAAGCTCAACTCACCACCGGAACTCATCTTAGGATGGTAAGTGACTTAGAAACTCAATACCATAGGTGGTTAGTTCATATTGAATCATATGAGAAAGTACAGAATGGTAAAAGATGTCAAAACCCTTTAAAACTAGTGTTTGGATGAATGCTGTCAGAAAACCACGTTTTTAAGGAAAACTGTGACCTTTTGTATTGTGACCAAAAGTAGGTTTCGAAACCAAAGTGTACTAAATGATTTTTACAGCTTTTAAACATCTTTTAAACCTATTTTGAATGATTCTAAAAACCTTCTATAAATATTATAAGTTCACCATATATTATGAACTTTTAAACATTAATATAAGTGATATAGATCTAGATCTATACATATAAAACATCACTCACATGGGGTGATGTAGAAAAGAAACACCACATGGTGTGTTCTAAATTATCACCTATGGTAGAATATAGTTCTAAATTCAAAAGAGAAAAACATCACTCATTAGCCATGGGTTGATGTAATTTTAAAAGAAACACCACCATATATAAGTGTTCTTGATCTAGATCTAAGCATCACTCACATGGGATGATGTAGAAAAAAAACACCACATGATGTGTTCTAAATATCACTTATAGTGAAAGATAGTTCTTAATCTAAAAGAGAAAAATATTACTCATTACTCATGGGATGATATTGTTTTAAATAAAAAAGAAACACCACTATAATGGGTGTTCTTGATCTAGAAACACCACTCACTAAACTTGGTTTATTCTAGATCTAGATCTAAAAAAATATTAGAATATTCATCACATGGGACGTTCTAAATCTAGATCTAAAATCACCATTCTAAATAGAGTGAGTTAGAACTATTTTCATCATCCATTTTTTGGATCAATCAACTCTTAATAAGTTATAGGAGAGCTACATTTATATCCTTAAGTTTTCAAACTTGTTACTACAACACTGGAGGTGCTTTAACTTAAATTATATGAGTTCCAAGTTCTAAAGAGAGAAAGTTCAAAGTCTTTATGATAGAGAACTTGATTCTTTTGAGAGTAAGTTTATTCTAACACTTGTTCATAAAGATTACATCGTATGTGTTTAGAATGAACTTAGTTGTGAGTTAAGGCCAAGATAAATCCTTCCCAACAAAAGGCTTTACGAATTGTTTAGGTATTCCAATAGAATTCCAGTGATTGAGCCTGAGGTGTCAAGTTCATGATGATGTGCTCGTAAGATTCGAGTACTTATTTAAGGTGCGGGACTTGTGGTGCTCAAGTTGGAGACGCATCATTTTGTGGGAGGCGTTGGTTTGTAGATTCGGATTGTATGCGCAGCTCATTCACGTTGGCTTGGTGGACTCCAAGTTGTATGCGTGAGAATTGATAATCAACTTAGAGGCAAATTTGTGGAGTTCGAATTTGTGGAAGAACTGTACATCGTAGCTGATCGGAGCATAGAGGGAGTCGTAAATCGTGTCCATCGAGTGGTAAATCAGGTTATAAGTTTTCAATAACTCTTAGTGGATTTTTGCTGGACTAGGTCCCGGGGTTTTTTCAAGTTTGGATTTTCCTCGTTAACAAAATCTTTTATGCATATTTCTATATTTATTTAGAGATTAAAATATTCGATTTTTGTTCTTAAATTTTGCATATTAAGAATCAAATAAGTCAGTACTCTTGTTTGAGATTTTTGTTCTACTTTTAATCACCATTGAAATTTTAATTTGGTGATAGTGTGATCTCTAACTATAGTCACAAAGACATACGGTTAAATCTAACTAAACTGTAGGACATTTAAACTTTCAATTGGTATCAGAGCGGGTTCACTTGTTGGGTTTAACAACCTAAGTGTGATCCTTATGTATGACTATGGATTTTCAAAAACAGGGAAGTGTCACTAGAAAACCTCCACCTCTTAAAGGGAAGATTTATCTATTTTAGAAAGATCGAATGAGAGCTTTCCTTGGTATCACTTATTGATCCATTGGCCTTCTCACTCCTCCCTTTGTTTTGAATGCATATCATTTTTGGGTCGAAGAGTGAGTGTTTTACTAGTTTGCATTTTAGTTGTTTGTTATGCATTCTAGTGTTTGCAGTATGTACTTGTAGAGAAGTTCATATTGCATTTGAACATGACATTTTATCTACTAAGTATCATACTTTACAACATGTCAATGTATTGTCAAATTTTTTGTGACATGTGTGTATATTTTTTGTGTTTGTAATCTTGTTTCCTTATCAATACTGAATGAAGTGTATAAACTTTTGTAATTAGATGAGAAATAGGCTACTACACAAGTGGTGACTATTGATGGTCAACCACATCAAGAAAAATTTTTTACTGTAGGTTTGTATTCTCACTCTTCCTCTACTTTGCATGGAATATCATTTTTGGGTTGAAGAGTGAGTTGAAGATTAGTTTGCTTTCACAAATTGCATTCTAATACAAGTGTGTTTTAAGTGTTCTTCTTGTTGTTATTGGTTATCTTTTATAGAATACTTGAACATATAAGAGATTTTACAAATCTAAATTGCTTTACTTTATTTTGATATAGCTTGTGAATCTCTTCTATAAATCCACATACTCTCTTGATTGATTTATGAATCTTGTGCAAATAAGAGTCTTTTGAGTAAGTATGATTTTATCCTCCTTGGATCATTAGATGGGTTGGAAATAAAGCTCATAATTCAATGATGGACTAAACTAGCTGGTTGGACTATCTGTCACTAGGATATTGTGTTTTGAGGAAGTGCTGAAAAAATATTATTATATCTTGTTATGTAACATCACCAAAATAGTAAGCTCTTGTAAAAGATTTTGAGCTTGCTGAAACACCAAAAGAGTGAGTTCTCCTAAAAAATGTTGAACTCGGTGTTTGAACATTAAAAAGAGTGAGATCCCACAAAAAGATTGGGAACTCGATGTTCTATATTTTTCATCTGGACCTCATAGTGATCCACTTGGTTCTAATACAGGTACTTTCTTAGTTGTGTATCCTCGGATAAAAGTCGCTTGCAAGTTCAAAGAAATTATTGGGATCAAGTTGGTGATCTATGTCTCATGCTCTTGAGTTCATCAAGTTTCATTCAAACTCAAACATAAAGGTCATTAATAGGTAACAAAGTGAGATAATTCTTTTATGCTGGGTAAGGTTCAGATTTGGAGAATTTAGTAACATGGACAACCTTATCTTATTTTCCTTTTAGATAGTCTCACATAATGATAATGTTCTCTCAAAAACACACACACACCATAATCAAGATATTGAGTGCTGTGATTTTCATGATTGAGAACTAGCATGGCTATATTTGAATAAATTTTTGCAATTACATGATTAATAAATTTTGATTGTGATTGTGTATTATATTATTGATAGCCTTGACAACATGATTTGGACACAACAAAAATTATCTACTTGCATAAATTGGTAACTTAGATTTGTCGAGTGTTGATGCATGTTGAACCGGATTAGTGTTAAGATTCAAATCCTTCTCATGATCTGGACCTTGCATGGTTTGATTAATTGCATATATTTGTGCATGCATGCTCATTATTTGTGTTAGGCTAATATTTGAAAAAATCTACAAATATGCATTTTCTCCACTGGTTTTCAAAACCAGGATAGTTTCACAAACTTTGGTTTTATATCTTATCTTAGCTCTGATACACCTTGTAACTAGCTTTGATAAATTTTATAGTGTGTGACATGTTCTTGCTTGCCTTCCACCATACATTTTATTGTCTATTTAACTATCTACTTGGTTAAAAGCTAGTTAGATATTTATTCTTATGGTTGGTTGGCTTGTATTTGTGTTTCCATACATTGTCTTTCTCAATTTCTTCTTGTACTTTTATTGTCTTCTATTCTTTGTCTATTTGTGATAAAAAGGGAGAGAATTGTATGTTCTTGACTTTACAAGGGGAGTACTATATGATAGGAAATATATCACATAGGGGGAGAGATTCTTGTAGCACTTATCAAGGGGGAGAGTAAGTTCATTATTTATGTTCATGACTTCCATGGTCCATAATGTGTCTTGTAGACATGTGGAGGAAACAAGTTAAAGGCATCCCATAGAGTCCAATGTCTCTATTTATTTGGGGGAGTTTTGTCTTTTATCTCTCATTGAGTCTTATAAATGGGTTTTGTCACGAAATTGACAAAGGGGGAGATTGTAAGCTCCATAAGTTCCCTTATGGGTTTTGTCAATTTGCGTGTCAAATCGAACTCAATATGGTCAATGAGAGTTTGCAAGTTGTCTCTACATTTCTAATCATTGAAGACTTACAGTGAAGGAGAAAAGACTTGTGCAAAGCTTAACTTACCACTATTAAAAGATATCTTAAGATGGGAGAAGCTTTGACAATGGGGGAGAGATATTATCTCTTCTCTCATTAATTGCACTAAACATTCTTCAAGGTTTGTATTTAATGTTTTATGTGATTCCTTGATTTTTTTTGTAAGCATGTGCAGGAAACAGGCTATTTAAACACAATCCGTGTTTTAAGTTCTATTGAGTTATGTGTAAGAAAATAAGAGTTGTAATGGGGAAGTTCTTTTTATTATTTTCTTCTGTATGGATTCATCACAAAAATGACAAAGGGAGAGATTGTTCGGTCCACGAGTTCACTTATGTCATATTTGTCAAATTTCGTTGCAAATGTAACTCAAGAAGGTCAGTGTAACTTGAGTTAGAGTTAGTGAGTCGTTGTTCAGTTCGTTGCGAAGAAAAGGCTCCAAGAAGCTCAACTCACAACCGGAACTCATCTTAGGATGATAAGTGGCTTAGAAACTCAATACCATAGGTGGTTAGTTCATATTCAATCATATGACAAAGTACATAATGGTAAAAGATGTCAAAACCCCTTAAAACTAGTGTTTAGACGAATGCTGTCAGAAAACCACATTTTTAAAAGAAACTGTGACCTTTTATACTGTGACCAAAAGTTAGTTTCGAAACCAAATGTTGGTTTCGAAACCAAAGCTAAAAAATGATGTTAGTTGGTTTTTGGTTTCGAAACCAACACTAAACTGCTATTTTGACACCATATGAGTTTTGATTTTGAAACCAAGCATGTAGGTTTCGAAACCAAAGTGTACTAAATGATTTTTACAGCTTTGAAACATCTTTTAAACCTATTTTGAATGAATCTAAAAGCCTTCTATAAATTTTTTAAGTTAACCATATATTATGCACTTTTAAACATTAATATAAGTGATATAGATTTATATCTATACACGTAAACCGTCACTCACATGGGGTGATTAGAAAAGAAACAACATATGGTGTGTTCTAAATTATCACTTATGGTGGAATATAGTTCTAAATTCAAAAGAGAAAAACATCACTCATTAGCCATAGGTTGATGTAATTTTAAAAGAAACACCACCATACATTAGTGTTCTTGATCTAGATGTACACATCACTCACGTGGGTTGATGTAGAAAAGAAACACCATATGGTGTGTTCCAAATATCACCTATAGTGAAAATAGTTTTTAATCTAAAAGAGAAAAATATTACTCATTAATCATAGGATGATATTGTTTTAAATAAAAAAAACACCACTATAATGGGTGTTGTTGATCTAGAAACACCACTCACTAAACTTGGTGTATTCTAGATCTAGATCTAAAACATATTAGAATATTTATCACATGGGATGTTCTAGATCTAGATCTAAAATCACCATTATAAATAGAGTGAGCTAGAACTATTTTCATCATCCATTTTTTGGATCATTCAATTCTTAACAAGTTATAGGAGAGCTACATTTATATCCTTAAGTTTTCAAACTTGTTACTACAACGTTGGAGGTGCTTTAACTTAAATTATATGAGTTCCAAGTTCTAAAGAGAGAAAGTTCAAAGTCTTTATGATAGAGAACTTGATTCTTTTGAGAGTAAGTTTATTCTAACACTTGTTCATAAAGATTACATTATATATGTTTAGAATGAACTTAGTTGTGAGTTAAGGCCAAGATAAATCCTTCCCAACAAAAGCTTTTACACATTGTTTAGGTATTTCGGTGGAATTCCGGTGATTGAGCTTGAGGTGTTAAGTTCATGGTGATGTGCTCGTAAGATTCGAGTACTTATTTAAGGTGCGGGACTTGTGGTGCTCAAGTTGGAGACGCATCATTTTGCGGGAGGCGTTGGTTCGTGGATTCGGATTGTGTGCGCAGCTCATTCACGTTGGCTTGGTGGACTCCAAGTTGTATGCGTGAGAATTGATAATCAACTTAGAGGCAAATTTATGGAGTTCGAATTTGTGGAAGAACTGTACATTGTAGCTGATCGGAGCGTAGAGGGAGTCGTAAATCGTGTCCATCGAGTGGTAAATCGGGTTATAAGTTTTCAATAACTCTTAGTGAATTTTTGCTACACTAGGTCCTGGGGTTTTTCCTAGTTTGGGTTTTCCTCGTTAACAAAATCTCTTATGCATATTTCTATATTTATTTAGTGATTAAAATATTCGCTTCTTGTTCTTAAATTCCGCATATTAAGAATCGAATAAGTCAATACTTTTGTTTGAGATTTTTGTTCCACTTATAATCACCATTGAAATTTTAATTTGGTGATAGTGTGATCCCTAACCATAGTCACAAAGATATACGGTTAAATCCAACTAAATCATAGGGCATATATTTGGATTTTCAGTTTATGCTCGGTGTTAGTGACCTGATTTTTTGTGCTCGGTGACCTAGTTGGTGCTTAGTGATTGTATCCTGTTTTGTGGTTTCGTTTTGCTTTATAGGTGGTCGTTTATATTCAGGAAGTCTATCGGTGGCGCTTTATTAATCGATTGATCGAATGAGTTAATTTTCTGGGTAAGTTAGGTATTTCTAGTTGATCTAAGGTTTTTTAACTTCTTTTTCTTATTGATTGATTGCAGGATAATTTATGTGTGGTTTTTGTCTTCCTCATCAATTTTATCAAAATAAATGCCCTAAACAGAGTTTATTTTTCATATTTTCTTATTGGGCTTTTCCGTCTAAGATTAACAGAGTTATGCAGGACCTTTGTTCTGAAACATTAATTGATCCAGCTTCCAAGAGCTGGATTTGGTATTAATTGAAAGATTTTTCTTTTAGAAATATCTCCTTTGTCGGTTATGGATCTGGATGTTCATTTGTATGTGGAAGCTGATTTTTCTCTTTTAAGGAATAAAGAAATTTTACGAATACTTCTGACACAATTTCTAATTTACCTCATTCTACGTCACCTCTGGAGTTTACTAATACAAAAAACGCAAACTTAACAAGAAAATAAGCACGCCATTGGACTCAAACTCACCATGGGAACTCAACACACGTTGGTAAGTGACTTTGTTTATCATTCATAGGTGGTTAGAATGCATTAGGACTTAGCCACATAAGCTAGGATGAACTTAGAATTTTTTGTTTAGGTTCATTCTAAGCATTTCAGCGCAGTGTATATCAGGAGTATCAATACTGACCTGAATTTTTGGAATGCTAGTATCGATACCCGCATAATCAGTATTGATACTAGCTGGTATCGATACCAATTTAATCAGTATCGATACTAGCCTGCTGGTATCAATACTGATTAAGCAGTATCGATACTGACTGTCCCTGAATTATAGGCTATGTCAGTATCAATACTGCTTGGGTGAGTAGTATCGATACTAATTTAATCAGCATTGATACCCAGTGTATTTGAAGTCAGTTTTGGGATTTTGAGTTCTTACCCTTGCGCGATTTTTTGGCTTTGGGTTTCATACCCTTTTGGTCTTTTGGCCTGAATACGTTAAGTTTTGGGTCCCTCTCTATATATAGAAGAGAAGAAAACCATTTTAACCTAAGGAGAGTGAGAGAGTTAGAGGTTTTAGAGAGAGAAACACTCTATAACTCCTTGGCGGTCATCTTCTCCAATGCTAGGACTTCTAAGTTCTTGAGAGAGAGATTGCTCACTCCTCCATAAGAGTTGATTTTGTTCTACTCTCATAGAGCTTTTCATTTTAGCTAGATCTTGCATATCATTCTAGCATGAGAGCCACAAAGTGTTGAAGAACACCAAATCTTCAAACACCATTACAGTCACCGGTGGAGTTCTGGTGAGTTCGTTGGTGGAGTTCCGGTGAGGTGCAGGCTCGTTCAAGCATATAAGTACGAGGCTTGGTGAATTCCGAGTTGGAGGCGTACAAGAAGCTTTTAATAAGTACGAGACTTGGTAGATTCTGAGTTGGAGATGCACATATCATTGAAGAGGCGATTCGTGAATTCGGGTCGTAGAGAAAGACTGGTCGAGTTTGCATGAGGGATTCGTGTTATCGATGTGAACGGTTGTAAGATTTCTCATAACTCTCAGTGGTAATTTCTAGACTAGGTCCTGGGGTTTTTTCCGTTAGGTTTCTCCTCGTCAACAAAAATCATTTGTGTTGAATGCTTATATGTGTGAATGATTTTTGTGCAAGATTGAAATATTCGATTCTCCCTTATTTCCGCATTTGAGAATCGAATAAGTCAATATTGTTTGTTTCAATTTCTACTTATTATGCTTGCATTGAGAATTAATTTTTAAATTGGTAGACATTGATCCCTCTTCCATATACACTTAGATAGTATTTACTGGTTAAGACCTAAACCTAGGAATAGGTGATATTTCAATTGGTATCAAAGCATAGTTCACCAGTTAGGGCTTTACATCCCGGTGAGATCCTTGTAGTGAAATATGGTAGGAAGTTCCGTGAACAAACCTCTATTGTTTAATGGAAGCAATTATGCGTATTGGAAAGCAAGAATATGAGCCTTCCTAAGCTCTATAGATGAAAGAGTTTGGATGACTGTAGAAGATGGTTGGTCCCCTCCAACCACGACTGCCAGAATTAATGGAGTTGCTTTGACTAGACCCAAACCGAGAGATGAATGGACCTCAGATGAGATTTCAAAGGCCAACTATAACAATAAAGGCCTGAATGCTATCTTTAATGCAGTTACAGCCGATGAGTTTCGGAGCATATCCAATTGCCTAGTGGCAAAAGAGGCGTGGACCAAATTAGAGGTCACACATGAAGGTACCCGGACCGTCAAAGTTGCAAAGTTGCAAATGCTGACAATCTAACAGAAAATATTCGAATGGAGGAAAATAAGACCTTCAACGAGTTCTATGGCAAACTCGGTGAGATTGTGAACAACACGTTTGCCTTAGGAGAGACTATTTCTAACTCCAAGATAGTTCGTAAGGTTTTAAGTTCTCTCCCCAAGAGATTTGAAGCCAAGGTTATGGTTATTGAGCAGAGTAAAGATATTGATACTCTTCTACCTGAGAAACTTGCAGGAAATATCCGAACATTCGAGTCAAGCTTCCAATCTACAAAAAAGTCCGAGAATATAGTTTCAAGGCCTCCAAGAAAGCTAGCAAGTCGAAAGACAAATCCTTCGATGACTCAAGCGATGACGAAATTGATCTTCTCGTAAGGAAATTCATGAAACACATAAAAAAGAAGAATGGAAGATTTCAAGAATTCGACGAGAAGAACTCTTTCTTCTCCAAGTCCAAATATAATGAAGAAAGGTTTGAGAAAGAGAAGAGTGATGAGGTGCAATGCTACAAGTATTGAAGATTTAGACACATGGCAAACATTTGCTCAAACAACAGAAGATTTAGAGATTCTAAGGGTAAGAAAGCGATGAATGTTACTTTTGATGATTCATCGACGGATTCCGACTCTTTTTGTAATAGTGAAGAAGCAACAACAAGAAACTATGTTGCCTTCACTGCTTCATATGATTCCTTACATGAGCAAGTAGTGGACGAATGGAATGTTCAATCCTCAAGTGAGGAAGATAAGAGTGAAGATGATCTCCACGAGGAAGAATTATTTTCAATAATCTTAGAAAATAGTAAGAGCTTGTCTAAGGATAACAAAGAGCTAAAACTGAAGATTTCAAGTCTTGAAATTGAGAAGAATGATCTAACTCTTCAAGTGGAAGAAGCCTCCAAGAGAGAGGTAAAATGCGAAGATATTCTTGAAGGGAAAGAAAATGAAATCAAATTTCTCAAGAACGAGCTTGTGGTAGCAAATGAGAGAGTCACATCTCTCCTTGATGAGATGATGAGAGTGAAAGAAGAGCTGAGAGAGTCTAAAGAGATGATTGTTTTTCAATCTTTTGTAAATATTGAAAGGATCAAAGAATTCAAGTGACAAGAAGGGACTCGGGTTTGATCCAAGTAAGGTTGCTAGCACTTCAACTTCGACGACCTTTGTGAAAGACAAGACTCCTTCTCCTTCACAAAAGAGAGTAGTTAAGCAAGCCGACAAATAAGCTCCAAAGCAAGTTGGCAAGCCATAAGCTCCAAAGAAGGTTGTCAAGCCACAAGCCAAGTCAAGAGACACTAGGAGATCACCTAAAAGTATCTACACATGCCCATATTATGGATATCAGGGTCACTTGCAAAATACTTACAATTTTTACTTGGAAGACCTCCACAGATCGCAAAGAGAAAAGGAGTTGCTCAAGAAGTTCAGGCGACTTCAAGGTAAAGCAAGAGCTTTGACTGGAGAGATTGGGAGACTACAAATCCCAACAGCAGTAGAACAACATATGGCAAGAGACTATATGTCAAAAAGAAATGCAAGAAGACTAAGGTGAAGCAAGCCACCACACCCAAGCCAAAGGTTGAAATCCCAAAGAAGAAAGAGAAGTTGGTATGGGTGAAGAAACGAGTTGACAACATTGAACACCCGTCAACTCAAGTGGGCAAGGCCCCACATCCCCAATGACCTTAGTGGGGATGTAATCATCAGAATTGAATGAGGTAACAAGATGTAAATTATGTATATTATGCTTGCCGTCTCAATTGATTTCGAGCCAAACAATGTCTTTGAATCCCTCTAAAGATGTTTGGGGTTTTTTTTTTCGTTCCTTAACCATAAGTGTTGAATTGTATTATTTTGATTATCGTCATTGGTTTCTCTCAGTTCTCATGGGTGGTTTCCCTCAGAGAGAAACCCGATTCTTTTGAGGAATTTCTTGTGCTTGTGTAGAAGAAATCAATAGAAATAAGAAAGAAAGATCAAAAGAATTTAAAAAGAATAGGGGAACGAATCCCAATGGATGTGTCATCTTTGATACAAGTTGGGCCAGAAATGTGGATGATAGGAAGAGCAAAAAGCAAGACTCTTAATCCTTATCCACAAATGAGGCAGAGAATATCGCGATAGGTTTGTGTTTTACTTAATTATTTTGGATGTTACATATGATTATTGATCATGGTTTTGAGCATGCCACTATAATTGTTTGTTGTGATAACACTTGTACTTTTGATATCACCATGATTTATGTTTAACACAACTGAGCACATAGATATTAGGCTTCACTTTATCCGTGACTTAGTTGAAGAGAAGGTGTTTCATCATGAGTATGTGCCGACTGTGACTAAAGTTGTGGATATCATTTCCTAGTCCTTACATTCTTTGTCATTTGATATTCTTGAAAAGGCAATTGGCGTAGTCTCCTTATCTTGAGCTCACTTTGTTTCACTCTCCTACCCCTGTTGTTACTTGTCTTTCTCTCATAATAGATAGTTGAGTGTGTTTCTTTTAGTTTGCATTGCATTGCATTGATTTTAGCGCATTTTAAGAAGAATTTTGTGATACTTCTTATTTTTGAAAATTCATGGTCTTTATACATGTTTTTCTCTCGTTGTATCTTTGCTTCGCACGCAGATCATTTGTGCTTTGATTTAGTCTTGACCCGTGTGTCTTTGTTGTGATTTTTCTCTTTTGCATCTTGAATATCTTAGATAAGGTTTTTGATCACTTGCTCTTGAGATCATGAGTATTTGGATTTTTTGAATACCTTTGGATAATAGACTTTGAGATCTCAAGTTCCTTACTTCACACATTTCATTCGAACTTTTCTGAACTTATGTTTGTATCTTGTGTTTGATTGAATGTATGTGGGTTGATCCTAGTTTGTATGTTCGTTACTTCTCTCAAACTATTTCGAACCAAACTAGTGTGGACGAGCTATCCTAGCACTTATGCTTTATTGGTAATATTCTTTTTTGCTATACACCTTAAGAGTGAGTTCTCGTAAAAGATTTTGAACTGGGTGTACCACCTAAAGAGTAAGCTCTCGTAAAAGATTTTGAGCTTGGTGGAGCCACCTAAAGAGTAAGCTCTCATAAAAGATTTTGAGCTTGGTGGCATGATAGTTCGTAGTGTGACCACATGACAAGTCTTGGTGCCTTGAGAGCAAATCAATAACAAATCAATGATGAACTCTCGGGTAGATTTGATGAGTCATGATACATGCTCTTGGGCCATTTGTATTCTAAAATACACCTTCATGGAAATACCTTAACACATTGGTCTTGAACTACTTGGAACGTGCATTGTGATTCGTCCTCCATACTAGTGTGGCTTGGAATAGTGAAAAAATGGTAGAATCTTAATGTTTATCAACTTTCAAGGATCTTTTCACATTTTATGACATCATCACTTACACACATACTCGTTCCATTGTTCAATGGACTCTGTGGTTAATTCAACTTGTGTTTTTATTGTTTATGTTTGAATATTTTCTTGAAAACCAGTTGCTTATGATGTTTTCATGAACTTGTGTAAATTTTCCTATCTTGATGGTCTTGATTCATCGTATGGCTCACAGTGAGTGTTTCTCACGTGGCTGGAATTAAATCTTGACACTCGTGTTCATTTTTGTGAGTGTGTTTTTATCGAATCTTGCTAGTTTCTTTTAAAGATTTTTTGGATGATTCGTTTTAGGAGGAGTTTTTTTGTTGAAAACGTGGTTTTCATGATAGAATTTTTGAAAAATTCCCAGCTAGTATCTGGAGAGAAAATTTACTCTGATACATGTTTGAAAAGGTTCAACTTATCCTACTTCAAGCGTTCACTTATAATAGAGCATAGGGTTCATTTTTAAATGCATGGGTTTATCGACATTCAAGACTCTCTTGATTGTTCTATAGCCTCGAACTTTCGAAGGAACAGGGATTGCCTACCCTAAGATTGTACCACTATTTTTTGCAAACATGCATGTCGTTGACTCTTTTGCTTTCACTTGTATATATTTTGTCTTGGGTAAGGTTATTACAGTCACCCCAGAGGCTCCTTATGATCTGTGCAAAATTGAGTCAGTGACTGACCCCATTTTGCTCCTTCCTCTGAGGAATTACGTTGAACCACACCTTCCTTCTTCCGATCATTTTTCCTTAGCTTTAACTGGCCTAGTTCGTCATAAGACTCCAAAATAGAAGTTAGTGATGACAGTGGTGAAGAGAATGATTAGACTAGGATATTACTTGGTTTTTTGTGTAGTCTTTCATTTTGTTTTCATCCTATTTTGGATATGAGATAACTATGCTTGTTTATTTTAGTTCGTAACTTTGTTTGAAATCTCATTTTGGGTCAAATGAATTATTATGGATTATCATATATGTTGGTTATGTTTATATGCTTCAAGTTATTTATCATTGTGAATGTTTTTGACTTGTTGAATGATGAGCCCCCGTCTTATGTTCCTCTCTTCTACTCCTCGGGCCTTGTCAATTTCATTATAAAAAGGGGGAGAAGTTATTATGGGGGAGTTGCAGAAGATAGGAAGAGTTTCAAGAAACTCAAGGTTTGTTTTTATTTCATATATTATGATGCCTTGATAATTCTTGTATGATTTTGCAGAAGTTTTCCTGTGTTAGTTGTCTATTTATTATTGGGGATGTTTTGCATTTTCTTGAGTCCATTGTAAGAGAATTCGTGTTGTAATGTTGTCGTTTGGAAATTTTCTTATGTATGGGGTTTCTCATGAAATTGACAAAGGGGGAGATTGAAAGGTCCATTGGGTTTGTCAATGTTCATGGTAAGACAATGAACTCAATTGTAAGTCTATGCTTAAGTTAGAGTTAGGTTGTATCCTTCGTGCAAACTCACATGTCATCGAGAACCAAAGAGAAAGCACGCCATCGGACTCAAACTCACCATGGGAACTCACTACATGTTGGTAAGTGACTTTGTTTATCATTCATAGGTGGTTAGAATGCATTAGGACTTAGCCACATAAGCTAGGATGAACTTAGAAATTTTTTTAAAATTTGTTGTTTAGGTTCATTATAAGCATTTCTTCGTGGTGTATATCAGGAGTATCAATACTGACCTGATTGGAATGCTGGTATCGATACCCGCATAATCAATATCTATACTAGCTGGTATCGATACCAATTTAATCAGTATCGATACTAGCCTGCTGGTATCAATACTGATTAAGCAGTATCGATACTGACTGCCCCTGAATTACAGGCTATGTCAGTATCGATACTGCTTGAGTGAGTATCGATACTGGCCTGCTAGTATCGATACTAATTTAATCAGTATCGATACCTAGTGTATCTAAAGTCAGTTTTGTGATTTTGAGTTCTTACCCTTGCGTGATTTTTTGGCTTTGGGTTTCATACCCTTTTGGTCTTTTGGCCTGAATACCTTAGGTTTTGGGTTCCTCTCTATATATAGAAGAGAAGAAAACCATTTTAATGATGCACCTAAGGAGAGTGAGAGAGTTAGAGGTTTTAGAGAGAAAAACACCCTAGAACTCCTTGGTGGTCATCTTCTCCAAAGCTAGGGCTTCTAAGTTCTTGAGAGAGAGATTGCTCACTCCCCCATGAGAGTTGATTTTGTTCTACTTTCATAGGGCTTTTCATTTTAGCCAGATTTTGCATATCATTCTACCATGAGAGCCACAAAGTGTTGAAGAACACCAAATCTTCTAATACCATTACAGTCACCGGTGGAGTTCCGGTGAGTTCGTTGGTGGAGTTCCGGCGAGGTGCAGGCTCGTAGATTCGAGCATACAAGTACGAGGCTTGGTGAATTCCGAGTTAGAGGCGTACAAGAAGCTTGTGGATTCAAGCTAACAAGTGCGAGACTTGGTGGATTCTGAGTTGGAGACGCACATATCATTGAAGAGGCGATTCGTGAATTCGGGTCGTGGAGAAAGACCGGTCGAGTTTGCATGAGGGATTCGTGCTGTCGATGTGAACAGTTGTAAGATTTCTCATAACTCTTAGTGGTAATTTCTGGACTAGGTCCTGGGGTTTTTTCTATTAGGTTTTTCCCCGTCAACAAAAATCATTTGTGTTGAATGCTTATATGTGTGAATGATTTTTGTGCAGGATTGAAATATTCGATTCTCCCTTATTTCCGCATTTGATAATCGAATAAGTCAATATTGTTTGTTTCAATTTCTAGTTATTATGCTTGCATTGAGAATTAATTTTTAAATTGGTAGATATTGATCCCCCTTCCATATACACTTAGACACTGTTTAGTGGTTAAGACCTAAACCTAGGAATAGATGATAATTCACAAGGATACAAGCTTTACTCTGATCTACTGCCGGGTTAAAATAGAAATGGTGAATGGTGATTTGGCTGCATCCTTACTTGCCGAAAACATGGCTATAAATTTAAATTGCAAATGTTTCTAAAACCTGAAGTTTATCTTACTAAGAATATGCTTTCAGTTAAAAAGAAAAGTTGGGAAACAACGATGATTGATAGGGTCTGTTGTAGAAATTTCATCTCAATTGGAATGGTTCGAGAATACGTTAGTACCTACTGGCCAATTTGAGGAAGTGGAGATTACAAGTCATCCTCATATGACTAATGCTTTCTTTTTCAAACTACAAATGAATAAAGGGTTTATAACTGTAAAGACAGCAGACCTTGGTTGATCAATGGTTACCTCTTGGTGATAAAAGTTGTCCCTACAAAAGGGTTTTGTTTTAGGTCTACAGCTGGGTTGGAAGAAGAATTTTTTTGGGTTCAGTTCAGAAAGGTTCCAACGAGTTTCATGACCAAACCAGATCTTCGATTAATTGTGGTATTTGTAGGGAAAATTATGGGTTTTTATAGCACGATCAGAGAATACTATGGTGAAGAAAATATCCGTGCTTTGATCTCTATTCAGGTGAACAACCAACTCCCTTTAGGGACTGAGGTGACGACGGATGAAAAAATGGGAAAAACATAGATTGGGTTTACATATGAAGTGCTGCCAAGGTCCATTTGTGAACATTGTAGAATTATGGATCATGGTCCACAAAATTGTAATAAAGGTGCATAAGAATTAAATCAAGTGAACAATGTAGAGAATATGGAAATTGCAATAGTTTTGGATCTTATGGAGAAGGCAGCATCGATGAAGTATTCAAATAATCAGCAAGATCAAGCTATATTTATTCAAGATGATGTCAATCCTCCTATCATCACCAAGGAGGTGTTTGTTGAAAGTCCTCTACCAGAAGTAGTTGCTCAGTTTAATTCTCAGGAAAATAAGGCTTAAACTCCTCAGGTGGTTCGTAGAAGAAGTTATAAAAATGGGAAAAAATCTCTATCAACTATTCCAAGGAAGATCATGTTGGGCCAGCTTCTTCTCCTTCCCACCCAGACCCACTTCAAAATGATGAACCAACTAGGCCCTTTTTTTACTCAAGGCCCTTTGGTTATGAGCAGTGATATAATTAATAGCTCATGAGTTGATTCATGAAAGGAGCTAAGCCCTTGTTTGCTCCAAATTTCAGACAGTGTGTAGTATAAAAGGTAAAAGCCTTCGTGGAGAATAAAGAATCAGAGAGTAGCTGCTATTTTCAGTATCTTGAGAATGTAAAGCAGTCTAAAAAAGACTAAACCATGGCAGGGAGGAGAAGTCCCAATTTTCCCTGTTGTAGGGGATCAATAAACTAATGCCCTATTTCAATTAATTGCATTGCATTCACAAAAGACAGTCAAGTTCATAATGTAGTAAATTGATTCAAGTAATTTCTCTATATAATCAAATATAAGTTTCCCAAAATCAAACTGAATTAATAGATATGGGTTGACCAAAGACAAAGAGAATGATGAAAGAACACACTTCAAATGTCAAATATGATACAAAAATTTACATAGAGACTAGTATTACTCTAAATTTTTTTCTTTTATTGTGACTGATACATGAACAAAGAGGTATAGGACAATTTGGGGACAGCTCATCTAAACTCATACCTATGACAGAAATTTTATCACACTAGAACAACCTTGTTTTGCATCTTCTAACAACTAATTGACACATATTTTTAACAAAAACCAAAACGAGACAGCCCAAAAAAAATATGATAGGTGAAAAAGAAAGTAAAAGGAACTATATAAGGAAGGGGAACGGTTTCCCAACTTAATCTTGACGTATACTAGCAAATTGTTTCATAGTATCACTCTAGAGAGGTCCCACCTTGTGTGTTCTCTTCACAGAGGAAGAACGATTACAAAACTCTACTGAAATTCTACCATTTTCTTGAAAACAAAATAGATAAAGAAAAGGAGGTTAATGTTTACCATTGTAAAACGACAAAGCGAGTAGGCAGGAGCTGTACCGAAGGTAGATCCTTCCCTAACTTGTCCATGTAGAGAGAAAACAAGATCCAAAGTATTAGGTTTACTGATTTAAGGTTAATTTCTAAGAAAATGAGAAAACTAGAGAAAGAAAGTGAATGACAAAGGGGTAGAGAGAGAATGTTAAGTTAAAGAAATTACCCTCTGGCGTTGTGTTTCCGGCGCTATGATGACTCAAAATCCGTTGAGGACAGAGAAAGTGAAGAGAGAAAAAGAGGCGAACTCAAAATCGAAAAGTATTCTCAGGTTTCATCTTCAATTCATCTACGCTCCCTATTTTCTCACTGATTTCAACCAAAGACCTAGAAAAAGAGACTGAAATATATTTTGAACCCAAAAATGGCGATGTCTTTTAAGTTTCAACGAAGAACCCTAGAAAATCCCTTCTCTACTCGATCTCTATTTTGGTCGGAAGCCTCCTTCCTCTTCTCTTCCTGGCCTCACACTCGTAGTCGTGCGGCCTGCTCAGCTTATTCCACCATCATCACTTCAAACCCTAGTTTTTTTTCCAGTAAAATCCCCAAGCCAATGGCTTCTCTGTCCCTTCAAAACTAATTTCACAAGCCCTAACAAAAATATGAGGGAGACGTGGGAATGAAAAGGAAAAGGGCGTGGAATGAATAAAAGAGCGCGAGAAATGATCGCGGGATCCGAAAAAAAAAATTAGATTCACAGTTGTTTATAACGATTATAAGAGTTTGAAATTTTGTATCATAAATATTGGATTTATTGTAATGGTTAGGATAGGTTTGTTACAATTATAAACATTATAAAACTCCTCACATTTATAAACGTGACAATACAAAAAAACTATTTGTTACAAATATCCCATTTTGGTGTAGTGTATGAGGAAAAAAAAAGAAGGAAAAAGAGTTAAACTTGACATGGCCAAATCTTTTGATAGAGTTGAGGTGGATTATTTGTGGCAAATCATGCTTAAAATGAGTTTTAGTTTAGTTTGGTGTGATCTGATTAAGCAATGTATTAGTACCACTTCTTCTGCAGTTCTTCTTAATGGTGTTCTAGGGATGTTTTTCAAGCCTTCTATGGTTCTAAGACAAGGGGATCCCTTATCCCTATATGTTTTTATCTTGTGCATGGAAGGCCTCTCTAGATCAATTTTCAAAGCTGAATCTAAAGGATTGATTCATGGTATTAAAGTGACTAGGATGTGTCCCTTTATCTCATATTGCTTTTTGCTGATGATTGTTTAATTTTTTGTAGAGCGTCTTTAATAGAATGTAGGAATCTCCTAGATATTCTTAATTCTTTTAGTATAGACTCTGGCCAGTGATTAATTTTTAAAAATTTGGTGTTTCTTTAGCTAAAACCTTCCCAACAAACATTGTAAAATGCTTATGAAGATTCTTAAGGTGAGATACATAGGTTCAAAGGTGGGTTGTTTTGAACCCATCCTTGATAAATTTAAGTCGAAGTTACAGGGTTAGAAGGGTAAGATCCTTACCCCTGCTGGTAAAACTACTCTTGTTAAGAGTGTTATGGAATCAGTATCTAACTTTCAAATGGGTGTCTTTCAAATTCCAAAAACTATTTCCAAAAAAATCTCTCATTTTCAAAGAGACTTTTGGTGGGGTAAGCTTGAGAGTAGCAACAAGGGTATTTATCTTAAAGCTTGGTCCTCTTTCTGTAAACCTAAACATATGGGAAGTCTAGGTTTCAAAAACATTGATAAAATAAATTGTGTCCTTTTTTCCAAAGTGGGTTAAAGATTGATGACAGAGAAGGACACTCTTTGGGGAACTATTTTGAAAATGAAATACTTTCCTAACTCTAATGTTATGAATTGTAACAACAACCTAAACTTTTCTTGGTTATGGAAGGGCATAAGGAAAGGCTTGGATTTAATTAAAGAACATTGGATATGGGATGTTAGGAATGGTTTAGATATTAACGTTTGAAATGACATTTGGACTGCTGGATGTAAATCTCCAATCCAAAAACCTGACCTGATTCAACCGTTTGATATAAATCTTATTAGTTCTTTGTTTAAGGATGGTTTTTTTGATTGGAATTTAGACTTACTTGTGCTTTGAAAATAATGTTAAACTAAGTATTTTGAAGATGAAAATCCCACTTTCTGATAAAGATACTTTAAAATGGAATTTGAGTAAAAATGGTGTGTTCTCTGTTAGATCTCTTTATAATGCTATGATAATGAATTGTGGTATAAAATATGGTCTTTAAATGTCTATCATAAACTGAAAATCTTTATTTGAAAATGTGCTTATGATATGCTTCAATTGGGAGGGATGATAGCAACTACCCTCCCAAACATTGATTCCTTATGTCATGTATGTAAACTGAAGGTGAATATGTTTTTCACCTTTTCTTTCAGTGTAGTTTTGCTAGAGCAGTTTGGTTTTCCCTTCCTTGTGGTCTTAAGTTAGACCTTCTCTCTATTCAGAACTTTAGAGTGTTTACTTTATGGAAATGAGATGACAATCTTATGGAATGAATTTCATTTTAATTGAATAGATTACTGTGTTTTTGTTATGTGCCACATTTGGAAGGTGAGGTTTGGAAAAGTATTTGATAATAAACATCCTAATCCTATGAATACGGCTAAGAAATTCAGTTGGATGTGAAATTTTATCATATGAAGCAGGAAAGAAATGCAATTGTTTCTTGTCGGAATGGCCCAGCTAATCATCAACAGATTTTTCTCCAGATTTCTCAACAATATGAAACTATTAAATAGATTATGAATTTTAAGTGCTTCTTTTTTGCAAATTCGAATCTTTCTGACATTGGTATCTCTCTCTAATCTGGCAGGGATCTGTAGAGGAACCAAAGCCCTTTTAGCTCAATGTTTGAATCTGGAAGAAGGTAATTTTTTGAGTGTTATTGAAGCTCTAAAGTGGTGCAAGGAGCTAGAGTTGTCTAATGTGGTTATTCTTTCATAAAATATATCTTTTTTTAATTGGGGAATAGGTCTGTTTAAAAGTATACATTGGAAAAACCATCATCTGTTGGAAGAAGCTATGGTTATTGTTCAGAGTTTACATAATATAAAAGTTAACTATCATCCAGTTTATATTGATAGTATAGTTGATCATCTCGCAAAAGGAGGGAGAAATCTCATCTCTCCAAAAACTTGGTTATGTAATAATAATATAGTTTATATTTCCCAGCTCAATGTAGATTCGTCAGAGTCAAACAATGTTCCTGTTTTGTTTTAATCTAAGGTTTGTTCTTTAAACAAAAGGCTATCATATACATAGAGTTTGTGCTCTTATAACTTGCAAAACATATATAGAAAATAGGGATATTCTCCAGAAGATGAGTAACTTCATTTAACAGAGCTATATTGGAGCTCCCATGAAGCTCACAAATTTCACCCTCCTCCTTGTCTAGGCAGAGGTGGGGATACTTCGAGTTCTTTGAGAGGTACCTGTATTATCATAGAGGGACAACCCAATTCCTATTAGGCATCTAAACAATATATAAAACTTATATTTGGAAGATTTTCTAGTGTGGGATTGGTATTTCTAGAAAAGATATGATGAGATGGAGTACTCTGTACACTTTCGAACTTTGTTCATCTCAACCTTTACCACCTTATTAAATTGCTCTGCAAGTTTTTTGGTTTTTTTCTCTGTTAACATCATTGCTACTCCGCCGGTATGTTTACAAATTTAAAAAAGAATCGATTCGATGCTGCTCCGACGGTAGCTTCATTATCAATGAAGAATTGATTAATTCGAAACATCATACCCAAACAGAACAATACTCAAAACTTGAACTAGATGCCAGCTACCTCATCTCCTCATCTTTCCTTTAAACCATTGAAGAAAGAAAAAATACTGACAACTAATGCTATGGATTTAAAACTTGAATCCCCAACAAAAGCCACCACCACTGCCACTGTAATCTCCACCACCACCTCTTTCTCGTGATTGGGCCTCGTTGAAATTTTCATCTTCAGTACACAATTATTTTCCTTATCATCTGAGCAAGAACCCTAATTCCAAATTTGGGCCTGTAGATTTGGAACTTTTTCATTTGGGATTTATTGGTATCTTCTATAGATCTATTATCTGGTGATCACGATTAAGAACTCGTTTATTGTCTTAATTTCAAACATTTCTTATTAGATTGCAAGAATTTTGGAAATTCAGTTTCAACTGATCTGAATCTTTCCTTGATTTCTTGTTTAATTTGCATTTACTTGGTGTTTTGGTCGAACTAAAGTTACTAACCCACCAAATTTCCACTGAAACAAAGCCTAATAATAGTGGTTGTTTTGGGGAAGTGGGTCTTGGGTGACTTTTTATTTAATAGTCTGATGAGAGAGGAGGATGAGATTAAGGTTAATGGAAGTTGGGGAGTTGCAGAGGTACTGTAACAACCCAAAATAATTTAGTTGACCGGTCAAGTCGAGTTTAGTCCAACGCTTTGACCTTGAAACTAATTAATTATTAAAATAATTTAGTCTAGAATTAAATAATGAGTTTTCGATCAGAGGATTATTTGAAGAATCTAACCATACGAATAGATAGATCTCGAAAAGTTATTAAATTTTGACTACTCACGCGCGAAAATCGGACACCGTATGAGATAGATTCGGGGCCAGGAACACGATTTTGAATAGTACCGAAGGTACCTGCGATTTTGATCACAATTTTGACAAATTATACTTTATTTAGATGTGTGTACACAGCTGTACATGAGTAATGATGTATTAAATAATATCCTCATTAGTTTATCTCTTTGTACACAGATTTTTGTATGTGTGTATACACATAATTTATGTGTATGTGCATATACCAAAGTGTTTTCCTTGTAGCTATCTTTTAGTACTTGTTTTTAGACTTTCTTTTATATCCACCAATTGGTGAAAGATTAAAAAGAATTAAAACAGAAAAATAAAAGAAGAGGGAGAGATATCAGTAAAGAGTTAGAGAGAGAACGGTGGAGGGAAAGAAAGAAAGAGAAAGAAATGGACGGGAGAGAAGGAGAAAAAGAAAGAAGAAGGATAAGAAGAAAGAGAAGAAGAGGAAGAAGAAAGGAAGAGGGAGAGAGATGGTCATTAGAGGGAGAGAGAGATGACGACGAAAAAGGGAGAGAGAGTTAGAGAGAGAAAGTGGAAGAAGATGAAGATGAAGATGAGTCCATCCTTCATCCTAGCTAAGAATTGGTTGCATGGAGGTATAATTGGCTACTTCAATTTATTATTTTTCTTGCCGAATTTTATTGAGTGTGTTTGAGTTAGATTATTGATTAGGTGTTCTAGGTTATAGATAATAGGCTAGTTGATTTTTTTGAGTAGGAATTACGTGATGAAATCAGTTCAAAAATCATTGTAATTCAAGTTCTCTGGGTTATGATTTTGAAGAAGTTAACCCCTAAATTTGATAAGGACCTACTTTGGGATTTTATTTAAAGAACTTGAAATTGATTTCTGATCTTTGTGGTTAAATTTTAGTGAACTTAGTTTGTTAGTTCTGACATATTCAAAATTGAATTTCAGATTCAATGATTTTGAGGTATTTGGGTTTCCTCTTAATTAATGTTAAGTGAATAGAAATTCCTAATTTCTCAATTTCACGAGGAATTATTTAAAAATCAAATTTCTAAGTTTGGGAATTTTGGAAACCCTCAACTTTAAGATGATCCCTAATAATTTCAGATTTTGGATGTTTAGAATTTATGAAAAAATTAGTTGTTAAACTTCGATAGAAATTATAGAATTTAAGTAGAAATTGTAAAACTTTTTTGTTGTTAGAAACTTATCTGTGATGATATTATTAGTATCTCGTAAAGCCCATATTCGATGTGGCAAGGTGTTTTCACAGATTATAGGTTTCGTAACCTTAATAGAGAATGATTAAAGGTACTTGGACCTTGTAGAGACTATTTAGGTTTGAGTTTAGATTATCAAATTATTTTGTATGAGATTAATGTGAATAGTTAGGAATTCTGAAGTGAATTGAATATATTATTTACAGTTGGGAGTTTGTACTAGGACCAATGCATTGATTGGAGGCGAACAAAGCGATAAGAGCTAGCCTCGCAGGAATTGAAGTAGGAACTTATAAATACTCTCTTGTGGCCATTAAAGTATTTTCAATACTTTTGATAGGGTTTAGATTTATAAATCAAATGTAATTATTTTGCAAAGTATTCATGATTTATTTGTGATGTTCTGTTGATGTAAAAATAATTTCTCAAAAGTATAGTTTTACATAGTGATGTAAAACAGAAATAGTTATTTTTTAAAATAACTAGATTCTAATAATTATATATATGAATGAGTTATATATATATATATATATATAAGTATATGAATGATTCTTTTCTTACTTATAGTTAAATAAACTATATTTTCAAAAGAATCGAGATTTAATCGTTACCGAGCTTTTGGGATGTGTATATTTCCAAAACCAAATGGATTTTCGACTTCTTATAAAATATATATATTTTACTTCCTTCCATTTGTTGGGAGAAGTAGTTGTTTTGAGATGATGTATGGGATGGAGGTTTCCAGTTATTGGGTATGTGTTGGTGATTCCCTAGGTACGGGCTTTCCCCCGGAATATATACTATATATGTTATGCTGGGCTTTCCCCTGACTATGATTATTACCGGCTTTCCCCAGATTATATTACGGGCTTTCCTCCGATTACCCGGCTTTCTCCGGATTATATTACTGGCTTTCCCCAGAATAATATTAGATGGGAGATCACAACATGTACATNATATATATATATATATAAGTATATGGATGATTCTTTTCTTACTTATAGTTAAATAAACTATATTTTCAAAAGAATCGAGATTTAATCGTTACCGAGCTTTTGGGATGTGTATATTTCCAAAACCAAATGGATTTTCGACTTCTTATAAAATATATATATTTTACTTCCTTCCATTTGTTGGGAGAAGTAGTTGTTTTGAGATGATGTATGGGATGGAGGTTTCCAGTTATTGGGTATGTGTTGGTGATTCCCTAGGTACGGGCTTTCCCCCGGAATATATACTATATATGTTATGCTGGGCTTTCCCCTGACTATGATTATTACCGGCTTTCCCCAGATTATATTACGGGCTTTCCTCCGATTACCCGGCTTTCTCCGGATTATATTACTGGCTTTCCCCAGAATAATATTAGATGGGAGATCACAACATGTACATGGATGTTAGTTTTTATAGGAAAAAGTATTTTCTACTACTAAAACTTATAGTATTATAATATATATTTTTAGGTGATCCGAAAATGGACTTCTAATTCCTACACGAGCAATCATTGAAGTTTTCCTAAAAATAATTATTTGTTCCATATTTTCATTATATTTTCCTGTCTCATGATAGGAATGGGACTCTCATGATATAGGAAACTATTAAAATCTAGGTTATTCTATTTCTCTTTTTGGAAAGCCTTGTTTGGATAGGTACGTGTATGATTCTAGAAATGTCGAGGTTATATGCTGCCTAGATTAGGCGAAGACTTGAGGAGCGTGACAACTCCTGGATTATTTTAATGATCATTAAGATGTCTGCACAAGTCAAACGGCTGACCACCGCGACAACGGCTACATCGGCAAATTATGGTCAAGGGTCCACCTGAACCCAAATCATGAGCCAGCGTACTTCTCACACCAACCGATAAATCAGTTGGTCAGAAATCAGGAACTAACGATGGGGTTCCACATCGGTTAAGTTGGAACACGATTTTGCTCACTGACTAGGAGCTGAAACATCTAGTCGTGGCCTCTTCACTCTAAGATGATTACACTACGCGATATTATGATAGTGAATGTTGTTAGTTTATCTATACTTGTATGGGTAAGTGAATGGTTATCTGTTTATGTTATAGTAAAAGTACCAAATACTTTTACATTACTGTATTATGATTTCTCAGTTTTCTTTAAAACCTGCATTGTCTTAAATTCATATTAGTGACTACCTGTTAGTATTATAAGTTCTCACTGGGCTTTATCTCAGGAAATCGAGGAGACAGTGGATGATTGAATGTTAAGTCAATTGAGGAGGCAGGTATAGGGAGAGTATTTACCTCAAGTTTATTATACTTGAGGTGTTGTGATTATTCAGTTGTGATGTAATTTATTTTTTCTTGCTTTGTATATATATTTTTGAGATATATACTGTAAAATAAATACACTTATGTATATTTTGTATCACTTAACAAATCTTATCTATGTATTATTTTATTAAGAGAGGCGTCATTTTAAAATTATGGTTTGAATCCAGCCTAGTGGGTGACTAGGTATTATTATTTTGATGAATTAAGGTAGGTTGGTCTTGATGAGATGATATGACAATCGTGGATGAATAGAATTGATATAGAAATGTTATTTATGGATAAATCATCTCTTTTATAGGTTTATGATAGGTTTCAGACCCTGAAAATACATGGGGAACTCTGGCAAATTTTTCGTTGGGCCTAACCATATTTAGAGGTGATTAAAGTTCTGACGAACTAGATTAGCTTAACTCTGATTTAGGTTCATAAACCTCTATTTAGGTTTGTTTTAGTACTGTTTAATCACCTGGTATAGTAAACCTAACTCCTTGAGATGCGATTCAATCTCCTAGAGATTTGAGTTTCAAATTGGGGTGTTACAAGTACAGTGGTTATTATAATAGTTTTCAAATGTTTTGGGGATTTGGTGGAGAGAAGGGTTTGAAGAGCTGATAGAAATAAGAAGTGATGGGAAAGAAAAATATGAAATTAAGGCAATTGGCGGATTAGAAATTCGGAACTGTGGAGGGGTGTATACCATAGAGTGAATGTCGTTATAAAGGTTTTAATTTGTTTTGGTGTATTTCTGTAATTGTGGAGAATTTTTGGTAACTTTCTTTCGATTATTAAAACCTTCTTTTGTGAATGAAAATGGGAGTCAGATCCATTTATTACCTTTGAACCCTAGAAGACTTAAGTCTTCAACAAGAAGAAGCAGCCTTTAACAGGAAGGAGCAGTAACCCTTTCACTCCCAATTTTGTGTGATTTTACTTTTGAGTGTGGTGATCTAGCCATTCAAGATTTATCTATAAGTAGAAGAAGTCTTCTTGATTTTAAGCAGTAGAAAAATATCTTCAAATCTTAAAATTATTCTCAATTTCTTCTCCTTATATTTTGATTTGATCTACTTCAATCTTCTCTGGAGTACACCTTAATTGTGAGTTCTAAAGTCTCCATTTGTAATGCCCAGGCCCTCAGAACCCGTGATCCGACCCGGTCACCCAAGCCCAAGGTCGAGTGCGTTAAGAAGGAAAAATGAAGTGTCATAATACTCAAAGTATTCACGTAGTCAACCTAGACATATAAGTCTCTAAAGTTAGCCTAGGCCTCATTCTCTTCCTAAGTGATATTGCTCTCCTATGAGATTCATGTATTACTTCTATAGTTCCAAAGGTCTTAAGGAAAGAAGATAAGAATTTATCATAGAACTAAAATAAGTGAACTCAATCATAAGTTTGAAAACACAATCTAAAAACATCTGCGTCATCTGCAGTATTTTTATCATAGCTCTCAACTTAAAAATTCAAAATCAGTTAAGTCAAGTTCTTCCGAAACTAGACATCCTGGGCTACAACTTTCGTGTTCAGACCTAAGTCCAACTCTCTATAGTTGGACACAGAAATCGAAGTACATTCAAGTTATGTGCATAATTTATCCCATTTCAGCACACATAACACATTATTGGGTTCCTGACTACTATTGCATTTCATATCCAAAATTAATAAGATTTTGTAGATTCCTCAAGACGATAAGAAAACAATACAAAAACTAGAATCACATTTGGAATAAAGAATATCAAGAAATATCTAAAAAATTACGTATAGTCCAAAATTTCAGCAAGAAGGCAATTCTAAGAAAACTAGATTATCCATCATTCTGGATCATTAATCTTCATCATCCAACTTAAAGAAAAGTAAGCAAGAAGTCCATGACTGAAATAGAAATAAAGGAGCTCAAATAATTCATTTTTCCTTCCCAATGTATAGTAATTTACTCGGAGTTATGTAACCTATACCCCGAAGTCTTCTCTCTTTCACACCCTTGCGATTTACGATCTATGAAGAATCCAACTCTGGTATCTGTGGAGAGTAGGAAAAAAGTGAGGAAGCTCAGTAGAAACACTCCAAAATGGTACAATAGATACACACTAACATTTAAATAACCACTTACCACCTTTGCTTCTAATGGTCTAACATAACTCACCTTGCCTATTAACTCCTTGAATGTATGTGTATGTATTGGGACATCAATGTGTTGGTTTTTGTTGCAAAGACATCATTTCCAACCATGAAGTATGTTAACTTTGCATTACTAACCAAAAGATACCATAAAGCATAACGTAACACATAACTATTAGTGTAAAAGATGCTTAAAACATGAGATTCAACAATCTGCCACACGTTTTTGAATGGATGACAGTGTGTACAGCAAAACAGCAACACTTTATTTAGCAAAACCGTGAAAGAAAAATTAATGGATATCCTTCTTTAAAACTCACAGGTATATATTCAACTATCACAATCAGTATAACCATATGACGATGGAAAAACGTGGCTAAATCAGTATGATTTCATATGCATTGAAAACTTACAGCAAAACGCCACATATAGAACCGTTGCCTTTTTACAGCATTTAATCTTTTTCTTCTTTCACTTTTATTTATCGGCTATTATGGGAGCCTCCCATGGCCACATAGATCGCCTTTCGTGGGAATTCATCATGGGGTATTGCCATATAGGCACGCCACATAGGCAAATATTTTTAATTCATAATTCTTACACTTTTCTTTCCATCTTTTCTCACTTAATATTACCATGTACCTTGATTTCCAAACAATATATAGATGATAATGATAACTCATGTGTTTTCAGATTATTAGATCTGAGTTTTTGAATTAAAATCAGTTGAACAGAACCTATTGTATTGATTTAGTCCCACCAACGCAAGCACCCCTTCCTGTCCTAGCTTCCCTTAGTTAGGTTTCTTAAGCAGATAGCGATCAAAAGCTAGCATTATCACCACCCCGCCCAGCCTTTTAGTTACAGATATAAGGGCAGAGGTAGCTTCAGAAAGAGCGATCCACGGAAGCCATTGAAACCAAGCTTGATAGGATAAGCAATAAAAAAATCATATGCACTCAATATAAAATAAACACATCAAAATATGATTGTTTAATTTAAAGGAAATAAGTTTTAGTAGGATTTTCCTACCTTTTCTGAAGAAAAACTCCGTGTAAATGCTTGGTTTGTCTCCTCTTTCTTTTCCTCTTCCTCTAATCTTCTCTCCTTTAGTTTTTATAGAAGATTTACTCTAACAAGTGGAATAGATGGGGAAGAGGGTGTAGGACGGTTAGGTTTTTTTTCTCTAAAATGTGAGAATGAAATGAATGAATGGAGAGAAAAAATCTATTTTCGATTTTTTGTCTTAAGGTATATAGTACTCCTTGTAAAGAATCTAAAATGCCCCTAAAAACCTTAAATATTTCTTCCTAGGGATACCTACTACCCTTGGGGGCATTTTGGGTTTATAAAACTACCTATTTTGTGAGTTTTGGGCTTCCAAAAATAGTCTTGTTTAATTTGCACGAATTTTTCTTAAAAATATTTTAGAAATTCAAATATATTTAGTCCAACAAAATAAAGATTCTCCCTCGATTTCTATCTTTGAAATAATCTTTTAAAAACAAAAAGATCTAATAAGATATCTTTTTGGGATTTAGCATATTCTCTAAGCTATTTCATATTAAAACAAAATCTTTGAAAGTATCTACCCAATATTAGATTTATTTAGGTCCATTTAAATTGAGTCATCAAGGTTAATCCAACGGCTAGAATTGATCCCTACAGCAATGAATATCTAATAGAATCTTTTCAAAAGGATTTTGTTGGTAAAAGAGAATATATTTCAATTATTTCTAAAATAAGGAGTTTAATTTCAAATAAATTATCTAAATTTATCTCCACCTTCCATACTTATCTAGATTTTCAAAATTTGGAAACTATAACAAACTTGTGGATATGGCGCACCAAGCTACCCTCCTAATGTTGCCCACGTTTTCTACATGGTGGGGTCCACATGTTTAATTGAATTTAACCAAAACTCTTCATTCAATTAGTTAAGTATGCATGCATGCAATGGTAGGCAAGGTTGGTTATTTCCACCGATAAATTCTTATATTTAGGCTTGCACCCCACACACACCCATTAGGCCTGGTTTGATCCCATCGGTTTTAACCCATTATTGAGTACAACCCAAAATAAAAAGTCTCGGGTGTAACATGATTATTGTGCTGATTTTGGTGGCTAGTCGTTGAATCCTAGGAGGTGAATGTCAAGAGGCTGACAGCACTATTGCAGTGGCATAATCATCTTTAGGACATCGTCCAAAGCATGAGCCTCGACTGAAAAGCTGATAAGTTCATCTTACTTTTCTATTTTACAGGTTAAATTACTTAATTATAGATACTTATTGCTATTTCTACTGCTATCGGTAATTTGTATTGATTAAGTAACTTTATTGTGTTGAATTTTGTCCTGAATAATTTTTTACTACTGAAATCTGCTTTATTTATAACAAATGTGACAGTCGATATAGTAACCAACCGGTATGGTAGCCGTGACTTTTACAATCATTAATAATGATGGTTGCGATTTTTTGGGTTGCGGTGGTGATGGGGGAAAGTATGTTATTGACGGTGGTGTAGCGGTGAGACGGTGACGGAGAAGGAGGAAAAAAACCCAAAAAATTTGCAGAGCAATTCGACGGTAGGGATGACAAGAAGATAATGAATTTTCTTTGAATGGGAGGGAAATGTGGTGAATTGTCACATCAACAGTTGTTTGACATGTTTTTTATTTTTGAAGCCGATAAATTGAAACTTTAGCCAAACTAAATTTCTTTTTTGTGCTAAGTCATCGTAAAATCTAACAGTTTATTTAAAATTAATGAACGAGCCAGATGGAGGGGTCTTTTTGGGTTCCCGAATACGGGGTGCAATAACTACTCTCATTTTATAAATTGAGAAGTTTCATAAACTGTTTATTAAACATGTTGTGTGCCCGGCACGATTATGACACGGTGTGCTAACGGGCCGTGCCATCACACCATGTATCATTACCCACCACGGCCCACTGGCATGACACCTCTAAACCGTGTCGTAGTGTCGTGTTGATCCATTTAGCCCATTAGCCTATTAGTAATGGGTTGCATAATTGTTTTTTAAAAAATTTTGTTGCTAAGAAGGTTTGAACCTTGGTCTTTGGTAGAAAAGAAAAACACTCCACCATCTTGGCTAGCGTGTTTAGTTGCTTACAAAATTTAGGTTTTAAATACTAATCCATTAAAGATTAGAATTTCATCGTAATAGATGATTATGGTAATAAATTGATAATGATCATGAATTTGCTGATGCTGATGATGATGGAGGATGATTATGATGGTAATGATAATGATGATGGTGGTGGGTGGCCATGATGATGATGATGAGTGGTCATGAAGATAATGATGAGTGTTGATGATGATGCAACCATTATGTCATTTAGTTAGACTAATGGGCTAAATGGGATAATGATCATTGATTTGATGATGAAAATTCTTGTCGTGTCGTGTTCATGCCATGTCATGGCATAGGTCGTGCTGTGACACAATCATGTTCGTGCTAACATGCTTAAGTACTCGACCTAGCATGGCCCGTCTTATTCGTATCATTCCATGCTGCCTTTTAGTCATGCCTGTGCCCCTGTCGTGCTCGTGCCCATGCCATGTCGTGCCAACCCGCCCCGTTTAGCACCTCTATAAACTGCCAAGTTTTGTAAACTGAAAATTTTTAATCTATCCAACAGTTAAAGAAAAGTCTTGCATTCCTTGCAAGCAGAAAGCTTCACCTTGCACGTAAGCGTAAAGTTTTGTACATGTTACAAGCATAAAGTCTCGTCTAGCACGCGAACGTAAAAGTCTTACACTTGTTGTAAGCAGGGGTGGAACCAGTAAGGGGTTTGGGGGGCTTCAGCCCACCCCAATTTTGAGAAAAAAAAAGGTATAGAAAAAAAGCTAAAAAAATTGGGACTTAAAGGGGGATTTGATACCTTATGAAAGTCTAAATGCCCTACAGTTTAGTTGAAATTAATCGTAGGTCTGTGTAAATATGGTTAAGGATCACATAGTCACCTATTCAAAATTACAAAGGTGATGAGAGATCAAAATAATAATCTCTAACAAGATAATTGACTTATTTGATTCTTAATAAGTGGAACTAAGAACTAAAATCGAATATTTCAATCTCAAAACAAGTATAAAAATATGCACATAGATTTTATTTGCAAGGAAAACCCAAACTGGGAAAACCATCATAGTAGGTGGAGACCAAGCTACCTCTACTGTTCTCCAAACTCTTTGATCTAAGGACTTAAGAAAAGCTCTTATCCTAGCTTTCCAATAAGGATAGTTGCTACCATTAAATAATGGTGGTTTGTTTACATCACTACCCTCTCTTTGTGAATCCATAAGTCACTACAATGATCACACTAAGGTTGTTAAACCTTACAAGTGAATCTGTTGTGATACCAATTGAAAGTCTAAATGCCATACGGTTTAGTTAAAATTAACCGTATGTCTATTTGAGTATGGTTAAGGATCACATAATCACCTATTCAGAATTATAAAGGTGATAAAAGATAAAAACCATAATCTATAACAAGAGAATTGTCTTATTCGATTCTTAATATGCGGAATTAAAAGCAAGAATATAATCAAATATTTCAATCTCACAACAAGTATAAAAAATGTACATAGATTTTGTTTACGAGAAAAACCCAAACTGGGAAAAACTTCGAGACCTAATCCAACAATAATCCATTAAGAGTTAATAAAAACTTACAACCCAATTTACCACTCGACAGACATTATTTACGACTCCCTCTACGCTCCGATCAGCTACGGTGTATAGTTCATCCACTAATTCAAACTCTAACAATTTTCCTGTTATTTGATTATGATGCATCTCTAACTTGACTCCGCAAGTCCCACACCTTGAACCATGAACTTGAACCTTCAAGCTCTACGACTGAAAGTCAATCGGCAACAAAAACAGAGGTTTTTGGTTTAAAATAGGAAGGATTAAACCCTGTACAGCAAGCTTAGAAGCTAAAGATTTAGAGTTAAAAACTCTCCAAGAACTTGTTGATGTTTAGGATTAATGGTTGGTTGAAAAAAGAATGAATCAACTCCATTTATAATGGAGAGATCCAAACCTAGATCTAAAATGCACTAAGTATCATGAGTGCATTTCTAGATCTAGAACACACTAATAGTAATGAATGATGTTCTTAGATCTAGTCTATAGCACCCTCACCCGCTTAAAGATGTTTCCCACGCTCAAATGATCTCTCTAAGACAAGTCTTAGTGGAGAAAATATAAAAAAGGCAACTTATAGCTCATAAAACAGACCAAAAAAGTGCAAACCCAGACGACGCTTTTGAAAGCGCCAAACTGCTTTTGAAACCGTCAGGTATCTGTCGAGAAAGCCTTGCTTTTGGTTTCAAAAGCATCCAGCACGAGTGTTCGACGACTACCGGATGAAAGCAGATATCCCTCACTTCAACGGTAATCTACAGATTGAGGACTTCCTCGATTGGATCTCTGAAGTTGAATGTTTCTTCGATTTGATGAAAGTTCTAGAAGAGAAGATGGTTAAAATTGTAGCCTTCAAACTCAAGTTTAGTGCTGCTGTTTGGTGGGATCAGTTGCAGAGGACTCGCCAGAGATAAGGTAAGAACCTGGTAAGAACTTGGCAAAGGATGAAGCAACTTCTTCTTAATAGGTTTCTCCCACCAGATTACGACCAACACATGTTCCAACTTTATCAGAATTGTGTTCAAGGGTCAAATTCAGTCTATGAATACCTAATTGAATTTACTAGGCTTTCGGAACGACTTTCGGAACAGAACAATCTAAGAGAATCAGAAGCCGTACGTGTTTCCAGATTTCTCGGTGGATTGAAACCCTCAATTCATGAGAAAATTGGAACACAAATGATATGGACAGTCGAGGAAGCACATAACGCAGCCCTCAAAGCAGAATTAATGGAGCGTCATAAGAATACGTACCCTGGTCCTCGAAGAAGTACCCAAAATTTTGATCCACCTTATCCAACTGATAGGGGTAAATAAGTCATGCAACCGACAGAGCAAACAAGGCAGTATGGGTCAGCAACAAGAGGGAATACAAGCAACGAGAACTAGAGGATGGCAGCGCCAACAAACAAGAACAACCAACGATCTCCAAACGAATATGCCAAACCTAGAGGTACGCGTTGTTACAGTTGTTTACAATATGGCCATACCTCCAGTAACTGTCCACAGGGAAGACGACAATCAGTTAACGTCGTCGATGAAGGCGAGAATGAACATACCAGAGATGAAGAAGGAGATACTGATGATGGTGAAGTTGCTGAACAGGAAGGCGAACAAGTAAATTGCATGGTGCAATGAATAATGTTAACACCCAAGCAAGAAGATGACGACCAGCGGAGGAAGATATTTTGCTCCTAATGCACGATCAATCAGAAAGTTTGTGATTTAATTATAGATCCAGGCAGTTGTGAGAATTTTGTATCAAAAAGGCTGGTAGAACATCTGAGATTACCAATGGAAAAGCACCCATCCCCATACACCATTGGTTGGATCAAAAAAGGGCCAACAGAACAGGTAACAGAAACATTCCTATTTCAATTGGCAAGCATTATGAAGCTAATATAAATTGTGATGTAGCTGATATGGATGCTAGTCATATATTACTTGGTAGACCATGGCAATCTGATGTTGACGTTACTTTTAGAGGACGTGCAAACAAATATTCTTTTACTTGGGGAAACCATAAAATTGCTATGCTTCCCTCAAGGAGACAGAAATCTAACCCACCATCAAAAGTGGAAAAAGATTCTTTTCTAATTTTATCCAGGTCAGACGATGAGTTTGCACTTGATGTTAAAGAATCTGCAGCAGTTTTTGCCGTAGTTGTGAGAGCTTTAGTGTCAAAGGATGAAACAGAAGAGACAACATCATCAAAAATACCAAGCAAAGTGAAGGAGTTGTTAGATGACTTCACAGGCCTCATTGCTAAAGAGCTACCCAACAAGCTACCACCGATGAGGAACATTCAGCATCATATCGACCTTATTCTAGGAGCGAGCTTGCCAAATTTAACCCACTATCGAATGAGTCCTAAAGAGT
>MVGT01001542.1:170497-211212 GCA_002174775.1 Macleaya cordata | reverse complement strand
CACATTTATGCGGGTCATGAACCAGGTATTGCAACCTTTTATAGGTAAGTGTGTTGTTGTTTACTTTGATGACATCCTTATCTATAGCAGATCCGAAGCAGAGCATATCAATCAGTTGCGAGAAGTATTTCTTGTATTGTAGGAGAATGAATTGCACTTAAATCTGAAAAAGTGTACTTTCATGACCAATAGCCTATTGTTTCTGGGATATGTGATTAGTTCAGAGGGTATTCACGTGGATGAAGAGAAGATTCGAGTAATCAAAGAATGGCCAACTCTAAAAACATTTACTGAAGTAAGAAGTTTCCATGGAATAGCGACATTCTATCGCCGATTCATTCGAAATTTTAGCACAATTGTGGCTCCAATTACAGAATGCATGAAGAAGGGCAAGTTCAACTGGGATAACAGGGCAGAAAATAGTTTTGCCCTAATAAAAGAAAAGTTATGTACTGCACCCGTCCTGGCATTACCTAATTTTGAGAAAGTTTTTGATGTTGAATGTGATGCAAGTGGTGTAGGCATTGGAGCTGTGTTATCTCAAGAAGGTCGACCAGTAGCATTCTATAGTGAGAAGCTAAATGACGCTCGCCAGAAGTGGAGTACATACGATCAGGAATTCTATGCCGTAGCACAAGCTTTAAAGCATTGGGAACGTTACCTGATTGGGAGTGAGTTTGTACTGTACACAGATCACCGGGCTCTAAAGTTCATCAACAGTCAGAAAAGTGTTGACAAGATGCACATCAGGTGGACTACATTCTTATAAAAGGATAATCAAGCATAAATCAGGAATCCTGAATCGAGTAGCAGATGCTTTAAGCCGTCGAGCTGCACTCCTGGTTACTTTATCTCATGAAATCGTGGGATTTGAATATCTGAAAGAGCTCTATGAGAACGATAAAGACTTCAAAGAAATCTGGTCTAAATATGTTCAACATCAACCTATTGGTGAATATTATATCACCGAAGGATACCTATTCTATGGAAATTGTTTATGCATACCAAAGTCATTTCTTCGCGAGCGACTGATTCGAGATCTACATGCCAACGGATTGGATGCACATCTGGGCAGAGATAAGACCATAGAGAGCTTGCAGCAGAGATATTTTTGGCCAAAACTCAAGCGAGATGTCAGGAATTTCGTAAAGAAGTGCTATATTTGCCAGACTTCCAAAGGTCAGTCCCAAAACACTGGACTTTATATACCTTTACATGTTCCTAACAATATATGGGAAGATTTGTTTATAGATTTTGTGTTAGGACTCCCTCATACACAGCGAGGAGTAGATTCTATTTTTATGGTAGTTGACAGGTTTCCCAAGATGGCACACTTTATTTATTCCATGTCGAAAAACATCTGATGCTACACATATAGCAAAACTATTCTTTCGAGAAGTCGTACGCTTACATGGAGTACCACAGTCCATCACCTCAGATCGTGATTCAAAGTTCCTAAGTCACTTCTGGGTAACTCTATGGAAGATGTTTGACACCTCCCTGAAGCGAAGTACTACTGCTCATCCCCAAACAGATGGACAAATTGAAGTAACGAATCAAACTTTGAGAAACATGATTCGAGCTATTTGTGCAGATAGACCCAAACAGTGGGATCATGCTCTTCCTAAAGCTGAATTCGCTTACAATTATGCAGTACATATTGCTATAGGAAAATCTCCTTTCTCTCTAGTGTATGTGACTCCACCTCGACATGCTGTTGACCTGGCTCGTCTATCAAAGCTACTAGGATACAGTGCAGTAGCAGCAGCAATGGCAGAACAAGCTCATGCTATTCTGGAGGAGACACGTCAGAAATTGGAGGAGACTAATACCAAGAATAAGGTAGCTGCAGACAAACACAGGAGGCAGAAACTATTCACAGAAGGCGATCAAGTTATGGTATTTCTGCGTAAAGAAAGGTTTCTAATTGGAAACTACAACAAGTTGAAGCCAAAGAAGTATGGCCCATACAAGGTGTTGCAGAAGATTAATAATAATGCCAATGTGATCGACTTGCCAGAAGACATGGGAATTTCTAGGACTTTTAATGTTGCAGATTTATTTGAATTTCACACAGATGAACCTCTCTATTCAGAATATAACTCGAGGTCGAGTTCTTCTCAAGTGGGGGAGACTGATGTAGAGGAGTTCATAGAGGTAATTGAGAAATCCAAGTCCAACCCCAAGTTCAAGTCCCAGAAGAAGTGTAAGAAGAACCAGACAAAAAAGTAATAGTAGACAGGATTGAAATCTCGAAATCCCAGTGTCAGAGTCGCGTGAAATTCGCACGGTCACTTGGAAATGTCGAGATCTTCAAGATTCATCGGTTTGCCATGAATTCTCAAGAATTTAGCCAAATTCCATCGTTTTAGACTTCAAATTAGCAGTTTTACTATTTTAGGAAAGTTTTACATATTTTAGTAGTTTCCTTATTTTATTAGGAGTTTCTTTCCAGGTAAGTTACTAATTTGATTTCTTTTAGGTTTAAGAAACTTTAATTATTATATAAACAGATGTAAGGGCCGAATTTAATTATTATTATTCTGCTTTTGCTTAATATAATTTGAGTTTTCACTTTAGTTGAGAGTTAATTTCGAGTTTTTCAATTCTAGACGTGATTTAGAATTTTTCTATTGTTTTTTGCTGCGTCACTTGGTCTCACTCTAAAGAGACTAAAATGAAACCTTTTTCTAACAAAAAGGCCTCACAAATTCAGGTGCGACTCTACAATATTAAGTAAAGGATGAGACTCTACTTCCCCTTTTAAAGCGGCCACAAAAATACGCTAAAAGAAGGAAAGAGATAAGCATCCACATCTAGAAATTACATCATCACACACATAAAAATGGAGCAGGTTCTCCCCTTATCAAGGGGATAAAGGAAACATACAATAGCTCCGTGACCGAACCAAAAACTCAGAACGTATCCAACATTTCCGTAGAGAAAATTCAAAATCTCAAGTCCTTCAGCATCCTCTCCTTCGTGAGAAAGGTGAGGGAAGGAGAGAGTTGTCTTTCGTTGAAAAAGATGATGTTCACTCAGGTGGTTCAAAGGCGGGGGCGCCACAGTGGGAAAACCACAATAAAATGGAGTTGCAGAGAGAAAAATCATCATATTCTTGAAATTGCAAGAGCTCTTATGCTTCAGATGAATGTTCTAAAAACATATTGATCTCATAGTGTTCTAACTACAATATATCTAATTAATCGACTGCCTAGTCGGGTCATCAATTTCAAGTTTCATTTGGAAGTATTAAAAGAACACAAGCCAAACTTGTCTCATCTGCGAGTGTTTGATTGTGTCTATTATGTGCTTAAACAAGCAATTCATCGTGATAAGTTAGAGGCTCGTGCAACTCGGCGTGTATTCTTTGGTTATTCTTCTATAAAGAAAGTATACATATGCTATGATGTGCCATCTCGAAAGATTGTTGTCTCTCGTGATGTTCGTTTTGTTGAAACAGAACCATATTTTCAAACACAAACTGAATCTAGGAATCATTCCCAAGGGGAGTATTTGGCTGATTTGGTATTGCTTCCAACTGTGAGTGTCAATCCATGAAGTGTAGTTAAAGCCATAATACCGGAGGTTGAAGTAACATCTCTTGTAGTTAAAACAATTACACCTCTTGTAGTTGAAGCAGCTGCAACTCCCGTAGTTGAATCAGTTGAAACCCTAAAACGCTCAAGTATAGAAACTCATCCTCCGGAAAGAATGAAAGATTTCTTCAACTACCATGTTGTGTCTTACCCTATACAAAATTATGTGACATAATAATGTCACTTAGTCATATTCTGCTTTCTTAAGTACATTATCTGGTGAACAAGATCCAAAGAATTTCAGATATGCTAATTCCAATCCAGTTTGGAGAAAAGCCATCAAAGAAGAATTACAAGCTCTTGATGAAAATAAGACGTGGGATGTTGTCAAATTGCCTCTACGGAAGAAAATAGTTGGGTGTTGTTGGGTATACATGATCAAATATAAGAGTGATGGAACCATTGAACGACATAAAACAAGACTAGTTGCTAGAGGATTTACCTAAACTTATAAAGTTAGTTATACAGAAACTTTTGCACTAGTTGGAAAGATGAACACGTTTCATGCACTTTTATCTCTAGCTGTAAATCAGGATGGGAAATTATTTCAGATGGATGTTAAAAATGCATTCTTGCATGGTGATCTTGAAGAAGAAGTTTATATGAGTATACCACATGGACATTCTTATGAGTCTCAATTTGGTTTAGCTTGCAAGTTAAGGAAAGCCATATATGGTCTTAAACAATAACCACGAGCTTGGTATGCAAAATTGAGTGGTGTACTCATATCTAATGGGCTAAAAAGAAGTGTTGCAGATCTTTCTCTTTTTGTTAAATGTGGTATGGCAGGAACTATTATTATGTTGGTGTATATGGATGATATAGTAATCATAGGTGATGATTAACACAAAATTTCAAAGCTCAAGGCTCTTTTACACAGAAAATTTGTTATCAAGTACTTGGGAATATTGAAATATTTTCTGGGTCTAGAAGTTCCCTATTCGCAAAAGGGGATATTTCTTAACCAACGAAAATATGGGTTAGACTTGTTGCAAGAAACTAGGAAAATGGGAGTGAAACCATCTGAGATGCCTACTGATAGCAATGGTGCGCTTGATGTTGATGGAGAAATAATTTATGATGTTGATCAGTTTCAGTGATTGGTAAACTAATTTTTCTCACTAGTACTCACCTAGATATTTCGTATGCTGTAAGATTGGTTAGTCGATTTATGCATGCTCCAAGAGTTAATCACATGAATGTTGTTGATAGAATTATATAGTATCTAAAGGGTTCACTAGGTAGTGGTATTTGGATGCGTAAGAATGGGCACAGTTCTGTTAGAGTGAATTGCATCACTGCATATACAATGCTGACTGGGCTGGTGTCCTGTTAAGCGAAAATCTATGATAGGTTATTGTACCTCTATTGGAGGTAATTTGGTCACGTGGAAGAGTAAGAAACAAAATATTGTTGCTCGATCAAGTGCTGAAGCAGAATATCGTGCAATGACATCTTCCACATATGAAATAATCTTGCTTTGAGCTTTATTGTAGGATTTGGGTTTCGGTTCATCTCAACCAACAAAAATGTTCTCTGATAACCAAACTGTGATCTATATTTTGCTTCAAATACTGTATTCCATTAAAGGAAGAAGCACATTGAAGTGGATTGTCACTTTATTCGAGAGAATTTGAAAGCCAAAGTTATTTGCACTCTGTTTGTTCGTAGTGATGATCAGTTAGCAGATATTTTCACGAAAGGTCTACCAACTCCTAAGTTTCATGAGATATTGGGCAAGTTAATTGGGCTCCATCGACATTTTTGCACCAACTTAAGGGGGAGTGTTGATGGAGAAGAGAATATATCAGGGATCTACTTAACAATTGTGGGTTGATTTGGTGTTCACAATTTTAATAGTTCGATCTTCATTGATAGTAGTTATAACCATATATGTGATGCTCTTCATTTGGCATCCTGTTCTTATTGTAACTCTATATATTGTGGTTGTGATCTTCATTGAGACATAATAATATACTTCCTCTTCTCTTCTTTCGTGGATGCAGGCCATAAGCCGAACCATGTAAATCGTTTTGTTTCGTGATTAATGTGTGAAACTTTAGTTGTATCTTCATCCACATTTTTATTCTAGAAAGAAGTACAAACCCAACTCAAAAAAAAAAAATCAAACAAAAGGTACATCAGATGAAATTCGACCGGAAGTGGTTGAATTTCCAAACAAATTTCGACCAAATGTGGTCGAAAATGTTATACATTTCAACAACTTTTGGTTGAAAATTTCAACCACTGCTGGTAGAATTTCATATTTAATTTCATCTTTGTATGGTCGAACTAAGTACGAAAACGTGAATTTTTTTTCTTAAAAAAATATGTTTAAACAACAAACTAGGTTATGAATAAGTTATATTACCTCATTTGAATTTGATTGTGAGCCTTTTATGGGATTTGAGGAGCCCAAACACTCATCAAATGTATTTTTGGAGGATTGAAACTCCATTAATGGTGTTTCTTTGACCTCATTATCCTCCAATAATAGTGTTTCTTTGACAACTTATTCCTCCATTATGGGAGTTTTCCGCCAAAAATAATTTCTCCGATGGTTAGTTGCCGAATGGGGGTTTAGAGAAACAAAGGACATCTGGAGTAAAAGGGCATGTTAAGTTGGAGCTCCCCTCTTGTAAAAATGAACTTAAAGTTGAATGGGAGGATTTTGGGCTTAAAACCCATTAACCAAGCTCCCCCCCTCCAATCCTACTTCCCCAATATCAGCCCCCTAAAGCAATTGGACTTGCTACTTGGGCTCCGAGTTCGGCCTTCAGTAGGGCCTGGAATCCGGCCTAGGTTTTGGATATTTTAGGTAGCAATTCCGACTTCGAGTCATGGGTCGGGTTAAGCCTAGATCCATGGATCAGGTTGTTACACTGCCCCATTAAAGAACGTGATTTTTCTTGGCTGATCTGTATAGTTTTCAGATCATCTCACAAAAATCAGCCGTTGAGCTCCACTTGCCAGTGTAAATGAGGTGCATGAATAAGTAGGTGTAAACTGTAAAGTGTCAATAAGAAAACGTAGGAGGCAAGTAAAGTTTTCCAACTTCCTTCTGAATTTTACCACCAAATTCCACCTAAAATTCTTAACGTACGTTTTGTGTAGATTACGATGGTTTCAATCTTTCAGTCATATAGTTTCCAATTCCAGTACTCAAACAACTGGAATGGAACCGGAAGAATCGGTTCAAGTCTGGTCTGTCAGTCAGAAGTATCAGTTCCGGTTCTTGGGTACTTAACATTTGTATTAAAGCTTGTTGCCTTGTAGGAGTAGGATAATTACTTACTAAACTTTTAATTTAAGAAAATAATTGAATTTCATTAGATGGGTATTGCAATATTATGAGTAACTGCATCATTTTGGTTCGAATTTACGCCTATCCAGCTATCCTTATTAATCAAACACCAAATTATCTCTAACTCTCATATTGAATTTCAAGTAAATTCACAGCTATCCATCTTTAGAACAAATATTTTTTTTGTGTCTGTAACATCTTTAGAACAATTATACAAAGCTAAGTTGACCTCATTAGCACAGTAACGAGATTTGAATAGCACGAATAACGTCGGGAGGAAAAAGTTGCAGCAAAACAAGAGCCTTCAGCCAACAACTGCAAAAAAGAACAAAAACCAAAATAACAATGTTGATTAAGGATGCTTTTGTTGGTGCAGGAAATATCGACGAATGAAAGGGACAGTATCTACACAGATAGCTTGCCGAAGTTTTGAAAGATTTATATGCATCACTGCCAAAATATACATTCTTAACTGGACAGAGACAAGACCATGCTAACTGATCAAACCTTTCTAGCTAATAAAATAACAGCTATAACAAATATGAGTTTTTTTTTTTAGTTTTACCTTCTCTCTAGATCTCTAATTGTCCTGTTCTCGAAAATATGGTGCCAAAAATCTCGGCTTCATACTTAGCGTACTCCTTTTTCTTATTTCTCAACCTATTGTACTCAAGCTTCACATCTCTGTGAATTCATAGAAATAAGGAAAATTGAATCAGGGGAAGAAATTTTGACAGTCGTCCCAAAATATTATTTGGTACATTGCATTGCGTTAAGAACTTGGTAGAACCGCAGAAGGAAAAAAGGAAACACACAAACCTGTTATTTGGATGAATAGTAAGAGCTCTCTTAATGTCAATCTCTGCTTTTTCTAAGTCGGACGTTTTAAGGTACGACTGCGATCTTCGATATAAGGCCTTAACATTAAATGGATCAAGTTCTAAAACCTGCCAAGAAATTTTGTCATGTAAAAGTATGAGACTGCTTATTAAATACAAGTTTTTGATAGGAGAGATTGAGGGTAAACTGGAATAAACCTTAGTACAGAATTTCGAAGCTTCAACATACTCCTCCAGTTTAAGTTTACAAGCTGCATTGTTCAAATTACATGATATTCGTAAGGCGTTTGCCCAAGTCTTTTCCTCGTCGGTGAAAGAGTGGTCGAATTCTACACACTTAACAGCCTGAAAACAGTAGTATCAATGACTCTTAGCTTGCAACTTCTTTTACTGTTTAATTGATTCTAATGTATCACAAATAACTTAACCTTCTCATATTTCATGGAGGCACACCAAAACTTCCCAGCCTTAAACAGTTTATTTCCTTCGTCCTTCTTTTTCTCACACGCCTGTAACTTTTCAGTAGTTTCCATCTTCCAATGTGGCTTTTCCTATACATGAAAAAATATGTCAGAACAACAGGAGAAGCTCAACAAACAGACCATATCACATCAATTGAACAAAACAAGCTAGAAAGTGGAAAGTTGAACGTATGGATTTAATATTCCGTGACATGTTAACAAAATTGTTATGTTTCCTTCTCTGCTGCCCGTCATGCTAGTTGTTTGAAAACAAAAGTTTATGAAATGAAGTGCATTATTAACACAAGATGATGATTTCAAATGCTATGCCTTGAGTCACTCGACGAATACAAAGTCTAGTATGAAAGAAAGAAAATGCCTAATGCTGTGGGAATAAGAAAAACCTTAGTAAAGCTAATTAATTCGACTTCGTAAAGAAGTATTGTGTTTGCAGGAACCGTTCCGGAGGCTACAACATTGGACCCGTAGTCGGAGCAGATGGTTACAAGTGATCTTTCACCTTTTCTCATGGTCAAAATTGCTCTGAGTAAACCCTCATGAATATTAACTGAAAAAGAATAACCAAAACATGATTCAACACAGTATCAATTACAAGGTTCACATTTTTATGGATTAATTTTAAATTTTATTTTAAAAGAAACACAGAGTATGAGAGTACCTTCAAAACACATAAATTCAAAAGGATCACCATCAGAACCTTTCCTCTCAATGACTGTTCCATCTTCAAATTTACATGTGTATTTCACTGAAAACCAGGAACGACGTTTGCATTTTAAGAAACATCATAAGATTAAATGACCAAAAACTAAGATTAGTTCATACTTGAAAAGAAAGTTAATAGATTATCAACACAAACGCAAAGTTTTTAAAGGCTTATTATGATGGGTTTTTGTACAACTCGATCTATAGTGCTAAAATGGAAAAGGACAAGGCAAGCAGGGTTACCTTTCACAAGTGATCCTTCATTGGGGTGATCAAAACTTTCACCTTCTCTTAAAATCTTCTTAATTACTTTCTTATCAGCCGTGACATCAATGATGCTTTTCCAAGACACTAACTCAAGATCAATACTCAAATTTTGATTGGATGGAACCCCAGAACCACTTCTAGTTGCTTCATTTCTCATCTGTTCAATACCATCTGAACAGAAACAAAGTTGTGTAACTGTGAGAATTTAACAAACCAAGGTTAGAATGATTAGTTGTATAACTGTGAGAAGTTAATTTTTTTCCAGTAAAACAAATGGGGTATGAATCTCGGGTAGATATCAATTTACATGGAAACTTCACCGACAACTCTGCTTTCTCCCCTTTCCTCATTGTCCTTACAGCCTTGCTGATGGCAGGACATAGATAATCTGATCGAGTAAAAGAGATTAAGTAAATGAAGGAAATCTTTCAAATAAAGTAAGACAAATTATAAGAGTAGGCCTTTGATTTTCATAAATGCAGTAACAGATCCCATAAAAAAACATTACTGAGAAAGGCTACTTACCATCACTGATGTAGAACTCAATACCCTCGTCTGACTTCGAGAGAACTGTTCCATCTTCAAGCCTTGCTTCATATTTAACTAGAAAGAACAAGACAAGAATACAAAGAAGTTCAGAGTACTACCAATTTACAGTTTTCAACTACTCAGAATCAAACTAAAAGTTACTATACGGCCAGGACAAGTCGACTTGCCCTAGTTGATTGACTTCCTCAACTCAAACAAATTAATGTACTTGTTTGATAGGTATCGATAAGATATGAGAAGTTTTTAGCTCGCTGAAAAATTCAATAACAGATAAATGCATTGAAATGCGTGAAATGTGCCAATGCTTAGATACCACCCGAACTGGTTTGACTGAAACAATATATTCCGAAGCATTCAAAATTTTAAAACCATGTTTTGAACGAACTATCTGATAAGGCCACTGGCTTGCAAGGAAAGGGTTGCCCAAGGCTTGTACACTTCACAAATTCAAAGTGCCCTGGCGATCCATCCATAAAACACCTGCTCTGATACCATGTTAAGGCCCATTGGGCCTAACTCTCCTTGAAATCTGGCTTGCAAGGAAAGGGCTTCCCAAGGCTTATACACTTGACAAATGTAGAGTGCTCAGGCGATGTGTTATATACTAACGCTCCCCCTCTACGCAGGGCTAGATATAGAGGACCCAACCCATCCCTGAAATACCTGCTCTGATACCATGTTAAGGCCCATTGGGCCTAACTCTCCTTGAAATTCGGCTTGCAAGGAAAGAGCTTCCCAAGGCATATACACTTCACAAATTCAGAGTGCTCAGGCGATGTGGTATATACTAACACAATCAACTAAATAAATTCATTGGTTACAAGTAACCTTCATTCCTTTCAACATTTCAAAAAGGGAGGTTAAAAAATCAGAAAAACAGAAATACCTAACACTTCATCAGAATCTTTTGGAGTAGCCCAGCCCTCACCATCTTTTAGTATTTTCTTCAATATTCCGCTGTCCCCTGACAAGTCCCTGATGCTGGTCCATGACAGCAACTCCACATCGAAGACTAATGTTGAGTTGGGAGGTATGATTGGTGGAGAACCCACTTCCCCATAAGCCAAGACTGGAGGAATTGTCAAGACTGCCCTCTCACCTTTCTTCATTGTAGCAATTCCCTCATCCCATCCTTTAATAACTTCACCTGATACCCAAATACCAGAAAAATCTTTGAGGCATCTTACATATTATCTCTCAATATGTTTCCAAGAATAAACTTATTTTCAACTTAATAAGATACAGGACAACTGATCTCGAAAATGAATCCATTTTCAAATTTTGTTGATTAGTTTGACTTCCAAATCATGCTCTACAATTGAATTTCAATAGTACCATCATTGTATGAATCATTACTTTGTGAGGCATCAGTGCATCTAAAAACAAAAAAAACAAAAAAAGAGAAAAAAAAAAAGTATTGTATCATGTGTTGATTAAAATTGTATCATATTAATACCATAATTGTGAAGTACATTCAATCAAGGGACGATAAGTATAGTACAAGAAATTACAAAAGAAATGAATGGTATCGCATATTAAATATTGAAAAAAAAATTACCATCAACGATTCAACATTAGTATATGGATAAAATAAACTTGAATAAGTAAAAAAATAAAATAAATTTGAGGTATCAAAATTAGAAAATAAAATTGAACCTGCATTCATGTATGGATTCAGAACTGAAATAAAGCTATAGCAGCAAGATTCAGATATATAGCTAACATGTTGCATTGGCCTAATTTGAATCTGAAAGTGTTCTTAATGAAATAAACTGCAACTTATTTTCAGAAGTTGAACCAAGCAAAATAACTTACACTATCAAAACTAGGAAATAAAATTGAACATGAACTAATGTATGTATGGACTAAGAAACTAAAAAAACAAAGTGGAACTTACATTGACCTAATTTGAATCTGAACGGGATAGCTCTATCCCGACTTGAATCGAAATTTGGGCCACCCTCGATACAACCACTGTAATGAACTGAAATTTGAAGTTCTACCCATTAAAGAAATGATGTGTGAAGAAAAGAGGGGAAGAAAAAGATGAATAGACAGAGAGAGAGAGAAAGTAGGAGAGAGCGAGGAAATCAGAAATCATACCTTCAACTTCATCTCCAGGAAATGGAGTCTTCCATGAACTCCCCTGTTGAAGAATCCGTTTTTTCAAGCCTTGGGTTCCTATTTCCTTCTCATCTGTAGCAGAAAGCTCAGTTTCTGAGCAGAATTTGAAGGAAGAGATGTCCATTGGTGTTTCCTAGAGAGAGAGAGGGAGAGTGAGAGTTAGTTCAGTTGAAGATAAGCCGTTTCTTTCCCTCCTTTTGACGTTTTTCAGTTGAGATTTTTCTGTTGGTACATCCATACATGATACATATACATAGCAGTAGAACTGTATTATGGGCGGGCCCCAATACATATCTTGAGAATGGGCTGCCTTAAGCTCAAGCCTCATTAAAACGAATGCCCAAGCCTAGTCCTCTACCCTTAAGTTGGGCTCTGCCACCCTGGTCTACAAGTTGTACCAATTAAGTGAGAAAAAAATCAACCCTTGGATCACCTTCACCTCCATTTGGAGAGCAGATCCTCTTTCCCTCTCTGTCCCCTTGCCGACTTTGCATTGTGGGGCCCACATGAAAATGAACTAATGGCTCAAATTTAGTAAAAATGTTGTCCTCACCGTAAAGATCATCCTCACAGAAATTTAGCCCATTCTAAAAATTTTAACCCCATCAAAAGTTGATTGAAAAATCAACCATCCATTACTCAGACTAAAAATAATTTTCTAATGGTTGATCTTACAATCCACTGTTGATAGCTTTAAGAGTTTTAGAATGTGCTGATTTTTTGTTAAGCTGATCTAAAGGGTGCTAGCCATTAGATCGTCTTCACATGGGACCCACAAGGAAAAACTAACAAAGGAACAGAAGATTTTAGGGATAAAAGATCTACTCTCCTCCATGTGGACCCCTCAGACAGATTTAAACGGTGTGCACAAAAAATGGGGTTGTTAGGGCAACTACTATGGCAATCTCAAACCTCCATTTTGGAGAAGTTTGAGGGTTAAGTCAAGTACTAAAGTGAGAGATAACCCTCAAACCCCTCCACTCAACCTGATATCAAGCCATATCAAAGGGAGGAAAATAGGAAAAAGAGGGATCGAGAGAAGCTTTGCAAGGCGAGAAAAGAATTAGAGGGCAACCGAAGGCAGTGTGTCGCCTCTTTTTTTTTAAAAAAAAAAGGTTTCGGGGATAGAGGGACTGAGGGGTGACACTCCCTCTGTCTCCCCTTTTTTGTTGTATGAAGTTTTGTGTATGTTTTCAAAACACCAAGCGTGTGAGCCCACTTGGATAGATCCAATAACTGATATTTGGTGAGGTTGTTCTCCTCACCATATAGATCATCCTCACAAAAAATTATCACATTCTAAAACTTCTAACCCCTTCAAAAGTTGATCGGAAGTTGATTAAAAATTAACGATGAGAATAATGGAGAGGAAAAGAGTCAAATTTTGATGGCGGGGTGAGGCTGCATGAGGGTTAGTTGGCTAAATTTTGTAGTTCATATATATCACCCCCCTGCATTTTATCTATAAGAATTCCTGCATCTACAATTGATTTTCATTGATGGTGATGATCCTACAAGAGGAAATAGAGACGGGAGATAAAGTAGAGAGAAAAAGGAATAGACACAACATATAATATGGTTTTGCTTTTCGCCTAACCACTGATCTCTCAAGTCTTCACCACTGAATTGTTGTCCTTTTTACAAGTGATCCTACCCTATTTATAGATAATGAGGGGGCTTAGGTGCTCACACTAACTACAAAAGGTAATGATCCAATACATATCATAACATTAATCTAATCATGCTCCACTTTCCATCACGTACCATAAGTACTGTTAATATTAGTATTCACAGTTTGCCCCTATTTCTTGGTAATTATAAGTGTAATGAGTGAATTACCGAGAAATGTCTCTGTTCTACTGCTTTGGCTGTCAGATGTTGTCAGATCACTTTCTGTTTGCCCCACTAACTAATTTTGAAGAAGATAAACCTTGTTGGACATCGACTCTGCCCTAGCATGCTTCAAGAACAGACTTCGCTTATAGTAGATGCTTTTGCCCTAGTGCACTGTTAGAGAGCAATTTTGTCCATGTTCCAATTTAGGAAATACTTTCATGTTTTGTCGAAATTTTAATTTGCAAATTAATTTTTTGAAATATGCAATTTAACTTTGAAATAACTAGTTTTAATCTTTTAAAGAAATTTTGACTTAAGCAATTGGAATCTCTTAAAGAAATTTGACTTAAGAAATTCTGACTTAAAAGATTTAAAAGACTTAAATGACTTAAAAAGGGCTTGTGGTAAAAATGACTTAAGAATATCATTTCCCTTTTCTCCTTTTTTTTCATTTAAAAAACATTAATATTTTTTGCTTCATTTTCTGTTTAAATACTACTTGAAGATCTTATTCTTGTGGTGTTTGTATATGTAGTAAGGCTTTTTGGTGCTTACGTATTAAACAAGACTTTCTGCCAATGAATTTTATTGGACTTTTTACTCTCGTGTGCTAGGCGAGACTTTGTGCCAACTAATGTCGGACTTCCTATGCTCGCATGCTAGGCGAGACTTTGCACAACTAATGTTGGTCTTAATTTACTCGTGTGCTAGACGAGACTTTGTGCCAACAACGTGGTGTCAGACTTAGTAAGCTCGCGCATGTAGCGAAACTTTATGTAATATGCTCGCGCATGTAGCGAGACTTTGGTGCTTACAATTACAAGTCTTTATACTCACGTGCAAGGTGAGATTTTATACTTACAACCAAGGGCAGAACCAAAAAATTTAGTTGGGGTGGGCTTAGTGAATATTTTTTGTTTTGAGATGTATATGTATATAAATTTAGTTTAAGTCGCTTGGGTATATAAAATTTTTGTACAATTTTACCCTAGCCTAAGGTGAAAGGTCCATGAGTTCACTCATATATTGTTTGTTGAATTTCGTTTCAAAAGTTAACTCAAGAAGGTTAAGGTAACTTGAGTTTGAGTTTGCGAGTCATGGATCGGTTCGGTTCGAAGAAAAGACTCCAAGAAACTCAACTCACCACCAGAAGACATCCTAAGATGGAAAGTGGCTTAGATGCCTAAGTACCATAGGTGGTTAGTTTCAAAAGGACCTAACAAAGATGTCTCACAACTTTCAAAATGCTCAAAAATATTTTCAAAAACTCTTCTTGAAAAATCTGGACATATGGTCTCGAAACCACCATGTTGATTTCGAAACCAAAATTCATTATGGTCACAGATGAGTTTTGGTTTTGAAAACAACACTTTGGTTTAGAAACCAAAATCAAAGTTGTCTTCATGACACTTTTGGCTTCGAAACCGCTTAGTTAGTTTTGAAACCAAAACTCATTCTGGTCACAGATGAGTTTTGGTTTCGAAAGCAACTTTGCACTATCGAAACCCAAGCTACTGTTGTTAACAGATGACTTTCGGTTTTAAAACTGTGTTATGTAGTTTTTAAACCAAAACTCCTTCTGAGAACAGATGAGTTTTAGTTTTGAAAGTACCTTCGTCGATCACCCATCTCTTCTTTAGAATCTTCTTCACTATCAGGATGATGTCGAACTGGGCGATCTCTCACGTTTCTGTTAATGGGTTGGCCTCGGGCAAATCCTCTGGCTCGAACCTCATCAACTGCTGGTTGCCTAGGTTGGTTCAAGATGAGTTGTTGAACGAGTTGTTTCAACTCATTTATCTTTTGACCTAGGTCTCTCTCCCCACGAGCACCGTCAGTAGGGGCTCTATTTCTTGCTTCGTTTTCAGCCATCAAGCCAGGAGAAACCTGGCTCTGATACCAATTGACGTAGCGAAAAACAATAAAAAAATTCTAAATCACTTTTAGAATTGAAAAACTCGAAATTAACTCTCAACTAAAGAGAAAAATCAAATTATATTAAGCAAAAGTAGAATAATAATAATTAAATTCGGCCCTTACATTTGTTTATATAATAATTAAAGTTTCCTAAACCTAAAAGAAATCAAATTAGTAACTTAACTGGAAAAAAAACTCCTAAAATACGTAAAACTTTCCTAAAATGGTAAAACTGCTAATTTGAAGGCCAAAACGGTGGAATTTGGCTAAATTCTCGAGAATTCATGGCGAAGCGACGAATCTTGAAGATTTCGACGTTTCCAAGTGACCGTGCGAATTTCACGCGATTCTGACACTGGGAATCCGAGATTTAAATCCTGTGTACTATTACTTTTTTTTCTTCTTCTTCTTAAACTTCTTCTCGGACTTGGACTTGGGCTTGGACTTGGATTTCTCAATTACCACTATGAACTCCTCTACATCAGTCTCCCTCACTTGAGAAGAACTCGACCCCGAGTTATATTATGGATAGAGAGGCTCATCTGTGTGAAATTCAAATAAATCTGCAACATTAAAAGTCCTAGAAATTCCCATGTCTTCTGGCAAGTCGATCACATAGGCATTATCATTAATCTTCTGCAACACCTTATATGGGCCATACTTCTTTGGCTTCAACTTGTTGTAGCTTCCAATTGGAAACCTTTCTTTACGTAGAAATACCATAACTTCATCGCCTTCTGTCAACAGTTTTTGCCTCTTGTGTTTGTCTGCAGCCATCTTATTCTTGGTATTAGTCTGCTCCGATTTCTGACGTGTCTCTTCCAAAATAGCCTGAGCTTGTTCTGCCATTGCTGCTGTTGCTACACTATATCTTGGTAGCTTTGGTAGACGAGCCAGGTCAACAGCATATCGAGGTGGAGTCACATATACTAGAGAGAAAGGAGATTTTCCCATGGTACTATGTACTGCATTATTGTAAGCAAATTCAGGTTAAGGAAGAGCATGATCCCACTATTTGGGTCTATCTGCACAAATGGCTCAAATCATGTTTCCCAAAGTTTGATTCGTTACTTCAGTTTGTCCATCTGATTGTGGATGAGCAGTAGTGCTTCGCTTCAGGGAGGTGTCAAACATCTTCCATAGAGTTACCCAGAAGTGACTTAGGAACTTTGAATCACGATCTGAGGTGATGGACTGTGGTACTCCATGTAAGCGTACGACTTCTCGAAAGAATAGTTTTACTATATGTGTAGCATCAGATGTTTTTCGACATGGAATAAAGTGTGCCATCTTGGAAAACCTGTCAACTACCACAAAAACAGAATCTACTCCTCGATGTGTACGAGGGACTCCTCACTGTGTACGAGAGAAAACTCAAATTGTATTAAGCAAAAGTAGAATAATAATAATTAAATTCGGCCCTTATATCTATTTATATAATAATTAAAGTTTCCTAAACCTAAAAGAAATCAAATTAGTAACTTAACTGGAAAGAAACTCCTAAAATACGTAAAACTTTCCTAAAATAGTAAAACTGCTAATTTGAAGGCGAAAACGATGGAATTTGGCTAAATTCTCGAGAATTCAGGGCAAAGTGATGAATCTTGATGAACTCGATGTTTGACCGAGCGAATTTCACGCGATTCTGACACTGGGAATCCGAGATTTTAATTTTATCTACTGTTACTTTTTTGTCTTCTTCTTCTTACACTTCTTCTGGGACTTGGACTTGGACTTGGATTTCTCAATTACCTCTATGAACTCCTCTACATCACCAAGTAATATCTCCTTCTGTTTGACTCAGTCTACAACTTATTATGTGTAGAGATTCGAGTCAGGGAGTTTGGCCCTGACAACCGCCCGACGATAGTCGGTTTTTACTTCGTAATTAGGGTGTTTTATTAGATATCTGCATTTGTATCTCATCTCGTGTGCATTTTAGTTTACGAACTCTCTGCCATAGAAAACAGTTAGTCCAGCATTGATGATAAGAAAGTAAAGTAGGAAAGATAAATACATTAGTGTAAATGATCTGATATCTGCTTCTGTTATCTCAACAAACAGAGATAACATTGTGATTTACTTGTTCTTGATAAACTTCAATTCGCTTATATTGTATGCCTCAGCGCTCGGGGGGCTTAAGTATCATATTTTGGTGGATTTTTTTTTCTCTAGAACATCTTAATATCCCTCACCTTGAGAATTTATACCAGTATACTAGTGATTTTAAAGATTGAGTTACAACTATTCCATATTTTGGAGAGATCTTTGTTCTCTCACGGGGAATGGCCATAACTCTAGTAATACATCATTATTAGAAGGAGCTTTAGAAGATTGATTTTAATGATTTGTGTCGATTTTTTAGGTGAAACCTCCTCGTAGGCAGAGTTTTAGTGTTTTACTCCTTGTTGGAAGGAGTTTTTAAATTATATTGATGATTCGTGCCGATTTTGTAAGATTAACGATTCATGCTAGTTTTGTAAATAAAACCTCCTCATGGGTAAAGTTTTGATGTTTTTCTTTTTATTAGAAGGAATTTTTGGAAAGAGATTGCTTAACGATTCGTGCCGGTTTTGCTTGAAATCTCTACAAATTGATCATGACATCAATCGTAGAGTTTTCTCTCATTTTTTTTTGAATTGGGAAGATTTGTGCTATCCCGAATGCTATTAATATTATATAGCATTCTAGGGTACTATAATAAAGAGCATACTCCTTTAGAGACACGCTACATTTTTGTATTGTAAACGATAATAACTAGTTGTTTTCAAGGTTTTTGTTATTGCTTTTTGAAAAGATTATACATGCTTAAATATACTACATTTTAAGCAATGAATTGTAAAGAGTTTGAGAGTATTAAGTATTCTTGAGAGCTTCCTAGATCTGACCGAGATTTTGCATAGTGGTTCATTGTTATTTCTCTTGTTTTCTCACTTCGATAGGTTTCTCTAAGGGATTCCTATCTCGATTTCTCTTTAAGGTCTTTCAGACCGGTTTTTATTTTTGTTGTCATTTCGAGGGCAGCAGGTGGCCCTCGAAGAGATTTTCAAATTTGAAAAGACTTAGAGCTTTAGAAATAGAAGCTTTAGAAGCTGGAAGACTCGAAGTAAGCTAACTTGGAGCGAATCGAACTCTGTAAGTGTTGATGGCGTGTATTAAATGAGGGGCGAAGGTCCTATTTATAGGCCCCTGACCTGGTTTTGAGCGCATCGTTTGAAGATGCACTAAGAACTTTGGGTTTCGCGCCAAGATCTGATCAAGGTGGTTAGATCTTTTCCTTAAGCAGTTTACCTTTATGGGCCCCTGCTTCAGATAATTTAGCTTTGTAGGACCCTCTAGGACATTTTCGAATTGTTTTCGTGTTTTTTAACCTTTCTGATGTTGTTTTCTTGTCTTTCTGGAGTTTTCCTAAGAGTTGTCAAGGGTTCTTGAGAGTTTGTCTGAAGCTCTGGCTCAGGTTTTGGCTCTCTTTCCTCACTTTGACTCTTTCGAGTTCCATTTCAGATGATGGATTCTTCACCATATGATTGGTAGCTCTAAAATCCATAATCCAACTATTAAATTTAGATGATGATGAAAAAAAGGCTTGAAGATTACCTAAAGCATGGGTAGAAGGTTCATCAGAAGATTTTGTTACAGACTTACTGAGCAGTTAAAGAAGATGGCTTAAATAACTTATAGAGATCGGTGTATCAGCTATAACTATGTGCTCATTTTTTCCATTTTTAATCATAGATGGTCTTGAAGAGTGGATAAGGCTCCCAACAGCGATCCTTGGTATGTCCCATTTTATTGCAATGATCACACCGATAGAGTTCGTGTTTACCTTGACCCTTCTTGCGATTGTAATTTTTCTCGCGCCCAGAACCAGTAACTAATTTTCCTTTGTCAACAACAAGTACACTAGATTCACCTCTAACAGAAGTAGATTAAAATCCATAACTTTTTTCGAGTTTCTCCACGTTGGACGGTTGCACAAATATTAGCAAGATGGGAGTTTAGAGTTCATCAAAATATAGCTCTTAAGTGGTTCATACTCGGGCTTTAAAGTGTAAAGCAAAGAAAAAATCTTATCCTTTTTAGCACATTTAAGAAGAACTTTCGGATCAAATGTATGTGGACGATATATATCCAACTCGTCCCACATAAGTTTTAATTTTCCATAATTCTCAATGAAGGATTTATCACCCTGACTTGCTTCAGAAATTTCAAGTTTCATTTGAAAAATACATGCATCATTATTTTGATTCCCATATAGTTTTGCTGCAAAATCCTATAACATTTTTGCAGGATCAGAAAAGGTAAAGATTTCAGCAATCTTTGGTTCCATGGAATTGAGAAGCCATGACATAACAAGATGATCGATTGCAATCCATTCTTCCAATATCTTCGAATCCTCACTACCATTAAGTAGAACTGTCGACAATTTTGTATTTGGATCAGAATCAGATATTGGGGATCACAATCACATGGCAGTAAGAACACTTTTATATTTGTAACAAGTTGAATAATCAACTAACTTAAAAAAGTTTCTTCTCTTTTCTTCACAAAGAGCCAAGCACAAAAGGACAACTAAACAAAGACAAAACTTTTCCAATATATATGAATATGGAAGATGTTGTAGTCTTTTACCTCCATTTAGTGCTAAACAGATGTTCTAACATATATTCTAACAGCTTGACTTTAGTTCAACCACAGCTTCGAATCCACGAACTGTTCCCTAGTCATTCACGATGTATCTCCAACTTAGAAATTCACCAAGTCCTGCAACTTGTACTCCACTCGAATAAACAAGCAATACTTGAACTCCTTCAAACAATCACACACCGAAAATCCACTGGCGAAACCTAAAACTATTTTAGGTTTACGAAGGAAGGATTTGTGTTGGCTTCTCAACACACCATGATTGATTCAATTACTAGATAAGTAATTGTAGCATTTCAACTAATTGAACTAATCAAACTAAGTTCTCCATCAATGATGTAGAAGAACTTCAGCAACTAGAACTTGAAAACCTTAGAATATGAATATAGATCTCTCCAAGCTCTAAAAATTGTGCGTCTCACAAAGCCTTGATGTTAAAACATCATTATATAGATGTTATGGACGTACTAAATAACTTATGGAAGGTTTAAGATTACCAAAGATCAATTTAGAAGTTTTTCAAAAGTTTAGAACACTTTTTAGAAAGTTTTTCCATAGCTGAAAGCATAAGATTCAAGCTTAGGTTCGGACTCAATGTGAATCTGTGCTACAAAACACAAAACAGGAACAAATTAGATTTGAACCTGGTCCTGATTTGGTTTTTAAGAGATGGACTTATGGTTGCCATCAGAATGAAGTTAGGTTTGAACTTGAGTTCGGACTCAACACTTCAACCAAGTGTTATAAGGTGTTTTACACCTTGTAACATATTCCTAACCTTTCCATAAGATGTGTCAAACTACGAAGACGACACTCTAACTCTAACTCAAGTACAATTAGACTTTTATTGAGTTTATATTGACGCGCAAATTGACAACTAACCTAAAGACCTATGGATCTTACACAAAAGTCCCTCAAAATCCATAAGATGGATAAATTCATCAAAATTATGAACTTTAAAGTCCACAACTAATACTATTGGTATTTGTAAGGCTCCTTCAAAGTCTTGAACCAATAACATGGTCATTTGCAATACTCCCTTAAAGTCTTGATCCAATAGCAAGGGCATTTGTAAGACTCCCTCAATATTTTGAACCAATAACACTTAATTTCACAAATTGATGAAAATCCATTAAAATTAGGATTGAATAACACCACTAAATTTTTTTCTAAACACTATATTATGATTTTTTTTTATTAGAGGGTTGAAAATTAGTAACTCCTTAGGTGTATGCTACCAACTGTTCTACTTATGTCAACATATTGAATAGAAAAACTATTAGGGTTTTTCTTTTAAGGTTTTTTTCCTTGTTATTTTTAATCATAAAAAGACATTATGCTTTACCTACACATAATCTGTATGTTCAAACCGTTCGATGGGTGTGGAGATCGGTGTGGAGATCGGTGTTGGTGGAGGTGATGGGTATGGAGATCGGTGTTTGAGATCAGTCTTATTGTAATAGGCTTCCGTTTGGGGTGTGCTTGATGGAGGTGGCAGTGGCAGTAATGAGCTTGGTGGAGGTGATGGGTGTGGAGATCGGTTTTTGATCGGCGTTTAATCGGTGTAGAGATCAGTGTTTGATCGGTGTGGAGATCTGTATTTGCGATCAGTCTTCTTGTGATGGGTTTCCATTTGGGGTGTGCTTGATCGGTTTGTGATAGGCTTCAGTGATCGGTTGTGATAGGCTTCAGTGATCGGTGTTTGTATATCGGGGTTTGTGATCGGTGTAGAGACTCTTGTGATCGGTGTTTGTGATCTATGTGCTTTGACAGTATTTGTGATTGGAGGTTGTTGGGTGTTTGTGTGTTTCGTTTCTCTGTTTCATTGCTCAAGAAAACTGAAGTTGGCTCCTGTACAGACCCCTGCTTAACCTTCGTGGACAATTCTTTCTCCATGGAGTAGCTCTTTCGTTCCCTGAGCAAAGGTACGATTCTGCCAGTTCTATTATGAGTTTCGCTTAAAGTATTTTTTGGGGTTTTTTTCTTTGTTTGCAGGGTGATTTGTCCTTCTCAGCTTGATCCTATTCTGGTTCTGAAGCTGGGGGGTTCTAAGTTTTAATTTATCTTGTTTGAGATTAAGGTGCACTTATTAGAGGTGGGGCCCAACAATTTATTGCTCTAGATGTTTGACGGTTCATTGGGAGACTAACTTTGTTTCTTCACCGCCATTCTTTCTGAACAAAATCCTTTTGCCGGCTTCCAAAATCTATCTGGCCATAAGTGATAATTAGTTACATTAATTGAATCCCTGCCAAGCCTTATTCCCTCTCTGCAAATGAAAAATTCGTCAATGATCTGGCATATCTTTCTTAGAATGCAATTAATGCTAATTCAATTTGCCCTGTGGAAAGGGGTCTTCCTCTGTGATTTAGTGATCCTCTACCAAGGATGGCTTTCTATTGTTGCATTATCAGGCTGCCTTCTGCAAAATATAATGCAAAATAGAGGTAAGGATATTCTTATGCTATCGGAAAAAATTTCACCGCACCTCTCTCTAGACAGTAGGCTCCGTCCGAAGTTTAAATTATCTCAAGATATGCTGGCAAAGAAGTAAGAAATATGGAACCGTACGATGATTGGGAAGATCTATAGTCCAGTTTTCATCTCCATAGGGGTGGTCAAAGAACAAGTCCTTTCTAATTGGCCACTAACAGAAAAGGTTGAAGTCACTAAACATAAAAAGATAGAGAATACTTTCCTTTTCAAGATGCAAACTGATGGGGATTTTTTTACAGTTAAAACCAAAGGTCCGTGGCTTATAAACGGATGTCTCACTGCTATGAAAGAAGTTCCTTGCAGAGGGTTCTCTCTAAACACTATAGTCACTCTTGATGGGGAATTCTTCTGGGTTTAACTAAAAGAAGTACCATCTTCATTCCAAATGAAACAGGCCCTTCAATCCATAACAGCGTCCTTGGGGGAAATTGTTGGTCTATTTAACCCAATCGGAGAATACTATTGTGAAAAGAATGTAAGACCTCTAGTCAGGATTAAAATGGATCAACATCTAACTTTAGGAACAAGTGTCACGGTGGGAGAAAGTGGAGAGAAGGTCTGGACTCAGTTCATATATGAGGTCCTCCCTTGGACCCTATGCGAAAGATGTCGGATCATAGATTATGATGATGAAATCTGCAAAAATTTCTTGGATAAAGAAGACATGTTGTTGGATGACCCCGTTGAAGAAGATATAGAAATAAAGAATCTGGAGGATCAAGATAGGTTGAATGGAGCGAATGAAACTCTTATGTGCAGGGATATGGGCCAAGGAAAAATACTTGTGGATGTTAGTAGTGGAGCTGCAGTTCAGGTTACTCTTGCAAAGGACGCTCTGGTTACTTGTAAAACTAATGCAAAGGACGCTCTAGTTACTATAGATGTTATTGAACCTGAGAAACAGTACCCACTAGGTGAAAGCAGTGGTTGAAAGGAAAGTTGTTGCAAGGCGAAACTACACTAAGAAACAATATACCGCTCCAGCGGCCCATGTTCAGGCTCAGATTGATGCTTCTAAGGATTCTCACACCTTCTCCCAAGGCCCATTACCCTCCCATTCTCCAAACCATCACTTTACCTCAAGCACAGATCCATCTGCTCAGGCCCAAACCCCAAACCAACCCTTTCTAAAACTCAGTACAGTTTCTGGTTGCCCTCACCTAGTTCTAAACAACACTGTTTCTCAGTTTAAAACTTCACAAGGGACTCCTAACCCTGATGGAAAAGGATGACCCTTTGATATGCCTCTTTCCAATTCTGTTGAGAAGCGTTTGGACATCTCTCCTCAAAAAAGGAAGTCCAGCATTTCCCCCTTCTCTCTCCCGATCAAGAAAAGGGGAAAAATGATAGATCTTTCCAGTAGCAGCTTGAAAGCTTCGGGTGAAGGTTTTTCGTTGGCAAAAGATCAGGTTGAGTGGGGAGTTGCTGATGCTAAAGACCTAACTGATGAAGATTTCAGTACCCTATGCCCGGATCTCTCTACATTAGGTCACTCTCGTCTCTCGGATACTACGGTTATGGGACATCTGAATCAGCTGCTGGATAATGTACCCTCGAAGGAACAGGATCAAGCTATAGTAAATCACCCAACAAAGCCCCAAATCTGCTCCACAAAAAAAAAGGAATCGTTGTTGCTGCTCAGGTAGTCCTATCTCTCTATTACTACTATTTTCCACTTGCTTTCCATAGTATATAAGATATCCTTGTTGGATCCAGATTATATCACTCCACACATAATCTAGATCTGACTATCTTTATCATGAAAGTTATTGCTTGGAACTGTCAAGGGTTGGGGAAGAAATTTGCCAAAAACCATCTGTTTCATCTTATCAAAGATCTTGACCCTGATATTTTGTTTCTTTCTGAAACAAAGAAGCAGAGTGCATATATGAACAAAATTTTGGGGAAATTGAGTTTTGACGAATGGCACCTTATAAACCCCATTGGTAAAGCAGGTGGTCTATGCCTGGCTTGGAGATCGAGTGTTAACTTAGAAGTGGTGCAAAGCAATAAATATCAAATTGATTCCTTGATAATTGATGCTAAAAACGGTACTGATTGGTTGTTATCTTATGTCTATGGTAGCCCTTATAGGGAACACAAATCCTATTCTTGGGAGTCTATGAGAAAAATTGCAGAGATTATTAATGACCCTTGGCTTGTCATTGGTGATTTAAATGTTGTTCTTTTCCCTAAGGAAAAAAAAGGGAAAAAGCCTTTCTCTCAGTCAGAAGCAAGTGGTTTTCTGAAGATCATAAATGATGGAGGGTTGATTGATTTGGGTTTTTCAGGGCACCCATACACTTGGTCCAACCATAGAGAGGACCAGGGTCTTACAGAAGAAAGACTTGATTGGGCTTTGTGTAATACTGACTGGCAGAACCTCTTTCCTTTCACAAACATTAGACACCTTCCACCTATAGCCTCTGACCACTCTCCCATTCTTTTGTCTACATCTGACACATGTACTGATGGGCCTAAGCCTTTTGAATTTTTTAGTGTTTGGTTGGAGGATAGTTCCTACAAGTAAGTCATCTCTAACTCTTGGGACCTTCATCAAGTGGGGTCCCCTGGCTATAAAGTCATTTGTAAGCTATCCAAGGTTAAAGATAACCTTAGAGCTTGGAATAAAGAACACTTTGGAAATATTCAATCGAATATTGCCAAGCTGAAAAGACAGCTGTATAATTCTGTGCCTCTGCCATCGGCTCCTCTCTTTAATAAAGACCTCAAAAATTTAGCTTCTGAACTTGAAAAATGGTATGACATTGAAGAAGAATTTTGGAAAATTAAAGCTGCTGAGAAAGATGTTTGCTTGGGGGATAGAAACACTAGTTATTTTCATGCTCTTGCTAGAAGTAGAAATAAAAGAAATACTATTTCATGCATCAAAGATTTGAATGGGGTCTGGTTAGAAGATAGGGAGTCTATTGCTGTTTGTATCTCTGATCATTTCAAATCTATGGCTACCACTTCAGAAGTAGGGGATTTCTCCAACATCATTTCCCTTATCCCCTCTTGCATTACTGATGCAAATAACTTTAAGCGTGTCTCTGTCCCCTCTTCTGAAAAAATAAGACTTGTAGTCTTTGATATGCCTCATAACAAATCTCCTGGGCCTGATGGTTTCCCAGCGGATTTCTACCAAAAAAATTGGGACACTGTGGGATATGATATTGTTGAAATGGTTAAAATGTTCTTTGTTTCTAAATTTATTTGCAAGCAACAAAATCAGACTCCTGTTTACTTTTTGCTAAGGCTTCTTTGACTGAAGCTAGAAATTTGGTTGATGTGGTCTCTACCTTCAGTAAGGCATCTAGTCAGTTGATAAACTTCGATAAATCAGGAGTCTGCTTTAGTAATAATATGCCTAATAAGCATTGCAAAAAATTACTTAGAATCCTTAAGGTCAAATACATAGGACTGAATGACAAGTACCTAGGCATCCCTTTGTTTACTCACAAGTCCAAGATTTCTTGCTTTAATCCTATTGTGGAAAAGATTAGAGCTAGACTTCAAGGCTGGAAAGGGAAAATTCTCTCACTAGTTGGAAAAACAACTCTTGTGAAAACTATTCTCCAAACTGTTGCCAACTTCCAGATGGGGCTTTTTGTCATCCCTAAATCCATCACGAAGGAAATCTCTAATCTCCAACGTGATTTCTAGTGGGGAAAACTTGATCTGGTTAAAAAGGGGGTTTACCTTAAGGCTTGGACTGTCATTTGCAAGCCTAAAAGGGCTGGAGGTCTTAGCTTTCGTAATGTAGAATTCTTTAACACTGCTCTGATAGCTAAAGTTGGTTGGAGAGTCTTGTTTGAAAGAGATACCCTTTGGGGGAAATTGCTGGAAATGAAATATTTTGCCAATGCGAATCCTCTTCTTTGTAAGGTTAAATCGAGTTCCTCTTGGCTTTGGAAGGGTATCATGAAAGGATTAGTTGAGATTAGGAAGTATGGCATTTGGGAGGTTAGAGATGGTTCTCGAATCAATATTTGGAATGATCTTTGGATTCCAAATATATCCTCCGTTATCCATCTGCGTACTCCAAGTCCAACTAATATTGATACCAACCTTACGCTTGTCAGGCAACTTTTCAAAAATAATATGAGAGAGTGGGATCCTGTTTGCTTAGCTAGTTTGATCGACGCACAAACTCAGATCCAAATCCTTAATATCAGGATCCCTTCTACTGGGACAGACCAGTTCAAATGGACTTTAACTCCAACTGGTCATTTTTCTGTTAAGTCTTTGTATAAAGCCCTTACTAATGAGACCTCTGCTAAAAATATGGTGTGGGATAAAATCTGGGGTATGGAAATTACGCCTAGGATTCAAATTTTTCTGTGGAAGTGCATTTCTAATATTCTTCCTCTTCATGACAGGATAGCTTCTATACTGCCATCAATAGGGAATTTTTGTCCTCTTTGTGCTCAAGAGGGTGAAAACATTGAACATTTGTTTATGAAATGTGATTTTACTAGGGCTGTTTGGTTTGGAATGCCGTGTGGTTTTAAAATTGAACTTTTAGAGTTTATCACTTTCAAAGACTGGTTTTTAAGCTGGGATAATAACTCTGTTGTTAATTTTAACTTTGGGGTTGATTGGCCTGTTATTTGTTCTTATGTGAACTGATTTATTTGGAAAGTGAGATGTGGTGCTATTTTTGAAAAAATTAGGCCAAACCCTGTCAGTACAGTGAATCAGATATGCAATGCTATTGAAACCCTTAAAGGATTTAAAGATAAGGTCCATCAGCAAATACCTAACCCCCATCCCCAACCAATTACAACTGTTCAATCCCCCTTTCCGGTGCTATGGGTCATAAAACTATCCATTCATTATACAACTGCCACTGATGTTATGGGTATTGGTATTCTGCTAAATACTTCTACATGTATTCCAAAAGGTTCAAGATGCATCCCATGCAGAACCTGCTTGAATGAAGAGGAAGGGCTATTTTTTGCTATTTTGTGTGCTCTAAAATGGTGTATGGAGCTGAAGATAAAAAATTTACAACTCGAATCCAACAACAGGTTGGTAACCTGCTATAACGACGGAAGTAGATGACGAATATGCTGGAGAAATGAAAAGTTTTTTGAAGATGGACGGGTGCTGGTTACTCTACTTCATAATGTTTGGTTCAAATATGTAAAGTTTAATAAATATGACACTGTTACTAATCTGGCTATGTGTGCTAGAAGGTTACGATTTCAAGATACTTGGCTTGATGCTGGATCTGCAAACTCAATATCGCAGATAGGGTCTGTAAACATTATAGCTTGAGAGGGTTTTCCTCTTAAGGCTACTCACTCCCTTTAATCTATCTTGGTTTGTTTTTCGCTTAAAAAAAAAAAATAGAAAAACTATCGAACTCATTTGATTTTCTAATTTTCTGACACCAATTGCAAAAAAAAGGGCATTCATACAATTTTGCAAAATTAAAAGAGTGGTTTTTGAAAAGCTTGACAAGATATAGGATCTCTAAAGAGTAAAAAGAAAAATACCTACGTACATAGTCCCTAGGTCCGTCGAACCAACTAAAGTTTGGTGTTGATTTGGTCATCCTATCGTCAGTCTTGACTTATGGTTTTCCTACTTGCCTTTTGTTGACACCTCTCTCTCTTACCTACCGTTCACCAACTCCTTGTGGGCCCAGCTCCCAGAATCTCACCCCACCACCACCAAGACCCACAACCTATCCACATTCAAAAACTCATTTAAAAAAATTAAATTTGAGGAATAGAAGAGGCAACTTGCAAACTACTTATTATGATTGTGTACCCCCAGTAGCATTACGTTAAATTGACGTCTTCTTTTTCTACCTTTCATGGAGGCATCATCAAAATAAAGCAGCATTTCTGGCCCCTTTTCGACTACCGCAGACACCGGTAGCATTTTAATATAATGTTTCTTATCGTACCACATCTTTTAAAGTAGATTATATCTTAGTGGATCATGCAAAATCATGACCATGTAATTTAAGAACAATCATTTATGTTTAAGAAAAAATTATCAGGTGTATCATGAACTATTTTTCTAAATTACATCTACCACCATAGATCAGACAGTTTGAGTACGAAAGAAGAAATCAATGTTAAAATTCTTATGGGTCCCAAAGATCAGCATCGAAACCACAGTACTAAGTTACTCCAAATGAGTAGATATATACCAAAAGAGGTTCGGGATCAAATCCTTCAAATACTACCTGCAGCACAGTATCACTAAAAAGTCGTTGACAGTTGACGAATCACTACCTACAATTCCAAGTGGTCCCACCACTCTTGAGTCTTGACCACTCAACACTCTTCCGCAAGTACTGTTTCAAAAGATGGCTAAAACAATAATCAATCAGGTTAGTAATTGGATTTTAAGAAGAGAAATGATATTTTAGCCCACTTACTTTTTTACTAATTCAACCCAATTTATAGGTACAATTACAAAACTTTTATAAGTAACTGGTGGGGTGAGAGGAAGAAATAGAGAAAATTGTAAGAAAGGGAAGAAAATTATGGAAGAATATCATAGCAAAAATAAAACAGTGCTGCTATTTGGACCGACCGTTTTACAAAACGGATGCCCCACACTTATGTGGCATGGTAGGTCGCACTGCCACATAAGTTAGAAACCCCTTCAAAATACTTTTAGGAGGGGAAAAGTGGTAGGTCCCACCATGCCACATAAGCATCTGGCATGGGTTTTGTAAAAGCCTCGGTCCAAAAAGCTTTATTGAAAATAAAATGAGTTTTAATAGTTTTAAATTTTTAATACACAAAAAAATAGTCAATATTAAAGAGAGAGGATTTGAAGATAATAAAAATGAGAAAATCATGGGAGAGAGATTTAGGGAAGTCAAACCCCTCCCCACCATTTTCTCTATCATTTAAGCTCATATTCAAACCTAGTAAACCTAAAAAAAGAGAGGGAGCAGAAACCAAAGCTAGAAAACAAGCATCGTGCAGGTATTTCTTAAGGTGGGAATAACTGTGGGGTGAGAGGAAATGATAGAGAAAATGGTGGGGAGGGGAGAGAATTATGGAAGAATATCATAGAAAAAGTAAAGGAGTTAGTAGTTTTAAATTTTTAATACACAAAGAAAAAATTGTCAACATTAAAGAGGGAGGATTTGAAGATAATAAAGTGGAGAAAATCATGCAAGAGAGATTTAAGGAAGTGATGAGGGTAGTGTGAAATGTCCATATTATACAATTTTGAGAGGCAAAAAATTACAATAATATGCCTATATATTTGATGAGAAAAAAATGCTTCCAAGAGTTTTAATTGTAAAAACTTTTAAAAAAGGTAACTGACTTAATGAATAGTACAGAAGATATATCAGCGGACAGATTGATTGACCTAGATGTAATGCTCACTAATCAACCATAACCGACCCCATTAATACAAGTAGGGGAAAATAGAAGTGCACTCTCCTATCTTAGTTAAAGCAACTGAAATCCTGGCCATAACTTGTTCAATATATAACTTTGATATTCTACATAGTAATTTTACAAAATATGTATTATCAAAGGTGGATTAGTAAATAGGTGCGCTGAAACATCCATCATATTTTGAGAAACAACAACACAACCAACAACCAATGGATCAAAAGTGTTCCATTTGTGTGCAGAAGACCATTTGTTAATTAGAGTGGTTGAAAGCGAGTTTTCTATTTTATAGATTTTGGTATCCAATTCCACAAAAGTGACTCATATTTAAAATTCAGTTTAATTAAAAAAAGAAAAGATGTTCCACTTGTCAAACAGCAAAGACCTATGCTAGTTAGCTACTAAACTCCCGGGAGTACAAGATCAACGATATCAAAAAGAAAAGCCCAAAAGTCCAGTTCACCAACCGCACTTCCTATCTGTTTTCTTTTATAAAAATCTATAAAATCTCAGACTTTCTCTCCTCTCCCCAACCAAACATAAACTTTATTTCTTTCTCTCTCTCTCTCTTCTTCTTCTTCTTCTTCTTCTTCCCTTTCATGGCTCTTGTTATATTTGCATCTGCCATCATCTTCATAATTCTAGCTTACAAGGTCTATCAGCGGTTGAGATTCAAGCTTCCACCTGGCCCACGTCCATGGCCCATAGTTGGTAATCTCTACGACATAAAGCCGGTGAGGTTTCGATGTTTCGCCGATTGGTCGAAGATTTACGGGCCGATCATATCGGTATGGTTCGGTTCGACGTTGAACGTTGTGGTATGTAATTCAGAATTGGCTAAGGAAGTATTGAAGGAAAAGGATCAACAGTTAGCTGATAGACATAGAAGTAGATCAGCTGCAAAATTTAGTAGAGATGGTAAGGATCTTATATGGGCTGATTATGGGCCTCATTATGTTAAGGTTAGAAAAGTTTGTACACTTGAACTTTTCTCTCCTAAAAGAATTGAAGCCCTTAGGCCCATTAGAGAAGATGAAGTCACTGCCATGGTTGAATCCATCTTCAATGATTGCACAAAACCAGGTAAAATTCATCTCTCTCTCTCTCTCTCTCTCTCTCTCTCTCTCTCTCTCCAGACCTGATAAAATAAGGGTTATCTGTATTTCTACATCTAGGACCGTCCATTTTTGTTCTGTAATATAAAACCTGCTATATTTGCTGCCTTTTGAGGATTTGTATGTGCATGTAGACAACAGTTTTCCTAGTTTAGATGAATCGGAGCCATATCAGATTATTAAGCATGCATGGTCTCTAAATTTAATGGGAAAATGCTCTTTGACCCGAAGGTTTTGGGACAAAACCTAAACCTAATTGATGTAGGGTCAATTGAATTGAAGGGTTAAAATTTGGTGATGCAATTGGATACAAAAAAATCCATTTTCACAAAAAAAATCAACTCATTTTATAACCTCTAACCCCATTTTTTGGAAATATAATCTATATTGGATACAATTGATGTGAACCAACCCACATCAATTCGGTTTGGGTTCTCTCCCAAAACCATCCGGTGAATAGAACTGCCGGAATTTCCGGAATTTAATGTGGGACATACTCTGCAAGATATATATCGCTTTGTCAGAGATCCCAGAAGTCGAAAAGATTGAACTTAGATATAATTTATTCCTTTGTCCAACGAAAATAGTATATATTCTGTTTGGACTTGTGATTTTAAAGAGAGATTTTATAGGGACCAGGGATTTTGAGGAAAAATTTAACATGATTTTTCCACCAAATTCCTGGTTCCTACAAAATCTCTCCCCCAAATCTCTCGTGAATAACATAGATTTTAGTACAGGATGACTTCAAGATGAGGTGGCAAAATCTGTGTAAAATTATTTTTTATTTTTTTAAATTTGAAGCAGATCTTACCATTGGGAGTCTTAATAAACAAATAAATGGATAATGGCTAAAAAGAAGATTTGAGATGTGACCCAATCTCATCATTAAGATACGTCATAATTTCTGGACGTGGAATTTTATTATGGGCTTGAAGCCCACCAACAATTATCTATAAAGCCCATGATCAGAAAAATGTTATAATCCAACGGCTAGAATTAGCAATCACCAATGACCTATTCAGTATGGGTGAGTGGGAAGAAAAGGAAAATTCTTTCACCCACTAATGTTACCTATTGATTTGAGAGAAAATGAGAAGTAAATATAGTGGGACCCTCACTTTTTCTTTTCTTTTTCTCTTTGAAATTAATTGCTTCTTAAATTTACGAATGAAAATCCCTGAGTGTAGAAAGGCTCGGAAGGAAAATGCTATCTAGACCTAAGGATACGGCAAACTTAAAGTAAGCAAATTTGAAACTTTGAACATCTTTAGGAATTTGCATGGTTTATTTTTTTAAATTTTAAGTTTCTGCACTTTTTTTTAGCCTATATGCATTATATATTTGAATATTATGATGTTCAATGTTGTATTATTGAACTTGAAATACATAACTAAAAATCTAATGAGTATGCAAGTTGTAATTTCATTTTTTTAAAAAAAAAAAATTCTAAGTTTCTTCACTTTTTTTCCAATATGCATTATGCATTTTCTTATTTTGATGTTCAATAAAGTATTAAAGTTCATGATAAGTAAATTCAGATTTAAGAACTCATATGTGCAAACTTAACTATAGCATATAAATTATAATTTGCATACTAAAATTTTTATGCAGATCTGGGTTTGCATTTGATTCGTGTTTGAGTTTTTTTTTTTTTTTTCGAATTTGGTATCCATGACTGATCTTGTTTGAAAGATCTTGAAAAATACTTTACAAATATATAAATTTTGCTCAAATCTGATTTATATTTTATAAGTTACAACCATTTTAACGTTAAAAAAATAAGAATTTTCTCACTCCGCCACGTGTCAAAAGGAAAATCAGTAGAGGAAATTTTTCGTCTTTTTGCGCACGCTAATGTGCACCATGGCCTTAGTGTACCAAAAATAAAAGGTTGTCCTCCACGTTACTTTTTTTTCCCATGCAAGGGTGTACCACCCATTTTTCGTACTTATTTTTAGGTCTAATTTTGGGACGTGTTGATGTTCCTTAAAAATTGATGCACTACTAATTTTAGAAGGACTGTACTACACCTATAACAACTTCTACAATAGTTGCTACAGCAAAGAGCATTCACTTGTACCGCAAATCAATTTGCAATAGGTACAAATCATAAGGGGGTGTGGAATTCACTGAACACCATAGAATGGCTCTTGTTGTAGGTTTAGTATTATTCATTTTGGGATCGAGATGATATTTGACTTAATTAGATTCATATCCATTTTTAACGAATACGGTACTAAATGTTTTAAGGTATGACCTGAATTAAATCTGGCGTCCTGCATTTGGTTGAAAGTAGAAATATTGCTCCCTCAAAACCAACCCATTTAGGGCAAGTCTAGTGGGAGGGATTGGACTTATTGATCAATAAGTTCCCTCCCACAGTGGAATCCTTAAACATCTAAAAATGGATTCATTTCTACTAGAATAGGGATCTTTAGTAGAGAGCTCAACGGTTGAGCGGCACGCTCAACGGTTGAGCGCCATGCTCAACCATTGAGCTTCCCGCTCAATGAATCAACACAAGCATTTTTTTAATTCTTAAATATTAGGAAACTAACTTCTCTCTTCCTTGTTCTATTTTCTCTCCTTAAAAAACTCTTAACTAATTTTCTCTCTCTTCCTTTTTTTTTCTCTCTCCAACCTCTCACTTTTCTCTCTCTATTTTCTTATCCATGTTAAGGGATTACCACTAGAGCAAATGGATTCCGTATCCTCTCACTGTCCATGTTAAGGGATCCATTTTTCCATATTCCACTAGACTTGCCCTTACTTAAGAGTCTAAAACATGTACCCTGTAAAAGTGTACATGTTTTGTACAGTGGTTTGTGGGAAATATTTAAAGATGATCTATGGAATGATTAATATTCTCCTCATAATGTATATCATCTTCACAAAAAATTAACCTTCTTTAAAAATTTAACCTTGTTTGATTTTTATATTGAAACATAAATTCTCTCAGTGTTAACTGATTTGCAATCAACTTTTGATGAAATCAAGATTTATTTGCATCTTTATCAAAAATTGGCCATTGGATCATCTTTGCCCATAGGCCACTTTTCAAACTCTATACTTTTAAGTAGTGTGCATAGATTCTAGCAAATGCGATCCTTAAGTAGTTTTTCGATAGATAAGACATATTAGTGGTTAATTTATTGACATATTTTAAATTGTAGGCGGGTTTTGAACCTAAGTCCTAAGTTCAACTCCTAACTACTTGACCATCTTTATATAGTGAGAGGTACTACCTACAACTCCTTAAGTAGTTGGAGCTGAATTTCTGTCAACATGACAAAAATGCTTAACTAATAATTATGTTAATGCCTGTGCAGGTAATAATGGGAAGAGCTTGATGGTGAAGAACTATTTGAGTGGGGTAGCATTCAACAACATAACCAGACTAGCATTTGGAAAACGTTTTGTGAACTCAGAAGGTGTGATGGATGAACAAGGAGTTGAGTTTAAAACCATTGTTGCTAATGGTTTAAAGCTTGGTGCATCACTAGCCATGGCTGAACATATTCCATGGCTCAGATGGATGTTCCCACTTGAGGAAGAAGCCTTTGCAAAGCACGGAGCTCGTAGGGACCGCCTCACCAGAGCAATTATGGATGAACACACTCTAGCCCGACAAACTAGTGGTGGTGCCAAGCAACATTTTGTTGATGCTTTGCTTACTCTCCAAGAAAAATATGATCTTAGTGAGGATACCATCATTGGCCTTCTCTGGGTTAGTCATCCAAATTTACTACTTTTAACTTTTCCTCGATCAATATATTCTTCTCCTTTAATTTGTTTTAGGATTATAGGGCAGTTAATTAATTTTTAGTTACTTAGGCAAGGACAGTACTCGTGTGGGAATTCGGATTGGTTCCAGTTCCGATTCCGTTATTAAACTATCCTGATCTTGCATCTATTACACTTAAGTTCCGGTTCAAATATAAAGCTGATTCTCAAACATAAATGGAACTAGAAATCTAAAATAAACTGATGTGGAAGATCTCTGTGGTATTAGTAGGAAGGTGTTCTTACATACACTAGTAGCTTTTATTTTATGGCATGCTTGTTTTTCTTTGCTGACCTATGGCTTTGATTGTCCTTAGGTATGTTTTTCTCTGTTTTCTTCCTAAGTGAAGCTGTAATGCTTTTTCCCTTTTCTTAATATAATTTTCTTATTACTGAGCAAAAAAAAGAAAAAAGAAAAATGGTAGCTTTTATTTCATGGTACGTACAGAGGTAAATTTGAGTAACTGATGAAATGTCCTTATAAGTTGTGTATCGATCTTTTTGATTTGTGCAGGACATGATCACTGCAGGTATGGACACAACAGCTATATCAGTTGAATGGGCTATGGCAGAACTGATCAAGAACCCTAGGGTTCAAGAAAAGGCTCAAGAGGAACTGGATCGGGTCGTTGGAACTGACCGTGTAATGACTGAGACTGACTTCTCGAACCTCCCTTACCTTATGTGTGTTGCCAAGGAGGCACTACGATTGCACCCCCCGACTCCACTTATGTTACCCCACAAGGCTAATGTAAATGTCAAGATTGGTGGTTACGATATTCCTAAGGGATCTAATGTTCACGTAAATGTATGGGCTGTGGCCCGTGATCCGGCTGTATGGAAGGAACCACTAGAATTCCGGCCTGAACGTTTCATAGAGGAGGATGTCGATATGAAAGGTCATGATTTTCGGCTATTACCGTTCGGTGCAGGACGTCGTGTCTGCCCAGGTGCACAACTAGGAATAAACTTGGTTACATCGATGTTGGGTCATCTATTGCACCATTTCCGTTGGACCCCAACAGAAATGGTCAAGCCAGAGGAAATAGACATGTCGGAGAACCCAGGATTGGTCACCTACATGAGGACCCCATTGCAAGCAGTCCCCACCCCAAGGTTGCCTTCTAAGTTGTACAAACGCGTGGCTGCAGATATTTAGTTTTGCATCTCTTATTCTTCCTTTTGTTTTAGTTTCTTTCCTTCTTGGCTTTTGAAACTAAAATTTCAAATGGTGTCTTCGGAGAGTTTATGATTGAGAAATGTAGAGAAAAATAATAAATATATGATACTAATTAATCTAGACAATTAATTAGTAGGTTAAGAATGGATTATGTTCTGAAAAAAAATTTAATTAGGTTGATACCCAATATTGAGCCGATTAACATAAAACATACACACGTGCGCATACACTCACAAGTTCTCATAATTGTTTATCAATACTGAACTCATACGACTATAAATTTATGTATATCTTAGCTAGGATTTGTCTGTTTGTTTTTTGTTTGAATCTAATTCGTCTGAATTTGAATCATCTAATTCGACGGGGTTAGGTTGTCATTTGAAAAAATTTAAGAGGACAAAATTGTTATTTAGGTTGAATCAGATATCCATTGCATTCAGGTGTAATTGTTGTGAAAATAATTTGACATTGAGGCAGATGTTTTAAGTGAGTTAGGTTTATTGAATCAACCACTTTGAAAAAAAAGGGCTGATAAAGGGAGGCCATTTTAAATATGGAGGGAAGCTCTTTTACCCCTAACCCATGTTGAAAAAATAGTGTATATCGAGCATAAACACAGAAAAAAGATTGAAGTATGTGAACACTGCCCTTAAGAGAAGATTCACCCCCCTCTCGGAACAGATCCAGGTGCAAGACGGTTTGTTAGACGATCTCTCTCCAGGGTACAATGATCCAGCCCCACAAGGATGCACACCAATGTGGAACTCTAATGAACAGCAAGAAGTTTTTCCTCTGGTTTCTTGAAGAACACAAGAAGCAGATGAAGAAGAGAAAAGAGAGAAAGGTTATTTTCGTCTGACTATTCTTGGGAGAGTAAAGAAGAGTATATAAAGAGAGAAAGGTTGCGTGGGACATCATCAACCTCATTAATGTTGCTGCAGTAGAATGTTGGGAAACTTGTGGAGTAAGCAAAAAATAAAACCGTCAAAAGAGGGCAAGAACACAAAGCAAAGAGGTCCAAAACAAGGCCTAACCCCTGCACACACGTGAGGCCCAAGCAGGTGGATTTGCACCCCCAGCGCGTGATAATCGCATGCATATGCCTAGTTAATGGGTTTCTGGATTAGGTCCCCAAATTCCAACATGGGCTGCCTCACCTTCGTGCGCGCGAGGCCCACCTCTAATTCTTGCTTACCACTAAAGGAGNGTATAAAAGTCATTACCAAAGCTAGTAGCCTTTCTGTCTCTTTTACTTCTCCTTACTTCCAACTCAAAGTTTTCAGGAGGTTCAACATATTTATCACAAGAAGAAACAGATTTATCAATAGATAATTTCAAAGGAAAAAAGTTTTCAAAGAAATCAGCATTCTTAGTTTCAAGAATAGTGTTGGCATCAACTAGGTTGTTCTCACTCCTAGTTACTAAGAATCTATATGCAACACTATTTTCAGCATAACCAATGAACATACAATCAACTGTTCTAGGTCCCAGTTTACTCTTTTTAGTTTATGGTACAAGATCCTTGGCAAGACACCCCTACACTATAAGGTATGTTAGGTTGGGTGGATGCCCTTTCCACAATTCATAGGGTGTTTTTCCAGTTTTTTGTAGGGAATTCTGTTTTGAATGTGACAAGCCGAGAGAATAGCTTCCCCCTACAAGTTCAAGGGTGCCCCAGAACTAACTAGCATGGCATTTATCATCTCTTTCAAGGTTCTATTTTTTCTTTCAGCTACTCCATTAGATTCTGGTGAGTAAGGTGGTGTAGACTCATGAATAATACCATGGTCTTCACAAAATGCATCAAGAAGGTTAGACTCATATTCTCCTCCTCTATCTGATCTAAGTTTCTTTATTTTCTTATTTAATTGATTTTCAACCTCTGCTTTGTATTTAAAAAATATTTCACCTGCCTCATCTTTATTTCTAAGTAGATATACTTTAGTGTACCTAGAATAATCATCAATGAAGGTATCATAATATAACTTACCTCCTCTAGGTACAGTTTTTTTCAAATCACCAAGATCACTATGAATCGAACTAAGCAATTCAGATTCTCTTTCAACAACAGGTTTACAAGTTCTCTTGGTTAGTTTAGTTTCAACACAAGAGCTACATTTATCAAAGTTAACATTGCTAAAATTTGATATCAAACCACATTCTTTCATTTTCTTGATATAAGAAAAATTCACATGTCCTAATCTACTATGCCATAAATCAATAGAGTCAAGCAAGTAAGCAGAAGAAGATGCATTTCCATTAACTATAACATTAAGTACATTCAGCATAAAAAGTCCTTAACTACAATACCCTTTCCCTACAAAGGCTCCACTCTTAGTGAGTACAAGTTTGTCTGATTCAAATGAAAGTTTGATTCCCACTTGCCCTAACAGAGAAACGGAGATAAGATTACATCAAATTTCAGGAACATAGAGTACATTGCTCAGTGAGAGGGTTTTTCCTGATGTGAGTTTGAGAAGAACCTTTCTTTTTTCCACAACTGGTGTAGATCTAGAGTCACCCATGTAAACATGTTCTTCTCCTTCCCTCACTGGAATATATTCTGAGAAAGAATTTCTATCTCCACAAATATGGCGGGTGGCTCTAGAATCAACCACCCACTCCTTCCCAGCCACCATGTTCACCTGTGAAACAACCGCAATAATGACATCCCCCTTAACTAAATTAGCTTTGGGAGGGTTGTTGTTTCCATCTCTCTGTTTCCTGCATTGAGCTGCATGGTGTCCAGGTTTACTATAAACATAGCAGTTTCCTATTTTATTGAAGGTAGGGTTGTGGCCTTTAGTTTTAGAGTTATGGTTGGGCTTATGGTTATGCTTCTTGAATTTGTTGTGAAGTGGCTTACTAGAGGTTCCTCCAACTAGATTTGCTTTAGAGTGAAGCTTCTTAGCCTGATCTGCCTTGTCTCTAAGTCTATTTTTTTTTCAATTCGGATGTAAACTATGATCTCTTCAAGGGTCATCCGCTTTCTCTTATGTTTCATACTGTTTTTGCAGTCCCTCCAAGAGTCAGGAAATTTTTCAAGAAGGCAGCCAGACACAAAGGTTTTAGGGAGTTCAATATCTTCATTTTTTAGGTCACTAATCAGTACATGAAATTCATGAATTTATGATGACACATCTTTATCATTAGACATTTGAAAATGCAAGAAATTACCTATGGCATATTTCTGAGTACCAGCATCTTCAACAACATATTTTTGAATCAGATTTTCCCAAATCTCATATGCAGACTTAACAGTGCAGTATTTATCAAATAGCTTGTTGGACAGAGTACTTAAGATAGTATGGCGACATACCTTGTTCTCTTTTGTCCATTCGGCTAATTTTTCATTATAATTTTCCATACCTTCAGTAGCTTGTGGCTGTGTGAGATATTGTGCTAGGTTCATCACATCCAGGCTCGAATAGATCCGCCCTTGCCAGCATTTGAAGTGAGATCTGTTGAATAGATCGATCTTCGAAGTGTCTGGAAGTGATCTCGTGGTAATGAAAGCAGCATCCATAGATCTTCACTTAAGATTGTTGGAAAAAAATATAGATCAAGCACAAACACAGAAGAAAGATCGAGGCATGTGAACCCTGCCCTTAAGAGAAGATTCGCCCCCTCTCGGAACTGATCCTGTTAGATGATCTCTCTCCAGGGTACAACGATCCAGCACCACAAGGATGCACACCAATGTGGAACTCTAGTTTCTTGAAGAACACAAGAAGTAGATGAAGAAGAGAGAAGAGGGAAAGGTTATTTTCGTCTGACTATTCTTGGGAGAGTAAAGAAGAGTATATACAGAGAGAAAGGTTGCGTGGGAACTTCATTAATGTTGTTGCAGTAGAACGTTGGGAAACTAGTGGAGTAAGCAAAAAATAAAACAGTCAAAAAAGGGCTAGAACACAAAGCAAAAAAGGGCCAAAACAAGGCCTAACCCCTGCACACACGTGAGGTCGAAGCTAGACGATTTGCACCTCCATGTGCCTGATAATCACGTGCACATACCCGTTAATGGGTTTCCGGATCAGACCCCCAAATCCCAACATGGGCTGCCTCACCCTCATGCGCACGAGGCCCACCTCTAATTCTTGCTTACCACTATGGGAGTCACACATAACTTATTAACAAGAGGGTAAAAGGTTTCACAAGCAATGTTAGACTAAAGGATCTCTAGTAATAACACAAGTGTATAGACAACCATTTAGTTGAATAGGACAAAGGGAATAAGAAAAAATGGGTCCCACACAAAAGGTATTTTGAAATAAAATACAACACCCCACAAAAAAAATTACACCCTACCATCTTCATCTTCCTCACCACTGTGCCGCATATACGGAGAGGGAGAACAAAGAGAGATAGCTCAGGACAAAATTTCGACCAACGGTGATCGAATTCAATTGTCAAAAAAAATTTAGATCTAGGTTTTTTTATCGATCCGTTGTTTAGAGAAAGAATAGATAAATAAATTTCAGATGGTGGTAGAG
>MVGT01001542.1:128498-170429 GCA_002174775.1 Macleaya cordata | reverse complement strand
TTACTGATAACGGTGGAGAAGATGAAGGTGGTAGGGTGTAATTTTCTAAAGATAGTCCCCTAACAAATGGGTTTTGGGTTTCAATCCTAAAAAAATGCTTTCCCCAACCTAAATAGCTTCTCTAATATCATCCCCCTCTAAAAAAAATGGTTTTGTTCTAATCTCCAATTACAAATAGGCACAAGAGAGAAGAAACTGTTGGTTTAATAGTGATAAATTGATTGCTGAATCGACGAATACGAATAGATCGTGATAGGCACTGTCCTTAACAATAGATTTCACCCCTCTAGGATAATATCCCAGTGCAACACAGGTGTTAATTACGTCTACCCTCCAGGATTCAACGATCTCAGTCTAGTATTAGTGCACTCTCAATATAGGACTTCTATGAACAACTACGAACTTATTCTCTTGCAATAGCACACGAGTACTATTATGTACTTAATTAATATTGCACACTTAAAGTGCACAAGTATTAGAAATAAAAAGGGGCAGCAAGAAGTACTGTGAGAGAGAGAGAGAGAGAGTGAGAGAATTAATGTTTTTTGGATACATTAATAAGAAGGAGATTTACCCTATTTATATGTGTCAACTGGACACATATGCACGCACCCACCAAAAATGGTTTGTCTCATTTGGGATTTAAAGGGTCGTGTTGTTTGGGTTTCAAAGCCATTCAATGTACACATCTATACACCAGACAACACAAACTAAAGGGGTGTATTGCACAGATACAAAAGTGGACCCCACTTAAAGTTATAACTACTTTGATTAAAATGTTATAACTACCTTATTACTAAAGTGGGTCCTAAGAGAAATAGGTTATTACAACTAACCCCCCAAGTCTAAAGAAATTTATAAATACACCCCTATAACAAATGTATTTTGAAATACACCCAAATAACAACAATCCCCCACATTAATTCAAAATACAAGGAAGAAAGAAAATGCCAAAGTAATAAGGAAAAGTAGTGCATCAAAACTAGTGCCTTTTGGGCTATTAACCAGCCTTACGATAACAAGTCGTAATTCACAAGAACATTATGAAACTAAGTTTCTATGAACCAAAATTTCTTTTGTGTTAAATAGAGGACATGTACCCACACTAATTTTCAAATCATCGTTGTTCTGTCGTTTAGCGCTTTTTGGCCCTCCGTTCTCCTAGTTTTAATGAGTTTTTTATAGATTTGCCAAAGATCTCATAGAAATCGACCTAACTCCAAACTCATGTAGGTGAACTTCCATCAAGTGTGTATTGCAGTTATACACACCACCCAAAATGGCGTATCGAATTCATTAAGAGCATAGCTCAACCTATCACTTACTACATTAAGCACTATCACGCCATAGGAAGGGACTTCTCAAGTATCAATAAAACTTGATAGTGCTAACAGGACGACCAGTGACTTGTTTTACCTCTATGAACCTACTTCATGGGATCTCCAATCACATAGGTGAGGTTACCATCACTGTCGACCTAAGACTTTGGCATTAGTCCCATTCCCCTCGACGTTTCAACCACTATCTTTTTATTTAGCAGTTTGGTCAGAGGATCTGCCAAATTCAACTCTGACCTCACATAGCCTATAGTTACAACTCCAGACTCTAGCAACTTCTTAATTATATTATATCTCAGACAAATATGTCTACTTTTCCTATTGTATATCTTATTCTTTGCTTTTGCTATTCTGGCCTGACAGTCACATAGCATATGCACTAAAGTAGGTGGTTTAACACCGATGCGAAGATCTGCCAAGAGGTTTCTAAGACAATCGGCCTCAAAACATGCCTTCTCCAAGGCAATCAATTCGGACTGCATGGTAGACCGAGATATACAAGTTTGCTTGGATGATTTCCAAGAAACTGCACCTCCACCAAGGGTAAACACATAACCACTAGTAGATTCGATTTCATCTGAATCAGATATCCAATTCGCATCACTACACCCCTCTAGAACTGGTGGAGTTCCACTGAATTTAATTCCATAATTAATTATGCCTCTCAAGTACTTGGCTAATCTTTTAAGGGTAGTCCAATGGTCCTTATTAGGAATTTGATTATACCTACTAAGTCTACCCACTGCATAAGCAATGTCAAGTTTTGTACAATTCATCAAGTACATTAGGCTGCCAATAATTTGTACAAATTCAGTTTGTAAAACACCATGTTCTCTATTTTTCTTAAGTTGAGTATTACCATCATAAGGTGGCAACACAGGTTTACAATCAAAATACCCAAATTTCTTCAAAAATTTCTCTACATAGTGTTCTTGAGATAATATGAGACCATCACTCGTTCTAATAATTTTGATTCCTAGAATCACATTAGCTTCTCCTAGATCTTTCATATCAAATTGAGAAGCTAGAAAGCTCTTGGTCTCATCTACAACATCAAGACTAGTTCCTACGATAAGCATATCATCAACATAAAGGCATATAATAACATAAGTGCTAGAGTCAAAGTATTTATAATAAACACATTTATCTGCCTTATTAATCAGATAACCATTAGATACTAGCGCATTGTCAAATTTTTTATGCCACTGTTTGGGTGCCTGCTTTAACCCATATAAAGATTTAACTAGCCTACAAACCTTGGTCTCATTACAAGGTATAACACAACCCTCGGGTTGGTCATATAAATTTTCTCTTCTAAATCACCATTTAAAAATGTTGTTTTCACATCCATTTGATGGATAACGAGATAGTAATAGAAACTATGGCAATCAAGATTCTAATAGAGGAAATTCTAGTCACGGGAGCGAAGGTGTCAAAATAATCGACATCTTTCTTTTGAGTGTAGCCCTTTGCAACTAATCTTGCCTTAAACTTATCAATAGATCCATCAAGTTTCAACTTCTTCTTAAAGATCCACTTGCACCCAATGGTTTTTGCACCTAGAGGCAAATCAACTAACTCCCAAGTATGGGTAGCTAAAATGGAGTCTGGTTCACTTTGAATTGCTTCCTTCTAAAAAGGTGAATCAGAGGAAGTTACAACATCATAGTATGTTTGAGGATCATCTTCGACAAGAAATGTGTAAGAATCCTCACCAAAATTGGTGGTTTTTCTATCCCTCTTACTTCTCCTTAATTAAATTTCAGAATTTTCTGAAGGCTCTACACTTTGACGAGAGATAGATTTTTCAATACTTATTTTCATAGAAAAACCATTCTCAAAAAACTCTGCATTCTTGCTCTCAAGAATAGTGTTGGCTTCAACTAAATTGTACTAACTTTTCATTACCAAGAATCTATAAGCTGCACTATTTTCAGCATACCCGATAAACATGAAGTCAACAGTTTTAGGGCCCAATTTCCACGTTTTAGGCTCTGGCAAGAGAACCTTGGCAAGACACCCCCACAATTTGAAGTATTTCAAGTTAGGCGCATGACCCTTCCATAATTCATAAGGAGTCTTACCAGTTCTCTTATGAGGTACCATATTTTGTATATGATATGCAGATAAGATGGATTCCCCCCACAAGTTTGGGGATGCCCCAGAGCTAAGAAGTATGGCATTTATCATTTCTTTTAGAGTTCTATTTTTTCTTTCTGCAACACCATTGAACTCAGGTGAGTATGGAGGTGTAATCTCATGTGTAATACCATATTGCCCACAGAAAGCATTAAGTGGGTTCGATTCATATTCACCTCCTCTATCAGACCTAAGTCTTTTGACTTTCTTACGCAATTGGTTTTCAACTTTTGCTTTATATTTTATAAACATCTCACCTGCCTCATCTTTGTTTCTCAACAAATACACTTTAGTGTATCTAGAGAAATCATCTATGAAAGTGACATAGTATTTCTTACCACCTCTAGATATGGTTTGTTTAAGGTTACCTAAATCACTATGAATTAGGCCAAGTAATTCAGATTCTCTAACAACTGATTTACATATTTTCTTAGTTGATTTAGATTCAACACATACACCAAATTTTTCAGGATCAGATATACTCATATCTGACAACAAACCACAATCTTTCATTTTTTAATGTAAGAAAAATTCACGTGACCTAATCTACTATGCCATAAATCAATAGAGTCAACCAAATAAGCAGAAGAAGAAGCAATTTTATTCATGATAATATTCATTACATTTAATACAAATAGACCTTGACTATTGTATCCTTTTCCGACAAAGGCTCCAGATTTAGTAAGCACAAACTTATCTGATTCAAAAGACACTTTTATCCCATTTTGGCCTAACAGAGATACAGAGACAAGTTTACATCAAATCTCAGGAACATGGAGCACATTATTCAACGAGAGAATTTTTCTTAAAGTTAATTTGAGAAGAATTTTTCCTTTTCCTAAAACAGGAGTGGGCCTCGAATCACCCATATAGACATGTTCATCTCCTTCTCTCACTGGTATGTAATCTAAAAAGGAATTTTTGTCACCACAAATGTGAGGGGTAGCCCCAGAGTCTATCACCCATTCCTTCATAGTAACCATATTCACTTGTGAAATAACTGCAGCAATAACATCCCCCTCAACTAAGTTAGCATTAGGAGGATTATTATTTCCGTCTTTCTGTTTCCTACAATTGGCAGCAATATGCCCAGGTTTACCACAAGCATAGCAATTACCTTTCTTCTTGAAGTTAGGCTTGCACCCTTTTAATTACCGTTAAGTTTGACATTTTGTTTCTTAGGCTTATCCGTTGAGTTATTAGATCATTCTTCAACCAAATTAGCCTTGGAGTTAAATTTTTTAATCTTTTTGGTCTTATCTCTAAGTTATTTTGTTCTTCAATTCGGATGTCAACAATGATCTCCTCGAGGCTCATTTTTTTTTTTTATGTTTCATGCTACTTATGTAGTCTCTCCATGAAATTGGAAGCTTTTCATCAAGCATCCAACAATGAAAGGCTGAGGAAGGATTATGTCTTCATTTTTTAAGTCACTTATTAGAATATGAAATTCATGAATTTGGGACGTGACATCTTTGTCGTCAGACATTTGAAAATGCAAGAAATTGCCTATAGCATACTTTTGAGTTCCAGCATTTTCAATGACATATTTTTTGTTCAAACTCTCCCATATTTCAGATGCAGATTTGCAGGGACAATACACATCAAAATTTTCGTTAGATAAAGTGCTAAGTATGGTATGACGGCATACCTTGTTCGTTTTAGTCCATTCAAGTAGTTTTTCTTCAAAGTTTTCTGAACCTTCTTGTGGTTTAGGTTGAGTCAGAAATTGCGCCAAGTTCAATACATCTAAAGCGGAGAAGATCCTTTCATGTCATCGCTTAAAGAATAATCCATTAAAATATTCGATCTTGGAAGTGTCAGGAAGTGAACGAGAAGAGATGAAAGCAACACCCATTAAAAAAATTCTACTCTTAAGATTGTTGGTTTAATAGTGATAAATGGATTGTTGAATCGACGAACACGAATAGATCAAGGCGTGACAGGCACTATCCTTAACAGTAGATTTCGCCCCTCTAGGATAATATTTCGATGCAACATAGGTGTTAATGACGTCTACCCTCCAGGATTAAACGATCTCAGTTTAGTATGAGTGTACTCTCAATACAAGACTTCTATGAACAACTACGAACTTATTCTCTGGCAAGAACACATGAGTATTATTATGTACTTAATTAATATTGCACACTTAAAGTGCACAAGGATTAGAAATAAAAAGGGGCAGCAAGAAGTGATGAGAGAGAGAGTGAGAGAGAATTAACGTTTTTTGGATACATTAATGAGAAGGAGATTTACCTTATTTATAGATGTCGACTGGACACATATGCACCCACCAAAAACGGGTTGTCTCATTTGGGATTTAAAGGGTCGTGTTGTTTGGGTTTCAAACCCATTCAATGTACACATCTATACACCAAACAACACAAACTAAAGGGGTGTGTTGTACATATACAAAAGTGGACCCCACTTAAAGTTATAACTACTTTGACTAAAATGTTATAACTACCTTATTACTAAAGTGGGTCCTAAGAGAAATAGGTTATTACAACTAACCCCCCAGGTCTAAAGAAATTTATAAATATACCCCTATAACAAATGTATTTTGAAATACACCCAAATACCAACTGAAACACGTCACACCAATTGAGGTAAAGAAGGCGCCATAAACAAGAAACTCTTTATCCTATACACCAAGATGTCACATTTCATTGAACTTTTTTCTTTTTTAAAAACCATGTCTTTCTGTTCTACCTTTCTTTTCTTAAAACACAAAATTAGGCTAAAAGCCTTCTTTTTATAACGTTTTAATTTACTTTTAGGACGGGTTCGGATCCCAAAGTAAATAGGATCCTCACTTTTTTAGTCTTTTGTGTAATGTTGTTGGGTTTTAGTTTTTTTATTTTTCACCCCAGGTACGTACTTTTGGTCTTTCAAAATACCCCAACTACCCCTCTATTTTATATGGGAATCTGTTGAAGTAGCGAAAATAGAAAAGAATGTTTTTTTAAATTCAAAATGTTCTAAATTTTAATCAATAAATCAGAATTTGACAAAATTTATATTTTTAAAAATTAGTGTTGGAAAATATGGGTTCGATTTCTTGAAAATCGGATTACTACAAATCAAATTAAATAGAGAATGAAAAAAAAACTTATCTGAAATTGATCGATGCTTGTGTTAGATAAATGTTCTTAAGACAAATTCGTCCTCGCAATGGTACTGGTGGTTTCATGGACATCTGTCTCCCAAGATACAACGATCGCGTTATATAGAAGTAGCACTTCAAATCTGTACGCCCTAGCGAGCTTATGACTACTTGTGCTCTCACACACGACTCACAAAAATACTCTAAACTTGTGCAAATATATGAAGTGTGAAGAAGAGGTGGATTTGTATATAGTCCAAAGTGACTCTTCATAAATCACTAGATGTCCCTCCAAAGAAACACAAGTCCCATGGCCCTTAAAAGGTACCCCCAAGAGACACAACTCTAAAAATAAAATTAAAATAATTTTTAGTCACAATGAATTATTAAAATAATAAAATAATTCCAACAATCCCCACATGAGTGAAAAAAATAGACTAAAACAGACTGACATATGAGAGCACAAAAAGGAAAAACTATGCATCAGAAAAGGTAGCTTGAAACCTTGAATAATTTTCGGACTACAGATCTCACATATAGCTTATCGAAATAATCGTCAAATTCTACAGTTGTGTTCATTTTGGCTTTGAATAATTTCCGGTTTATGAATGCTTTAAAGAATTCAACCTTATAAAATTCTCATAGAATCGGCCCCAATTCTACACTCATATAGGTGATGTCCTATTAAGAGTACCATGTGGTACCCCACTTGTAAATACAAGCTACAGGCATTATTAAAAGCAATATGCTTATCCTTAACAATCGCTACAGACAACACTGCTACATCATAGGAATAGGTAGGAGAGTTATAATCTCCATAGTGCTACTGGTGAACCACACTTAAATTATGTTGTCCCTTTGATCCTAGATCTTGTGATGTCCAGTCAACTAGGTTAGGTTTCTATTAAGGTGATTCGTTAGATTTATGCTATAACCCCATTCCCCTTGATGTCACTAATTAAGTAATGACGGAATTGCGCAGTCGTAAAAGACTATTTATCACTAGAGATTAGTTCACGAACTTTAATCAGTATAACTTCATTCCTCCTTAACAGAATATACTTTCTATAAGATTCATCATTTGGTTGCTTAACCTTTCTGTAGAAACTTCTGAGTTATAGTGGATCTGTAATGCAAGTCTTCAAATCTTTCCACAATATAACCTACTGACATACCGAATTGCATAACTTTTCCTTATTAATACAAGGAAACACATGTCTCATTAAGATACTATCATTTAAACATTATGTAATGCCCCATCACTAGATATTAGTTTGGCCGCCCTAACACCTACTATGTTATAGATAATTAAGTCGACTTACTTTCTTTCTCTATAGTTTTTTACATGTCTAGTATTGAATCTAGTTTATATATAGGACCGACTCCATTTCCAAGTGTTTCGTTAGAATCTCATATCACTGCATATGCTCACTTTAAAACTATGATTCTCTCTCAATTCAAACACTTAGAATTTTTTCATTCTCTGCAACAAGAATATTAGGCAAAACTTGTTGGAAAAATATGGGTTCGGTTTCTTGACAATCGGACTGCCTCAAAATCAAAATGAATAAAACAATGAAAACTTATCTGAAGGTGATCGAGGCTTGTGTTAGATACAATGTCCTTAAGACAAATTCATCCCCACAATGGTGCCAACGGTTCTATGGACGGCTGTCTCCTAGGATACAACAATCGCGTCGTATATAAGTAGCACTCCAATATGTACGCTCTAGCGAACTGATAGTTACTGTGCTCTCACACACTACTAAAAAACACTCACAAAGACTCTGAAAACTCTTGTTGAATACTTCATACTAAACTACAAGAGGAGAGGGGTTTGTATAGGGTTCATAGTGACTCTCCATAAACCACACAATGTGTCTCTTCAACCATAAAGTGGCTCTCCATAACAAATGGTGACTTATGGCAATGAAAAGACACCCCAAAGCAAAGACACCTCTAGAAAAGAAAAGACAATTTTTCACTCACTAAAAAGAATTACTAAACTAAATTAATTAATTCTAACATCCCCCATATGAGTGAAAAAGATAAACTAAACGGACGGACATATGAAAGTACAACAGGAAATGACATGCATCAGTAAAGGTAGTTTTTTGCCTTAAACCTTTCCTAGTGATAACCTATCGGATTTACATGGCTAATCAATTAACGTAACGTCTTGAATGGTCAGCCGTTGATGTAAACTAAGATAATAGATTACACACACAACATCTCCTTATAATCGTCGAAGTTTTACGGTTGTGTTTATTTTGGCCATGAACAATTCTCAGTATTCATGAAGCACTTTAGAGTACTCAACCTTTTTAAAGTTCTCAAAGAAGCGGCCCACTTCACACTTCATATAGGTGATTGCATATTTAAAGAGTATCCTGCAATACTCTACTTGGTATTTCCAAGACTTAGGAATCATTAAAAGCAAATAGCTTATTCTTTTCCACGCTGCAGGTAATACTGTGTCATCCTAGGAACGGGAAGAAGCATATCTCTATCCATACTCCTCAGTGCTATGGGTGAATCACTCTTAATTTGTGTTATCCCTTTGAACCTAGATCTTGGGATCTCCAGTCAACTAGGTTGGGTTTCCCTTAAGATGAGTAGTACCCTATTTTTTTCATGAAATAAAAAAATAAACTAAAATTACCCTAATAAAACTAAGAATACCTATTACCGTTAATCCCCGGCAACGGCACCAATTGATTGTTCGTGATTATATCACTCAATAAAATTTATATCGCAATCGTACGGTTGTCTATTGAGACAACGACAAGTACGGGTTGATCCACAGGGATTAAGGAACAAGTAAAATTAATTCAATTAAGAGTTGAAACAAATTATATTTTTAGATTGATTTGGATATGATAAAAATAACTAAATAAAAACTACACAGATTAGAGGAAACTAGGGTATTCAAATCCACGGTAATAAATAATAAATTAACTAAATCCATTCCATTAAATTGTCCAAACTCTCATTAACAAAATATTTTATTCATTAATTCGGAAGATGAAAACATTGAGCACAAAGTATAATTCGAAATTTCTAATCATTATCTAAAAATTAGATCTACAATATTTATTAAACACAATGATAAGCATAAACCATCAAGGGTGTCAATCCAAGCATGATCTATCAAATCCAACGGTGAGAAATAAAGATTAAAGAACACAATTAGAAGATAAAGAAAAGATTAAGCAGTTAAAAACAAATAGACATGTAATGGATTCAAATTAACTTACAAGAAATTAGGCTTCATCTCAACCCTAGTGGATAAAACTCTCAACAACAAAATCACACTCTCCCTTCTTCGATCTGTTTTCCATCCAAAGGCTAAGAGGCCTCCCCCGGATTTGTGCGTCTGATCCTTCGTGTCCTTCTGTCTCTGTGTCCCTTCATTTCTTAAACAAATCGAGTAGAAGAGTTCCCTGCATCCAACACATTATCCGCATCTCGCATGCTATGTAGCCTTAGCTTTTGTCTCGCACTTTAATTTTAATAATCCAAGAATTCATCATTTCCCCTCTTCTCCATACGCATAAAATACCCTCCATTCTATTCTTTAATAAAAACCCATCGGTCCCCACACATGTCTACTCCATACCTCAAAAATCATTTGTTTAGACCACTTAATAGTTTTAGAACCAAAATTGATTTCTAAAATCTTTGGAAGGAGTATGACGTGGGGAACCAAAATTGGTTTCTTAATACTTGATGAGACCCACGCTGATGTCATCATCTTAAATTCATTTAAAGTTGGATGGACCGATATTCAAATGTGTGTGTTAAGTGGTAGCTCTGAGTGCCTTTATCACCTTTAATGATTTAAATTGATTTTATCAATTCCACTCATATTTCCTGTACACAAATAAAATACACTTAATTAATTCAAATTACATAAAGTAAGTGACTAGCTAATACAAATATAGGGGTACTAAGTGTAATAATTATGTTCAACAATAAACAAACCAATAGATCAATATAATAAATTATTATACCCAATTTTTTTGAAAGGATATGTCCTTGACTGATGTTAAAGAGAATCCCCACTTTTTGTATGAGCCATCCTTGTTTTACCCAAATCTTTGAGCCATCGTAGGAACATACTTTGAGCCATCCTCATCTATAATAATAAAATATAAAGGTTAATAATTTTTTAGAACATCTTTTGTATTATTTTTTTTCCTAAATGATCCCTCAAAAAATTAATTTTTGAAATCAATCCTTGCACTAACATTTTAACTTTCTAACTCTAATTTTTTATAACCCTAACTTCTCTTATCTCTTTCTAAATCTAACCCAAATGGACTCTCCAACCCTAAAAATTCTTCAATCTCTAATGGAAGTTTGTGTCCGATCCGTTTGAAGACCTAAATCAGAAAAGGTTCAATGACAAAGAGGAAGGCAGTTGAACCTCCACCTCCGGAGAAGTCGGGTTCTTCAAGTGTAGGAGCACCAAATCAGTAACTTCTTTATTAGATTTGTAGTTATAGGTTGTTTTTTGTTAAGTTATAGTCTTTGTAAACTTGTTAGGGTAGGTTTCCGATTCCATTGGGACCAATTTTAACCTAATTTAGTCGGTGTAATCTTCGATTCACCGACCACGTATTACTGTCCAAATGAATTACTGTAGTCCAAGGAAGAGAACATAAAACAGGCTCGATAGTCTGTTTGTTAATGGTTTACCAAACAGATTGCATGGTCCGTTTAGTAAACTTGCTTTCTCCAGACCATCAAGTCCATTTAGTGTTGTATATTTAAACGGGTCTATAAATCCGTTTTAATTTTGTAATGTTTTTTTATACCTCATGCATAGCTCCATTCTTTGACATAAAACCAACTGAATTTAATGCTGAAGCCCTGATCTCTAATTACTCAACCAATTGAAAACTGTTAAATTTCTTACTGTTGTAAGGGTTTTGAAAGGATATCACCTGGTGTGATGGGTGTTTTCTAATAAGATCTTAATTTGTTTCGATTATAGGACTTGAATATTTTTATTATTAATACACAACCTAGGATTTTTTATTTTGATAACTGTCTTGGTGCTTTTTCATAGATCTCTTGAATGGGATATACGTGATGTTTTAACTACTAAATTTCTCCTTTGTCGGTGTAGTCATCATTGTTTGTTTGATTACTTTTTATTTATGGTTTCAACATTGGTCTCATCATCATTTGAGTCTTTTCTTTTATTCAACACAATTAATATTTGGATGCTTTATGTTTGTAGGTGGGAGCGCCCTACAAATTCTGCCCATAATCACAAGGTTTTAGCATGGACTGCCATGCATGGAGCCTCCAAAAGGGGTCAGACCCGGAAGGGCAATACTGCCACCCCTACGAAGCCAGCCACCACTACCTGTAATGGCCCTGTCATTGCCTCCTCCGATGCCTAACCCAACCCCTCCACTACACTCCCTCCTGATGAAGATAGTGTTCCTGTGGACGGATCGTTGCTCTTAACCTACAACTATCATATCGCTTCTAAGATTTGGGCGGGGTAGGTTAGATGATCTCAATTTATATATATTTATTTTTCTACTAAGCTTTTGGTTGTCTCTTGCAGTTCTTTAGTGTTTTCTTTCTTTTTTTCTTGTTGCAGCAAAGACGTACACCTTTGGAATCACACAATCGCTCCCAAACTTTGACCTCCTGGCCCTGGAGTGCTTTATGCAACTATATGCAAGAGGTTGTTCGTGCTACAGGCCTACACATCTTAGCCACGCAAATATATAAATCTGTCGATAGGGCATTGATAAACGCCTTTGTAGAGAGGTGGTACTCGGAAACAAATTCATTTCATCAACTGTTCGGCGAGATGACTATCACTTTCTATGATGTGGAGGTCAATCTGAAAGTATTCTCAAGTCTAGTTGGTTATTGATACTCTTGGCGTTACTTTCAAGGATGCCTTCGAAGAGTTGAACACTTTTTGCTACCTTAGCTATGCTTGATTGAGGAAGCATTTTGCTATTATTGATGAAGCTTCACCTCCGGCAAAGAAACAGAGAGCTGCGAGAGTGTACATGCTATACCTCTTTAGGTCTACCCTGTGTCCCAACAAGTTTGGCAATGGTGTCCATGTCCGCTTTCTCTAATATTTTGGTAACCTTGACCACATCCCTCAATATTCCTGGGGTTCTACTATATTAACATAGCTTTACCGAGAGTTAGGCATTGCATCACGTCATTCTACGGAGACGCTTACTGGTTGTATGAGTCTACTGCATGTAGCGTTAATTGCTTTTTTTTTTAAATTATTTACACCTATTGCATTTTTAACCATGGTCAACGATTATTGCGTAGACTTGGATATACGATATCACTTTCCATTCTTAGATCGGAGTAACGAGTTGGGCACCAACGTGGACGGGTGACCAAGGATAGGCAGGTGGGAGCCTCGTTTAAAGACCACACTAATTGCTGCGAATTTGATCCATATACGGATACAACTTGACGACCTGCCTTCTAATATGGTTAGTACTTCCTAATTGATCTCCGATTTACATTACAGTTGAGTCTATAATCTTTTCTCTAATTTAAAAATTTTGTATATTATTCTCAGATTACTTAGGACCCCTACCATGCTCGTCGAAACCATTACCACATCCCTGAGATTACTTTTTATAATAGCCTCTTTGTCTGCTTTGATGTCTCGGAACCCTACTACCCTGATAGGGTTTTAAAACAGATTGGCCGAGTGCAGACCATCCCACCTTCTCCTACACAACTCTCTTCTCGTCGGGTAGGGACCAATGCATATTCCTACAAAGTCAATTACAGTCTATACCACTAGCACTTCGAGAACTGGCGGGACCATCTCCTTCACCCCGATTAGAGATCTACATCGTTGCAGCATCCGAGGCAGTGTAGTACCGACTACATGGAGTGGTATCATTCGGTGTCACATCCATTTGTAATTAACCCTGCTCGTAGGTTGGGAGGACCACACCAACCTTCACTTTCTACACCCGCGATTTGTAAGTAAACATCAACTCTATTGTGAGATTTCTCATCCTTTAATACCTAAAGTAACTACTGTATGATCTAATATATTATCATTTTTTTTATTTTTAGGCTCGACGTCTGCTAAGTATAGCAAAAAAACTGTTATGTAGAGTAGAAGAAGATAGGCCAGTTAGTCCTACCTTTATTCATCATGCAGCGGAAGCGATTACTAATTACACCACTCCAAGAGATTTTGCGTACCTTGAGTTTGGCGAGGAGTCCAGCGGAGATGGGGAGTCTGACGGTGGTGAACAATAGAAGTTGATAGAACTTTTTTTGATTTCATTATTGAATTGTAACCTATATTTCACTTTTTGATGGTACTCATACAACACTATCATTTTTTTTTGTAATGAATTGTTTGTAGGTTACTACATTTAACTTTTTTATGTTAAGTTCTATTTATTTTGTGCAAAAAGAGATAGTAATCTTAAACTGTAAAACTACTTTTTGAACACAAAAATTAAGCAAGTTGGTGTTAAATTCATCAACAAGTTAACAACTTGGTGTCAAATTTCCACTGAAATCAAGTTGTTCATATTGCATTGTAAACGGAGCAGGGAGTCCGTTCTATAAAGAATCCAAACAAAGCAGGTGGTCCGTTTGGATCTTTAGACAATTTTTTTTCAAAGAGGCAAATTCAACAACTTGGTGTCAAATTTCAACTGACACCAAGTTTTTCATATGGAATTGTAAACGGAGCAGGGATTCCATTATATGAACGATCTAAACGGCGCAGGAACCATAGAGAGTTGTTTCCAATGTGGATCTATTGCATCTCGAGGGATGGGTACATTATTTTCACTGTATTTGAATAACTAACATGCACTAGGCAATCCCATCTTCTTGTGAAGAACACACCCGCACCTTGAAACTTTGAAATTCAGCAATTTTGACCGTTAGAGCACAGTAAGGATATGCTTCAACGCATACTCGGAAACATGATGTCGTAATAACTTGAAAATCTTAATCTGATGAGCATGCTTGATAGAAATCAAACTATATTGGAACGAATCCTTAACTTTGACAATTTGATTCTCCAACATCAAGTGCATCGCCTCCCAACAAGTAATAAAATCACCATTTCCCTTTTCCAAGTATCTCTTCAATGTGTAATGCTCGCTCTCTACCCGATTGGTAGTACGGTTGTCATAATGCAAGATCTCATTTATCCACGCCCATACAAATTGGTCTTTATCCATCAACCATGTCTTCTACAAGTATTCGATACAATCTGGCTATCTTCTCGACCACTTCCTAATAAGGTTTGCCTGGGCATTTTCGTATATTCTAGTTGTTTGGGCCCTGCACACTGCCTCTCAATCCTTATAAAATTCATCAATAACAGCCTTGTTCTTTGGAATAGACTTCTTGAAATAAGCCATGACATTCCTCCTAATGTGGCAACTACAAAGCATCATTTTGGCATCGGGAAATACAACCTTGAGGGCATTTATTAGAGCCTACTCACTTTCAGTGATAAAAATCGATGGTAACTTCGTCGACTGATAAATAGCCTTTAAATGCTTCAATTGCCAAACATAACCATCTGTCATTTCGCTTAACATGAACCCAAAAGCTATCGTGAAGGTCAACCCCATGGAAGTTATGCCAGCGACATAAAAGAGAGGTATTTTCTATTTGTTGGTCTTGTAAGTACAGTCAACAATCGACAGTGAAGAAAAACACTGAGCGAGCAACGTCGACTCTGGATTAGCCCAAAAAATATCCGTCAATTCATCTGTAACTGGATTAAATCTGGTCCAAGTTGTATAATGTTGATCAGTCAGTAGCTTTATTAGTTATTGCATCTTTGACCTGCCTTCCAACTCACTATTTCTAATTTTTCTTTTCTCATTAAAAAGAGTTCTAAGTGTGGAGTAGTTTTATTTGTTCCTTTCTTTCAAACGACTTAATATCTGTCGCGATTTGGATGCACATTTGTTTATGGCCTTTATCAATGATCTTTCTTCCTCCGTTAAACGTGCTGGGTATTGATGTGCCGTAAGTGTCTCTGCCTTTGAGTGGTTATGCCGTCCACACCTTACCTTAAGGGACAATTGCAAAGTTTCCAAACATAAGCTTCTTAGCTTAAACAGACACTCTATCCCTCTTCTACTTTTGCCCTGTCTTTGGCTGATAATCCTTAGCTCTATGCTCTATATACTTCGACCCCTTTCATATCCAAACTCCATAACTGTCCCTTTACCATACTCAACCACTGAACCCTTGCCTATATCCAACGTAGATGCAGGTTTCCTGAATGATTTAGATATGACAAACACTGTATTATTCTCCTTTTCAATTGTGTGGCACCATTCAATCACCTCATCCCTTGTGTCAAATAGCTATATTTAACACATTCAACTGTAAGTGAAATTGTATTTGACATACGCAACATGTAAGTAACTTGTAAGGGTAAATCAGCTACACGAACCTTATCGGTGGTGAATTTCTCTGTTACATCATAACTAACGCCCAAGGGAACCTCTTCCTCAAGCACATCTTCAAGATGAACTTCAGTTTTTGCAGAAACCCCCTCCTCAAGCACATCTTCAAGATGAATTCAGTATTTGTGGGAGCCCCACTCACACCCTGTACAAGTACGGTATTTACTATAGTTAGATTCCCTTCTGAAATCAAGAAAGTAAAATAAAAAACTAAAAATAGACCTAGGTACCTGTTCTGACATACACAAACAAATGAACCAAATAGCCCATTTGTTATCTCTTACTCAAACGGCCAAGGGCGTCCGTATATTGTTTTAAAAAATAAATGTACAAAACCAGTACAAATTCGAGAGGTACTTGTTGAAAATAGCTAAAAAAGGATGGAGGAAAATAAAGTCAACCGAATGGACTTCTAGAATAGTTTTCGAAACTACATCATAGTTTTGAATTCAAATAAAAAACAGAGCAGGTGATCCGTTCAACATATGGAATGGACGATTTTGGTGGTCAGTTTTAAGGTTTCAAACAAAGGATAGAATTGCAGTAAAATTCGAAGGGAACATGATGGAAATGGTAGAATAAAATAAACTTGCATAGAAGGTTGGTCCGTTTTATATAAAATTAAAAAGATCCCTAAGTCCGTTTAAAGTGGACTTAAAAAGGGGTCAGGGTCCGTTTTAAAGCTTCTTCCTCGGGGCTCGGGGTTCGTTTACACGGACGATTCTGGGGTTTTTTAGGGTATTTTTTACTACAAAAAATTGATTAACGAAAGTAAATGAGTCTAGGATTACCTCTGAGTGCTGCGATTCTGAGTCTTTGACGGGATTTGAGGACCCAATACCCTCTCCATGTGAGTTCTTGGTTAAAAATTTATCTTAGAATGGGTGTCCTTTGAAGCTTTACACAACTCTATTATCGATTGGTTGGGAAAACTACGACGGATCTTCGGCAAATTTCTGACGAAACTTCTGGGAATCTCTGGCGAATCTTCGACGAATCTTGGATGGATATTCAATGTTTTTTTGTTTTTTGTTTTTAAAAAAAACCCTAGATTCTATCTTCTTTGTAAATTGTAATAAATTCATTTTAGATTTATTTTAATGGTAAAAAAGTTTTTTATAAGATTTATGTTTAGATCCTTAGAAATATTTTATTTTAACTTAGGTATAAAAAATTGTAATATTTTATAATAAAATGATGGGATGGCTCAAAGTAAACTAGTGGTCAAAATTGGATCAACCCAAAATTTAGAATAACAAATTTAGTCCTAGGATGGCTCATACAAAAAGTGGGGATTCTCTTTAATATCAATCAAAATAGAAACCATCACCAAATATCATGACGATGGCTATTGAAAAATATTTTAATTTGCAGTGACCACTTCCGAAGCAAAAGCTGTTATTTAGTTTATTTTATATATATATTTTGACAACAAGATTTGGCCATTGAAAAATATTTTTCAGGTTATGTATTGTAAAATTTGAATGCAGCGTCCACAAACGACTGTTCCAATATACACATTGCGACATAATTATATTGCTTGCTTTAGGCATTGCAGCGGTCAAAGAATTTCTCAACACAACCCAACTCAACCCAAGGGGCTATGTCGGGTTGATCGGATTTCTTCAGATTAATTTTTTTATTATATTTAAATGTATGATACAAAAAAGGCTAAAATCAAAAAAATTACTTGATAAGTGATAAATAAGACACAAAGTGACTATCCAAAATAAGCTTCATAAAAAAATAAGGTACTAGTTAACAATAAATTTCAAATGTAAAGAATCGTATAAGATAGCATGTTTCTAATTTTGTGCCTTTATATGCCACAGGATCACCGATTATATTTCCATTACAATTATAGATTAAAATAAGATATCTAATACATATATAATTAGGAGTATATACTAGGTGTCGGGGTCGGGTTGGGTTGGGCTGACCAAGCCAGCCGACCAAGCTCGACTCTGTCAGGTTCTCAAAATTCCTGACCGTGACCATGATCATGCTCATGCCCAAAAGTCTAGTCTACCCAACCCAGTGTTGGGTTGGGCACAAGACTCACAACCCATCCAACTTTTATCCCTCAGTTTGAGACATCAGTATAATGCTAGAAGTTGGAAGGATGGAAATGTAGTTTGTAAATTCTCCATCATTTCTTTTTGAATTTTTAACAGATTATGGCATTTATGTAATAGAGGCTATGGCCTAGCTTGTTTTGGTATAATATTTTACTTTTTATCAAAAAAAAAAATATATAATAAAATATATAATTGGTTTCTTTAGAATTTTGACACTTATACATTTCATACTTTTTTGAGCCCCAAAAATTGTGGTTTTGACTTTGGTTCAACCCCGTCCCATCATAAAAATTTTCAGCTTGGTGGAGTAACATGACGTAGATAAAGGATTAAAGGTGCTATATAACTGTTCTTTCCTTTTAGGCGGACACTACAGAGAGTTTCCCACTCTGATTCGGTCAAATAACCAAACAACTGCAAAACGCCGTCGCCATGGTTAATAATAGTAATAAGGTTTGGTAGAGCGATAATCTCCTCTAAATTCGAGAGGGAAACTTTTGGGGTCCGAAAATAGAAAGAGCTTTTAGAGAGAAGCAAAGCAAAAGCTCTCTACAGTTTCTCTATCACTGCGAAACTCTATCTCTCTCTTTCTCTCTCTGTCGCGAAAGTAGAGGAGTCCTTCATTATCTTCAACTTTCTTTGGATCTGACCTGCGGTTGTAGAGTTGTTTTAGAGATAGAAAGATAAGGAGCTGTTTGGGGTTCAAAATTTTTTCCCTCAATTTTTTTTATTGCTGCTATCTAAGGACGCAATGAGGAAGAAGCTTGACACTCGTTTCCCTGCAGTAAGTTCTTCTTCTTAACTGTGCCGATTTAATGGTATCTACTTGATTTTAGTATTAGTTTGTGGGTCATCTTGGTCATGGAGTATTTTGTCACTTTAGGGTTTTTGTGAGATTTTAAGTCTGGATTTTGCCCTGTTTAGGTTTCTGGTTACCCTTTTATTGTTTGTTGGCATTAGGGTTTTCGTTATTGTTGTTTTGTTAGTTAGGGTTTTGGTTTTCATTGTTGATGTTTTTGTAGTTTAGGATTCTAGTAATTGTGATAGTGTTTTGGGTATTAGATTTTGTTGCTGATAAGAGAAAGAGTAGTTATTTGAGACAAAAATGGAATGAAAGAATAAGTAATTATGTGAAGATTGATATAGTCTAATTAGATAAAAGAAATTCTTGGACCTTGTCCATTTTTTAAGAATTAAACTGATAGCCTCCTTAATTTCACTAGCTATACTCAAATATAGGAAATCATATTGAGTGCGGCTTCCAAAGGAAATTTCAGTACATTGTGAACTTGAGAATTTATAAGAATATGTAAGTAATTTGATTTTAGGTCCTATTGATAATTCATAATTAGTTTTTGGGTCCTGTTAAAGGATATTCTCATCATTTTACAAATTTCCGTCACTTTTTGGACGGTCAACCAAGTCAATCGTTATTCCAGTACCTAAACTCAAAGATGGACATTTGCAGGACCCAAAACCTAACATTGGTCATAATATGGGACTCTCAGACTAATTAACCCTAATTTATATTAATAAGTCTTGTCATTTTCTTATAACTGCTCAAAGTTGTCGCTGATTGTATTTTCTTGTTATGCATTCGACATGTATCAGCTACTTTAGTTTTTAGATTTCTCCTTCTCTTGGTGGAAGAAACAATTAGAGGAAATAGAAGATAAAAAGCAGAATCCTAAATAAATCCTAGCTTTCGATATCTTAACCAATAGAAATTGGGTCCACTAAGGGTATTGCTCGAGGGGTTGTATTTTGTTTGTGTATGCATGCATGGGTTTCTACTCAGTCTGAGTGTTATGTTCTAGTTTATTATGCCTTTAATTACTTGATAGGGAGACTGATGCAGAACAATCTGCGGTGCAGCGGAAGTAATAGAGAAAAAGATGAAAGGATATGGAAACCCTAAAAGGATAAGATAAAAGATGAAAGAGATTGAGAGAAAGTAGAGGAAATATTGAGAGGGATGAGAGATAGAACTGTTAGAGCTAGGGAGAATCGGCGAGGGCAGCCTCTTTCATTCATAAACTTGTCTAAAAACTGATTAATAACAAGATGTTCAGCAACTTAAATACTTGAAATAATAAACCCACAAGACTAAAATACCCTTAACTAAATAATAAACCCCTAATAATAATAAAAGCCCTCACTAAACTAAAGTTCTCCCATTATTTTACTAGTTGGCTATTTAAGAAATTAAATAATTGGCCCAATAAGTGGCCCATGGCCTGACCGATGACAAGCCTAGCCGAGATGGCTAGGTTGTCCTGCATCAATCTTTTCCTCCACGAAGCAACTCGTCCCTGAGTTGTGCTGATTTGGACAATTCCCATTTTCTTTGAACTTTTCTTCAGGATCACATAACTGATTTGGTTGTTCTCGTGTGACAAAATGATGTGTACACAAATATTCTAGAGAGAGAAAGTATTTCCTATTTTTAATAATTTCGTATTAGCTTTTAGGTAGGTATTTTAAGAGATCATAAATTGCTATTTTAGAGTTATTTTATGTTTAGAAAGTGTCCTTATGTTAGTAGATAACTTGGGTTGCAAGTTTTTAGTAGGTTTTGGGCTCTTTTGTGAGGAGTTATCTATATAAAGAGCTCCTAGTACGAAAATTAATTAGGTTTAATAATGAACATATTTTTATTAGTAGAAATCATGTTGAGTTTAGAGAATTGAAACGCTTCCGCAATATTATATTACACTAACTTTTATGATGTGTACACAAATATTCTAGAGTGAGAAAGTATTTCCTATTTTTAATAATTTCGTAGCGTTTCAACTCTCTAAACTCAACATGATTGCTATTAATCAAAATATATTCATTATTAAACCTAATTAATTTTCGCACTAGGAGCTCTTTATATAGATAACTCCTCACAAAAGAGCCCAAAACCTACTAAAAACATAAAAACTTGCAACCCAAGTTATCTACTGACATAAGGACACTTTCTAAACATAAAATAACTCTAAAATAACAATTTATGACCTCCTAAAATACCTACCTAAAAACTAATACGAAATTATTATAAATAGAAAATACTTTCTCTCTCTAGAATATTTGTGTACACACCACAAAACTAGTCACCACCTCTGTCGTTGGATTTGAAATACTCCTTTTTCTGAACCGCTAATAGGACAATCTTGTTGTTGAGCCACATGATTTCTTAGCAGTTTTTCTTCCCTCTATACAATGCATCCACACCATATTGCTAAGGACACCCCAAAAGCACATGACAAGCATCGATATCAAGTATGCTGTAGGCAATGTTTTTAAAATCGGAAGAAGCGTACGTACCAAGGCGCACCTTGGTACGAGGTGGTAAAGAGGTGAACAGAAGCATACACTTTCTGGCCTAAAATATACTTGTGCGATTTTGATGTGTGGGGCGTACACTTTTCACCGTACGCTTCAAAGTGTAGTGAAGCGTACGCTTTAATTAATGTACTGGCCCCCCTTTGTAAGGGTTCGGATGTCTCTCTAATTTCAGTCCAAGTTTGTCCACCAATTGACGAGAAACTAAATTTTATGTACTCCCACTATCAATGATGAAGTTGCAACTCTTGTGCTTGACCTGTCCCCTTATTGAAAAGATGCGGTTCCGTTGTGTTTCTTTATTAGAAGAATCAGATCTTCCTTTAGGCACCGTACTGTTAGTTCGAGGAAGATTTAAAGTCTTGTTCACCATACACACAAGCAGTTCACCATCATCTCCATCAACTATTTCAGTTTGGTCATCCTGTTCCACTTCTTCAGTTTCTATTTGTTCTTCATTATTTTCAACCAGCCCAGTCTGCTTGCATTGTGGACAATTTGCAGAATTATGCCCTTGCTGCTCACATCTATACCACTTAGTGAAAGTACGACCATAAACATTGTTTGGTTTCTTGTCGGAGCCAACTATTGGTGCAGAATTACTCTCAGAACAATCTGCTGTGCAACGGAAATAATAGAGAAAAAGATGAAAGGGTACGGAAACCCTAAAAGTTAAGAGAAAAGATGAAAGAGATTAAGAGAAAGTAGAAGAAATATTGAGAAGATATTTTCTTTTCATGTTGCTAGTAATCTATATATTTCTTATCTTAGATTTGAAGGTGGTCAACTCTTGGGGTGGTTTTTATTTACGCAGAAACAATGGGTATTTTATACTGCTTGTAAATGTGTGTCATTGTTTAAAGAAATTAATAGCTTTCAGACTTTATATGGATAATCATTGGCGGGAAAATTTTGTGTTGTTGATTCATATAACACTTAGTATGTAAAACATTTTACACCAATGTCTCATCCTAACTCTTACTAATGGGAAAATGCATTCTACAGGTGTCCTTTTACCTAGGATGGATATATGTGAAAGGGTGATCATGATGATCGTGGGAAAAAAAATTACCAATAAAAAAGTGGTGTTCATGCTGTACACCTTAGCTTTTTTCATGTATTTTGGCAATACATGGAGTAGTTAAAGAGATGTTATAATTGGTAGTTTTTATCTAACAAACTATTTTTTAGAGTGTGACCAAAATACGCCTTACAATGTGATGTTTTAAAATCAAGGGTTTATTGGGTAATGAAAAAGGAAACCAAAATAATTGTCCTGAACCCCGTTCCCTTTATATAATAGTATGAGTAGTAGTCTTTATTAATTTTTTCTTTCAGTTCCTGTATAATAGGGCTCTTTTTTAGCATGTAAAACTTTATAGTACTAGAAATTTAAGTGGTAAAAGAATGTCATGTTTCTGAGTTCTTGTTAATTTTTTGAGAGAGAACAACCCAAAAGTTATTTCTTGGTGAGGAGTCGCAGATGTTGATTGAGTTGGTGAGGGAAGAATCATTGTAAAAGATAAGGAGTTTCGAAGGAAAAAAACCCAATTAGTAATCTTTTTTTATCGCGCTCCATCTCTTGAACCTGAAGTTGTAAGGGCAGAGACTCCTTCAATTAGCTTAGTTTTGGGTGTGTGTGAGAGGGGGGATTGGTGTGGTTCTTAGGATGAGTTGCGAGGTGGAAATTAAGAGGAAACTCTTTGATGTTCTTATTAGTAAGAGAGGAAGCATGATGTTTTGACAAGAAATTCAATAAAATAGAATGACTGTACTTTGGTGGAGGTTAGAGTTATGCTTCCTAATATGGAAACCAGTTCAATTCTATCACGATTTAAAGATCTCGTCATCCTTGAACATGAAGGTTGGCTCCCTTCTTGATTAGGATACTTTACGACCCTAGACCTTCTATTGGCTTTGTGATTCTCTTGAGTTGACTTTTCAGTTTTTCTGTTTTGGATTCTAGTTCTTTGCTGGTCATAAGAATGACAAAAACTACTTATATTGCTAGGTTTTTATGTTGTATGACAAATGGCCCTCCTGGTGTGAAGGTTAGGTATTATGTAGGTTGGTATAGCCAAGTTTTGCACCGTTCATATTTAGTAAGGTTATGTTTGATAGTTTTTCTAAACCACCAATATATTTTCCTGACTTGATATATGGACAGTAGTGATGCTTTGGCACTATTTTTCCATGAACCACACCTAAAATTTTCTCCTGCTCAAATTATCAATTTTCTTTGTTTCGTTATCCCTTTTCAGAATTCCATTGGCTGATTTACTGTGAAGATCCTAGGATTGTCTGATAGTCCAACCAAGAATTCTAAGGATGTATGGCTGAGAGACCTGAAGCTGCTAACTTAATTGTATATAAGTTGCTGACATTGAACTTTGTGTTGTTACTGTTCAGTACCACATAAATATGGCTATGATCACATTCATGTGCATCTCATAGCTTAACTAATACAATAGTACATACTTGACTATTTGTGCATGCATAGCATGCACGTACGCTATTGGTACTGTTCAATACCACATAAACATGTGCATCTCATAGCTTCTTAATTAATACAATCAAGGCATACTCGACTATTTGTACATGTGTAGCATACATATATGTGATTGATATGTGTGTTGATAGGTTGGTAATCTTGGGATCCATTAATATTAATACATTTTTCACACTAAATGATATGCTCTTGTGGGCCCACATGGAGATAAGTTGGCTGGTTTTGTACAAAGATCTCTCCATTTTGGAGATAATCCTCACCAAAACTCTACTCATTTGGAGCTTCTAACTGTATGAAAATTTGACAAGGAGCTAATATGAGATGTAGGGCCTAGAACATCCCATCATGTAGTCTATATTGATAGGATTAGAAGTTTTTTTGCTGGCTAATATTTTGTGAAGGTGATCTCTAAGGTTCAAAGACCATACTCTTACCAAAATCCACTCCCATCCAACTGCATTATTGCTGCCTCTTTGACTCACCAAACATCTTGCCAATTCTTCATTTTCTTCCTTGATTTGTCTCTCTCAAAGCCACCTAGGCATCATAACATGTTAGATTCCTAATCTCCTATTTGTTTTGACATCCTTAGGCTGATGGTTTGCCTATATTTTGTGAAGTTATCACAACACTATAAATCATGTTGTACTCACGAATCACGATATTTGATTATTTTTTTATCTGTATTTGATGATTAGTATAAATATTTTTGTGCTCACAATATTTTGATGATTGCATAATGCTTTCAGTTATGGAGAGATTACAATCTATAATGCGTTTCACTTTTTCCTTGCCCTCCATGCATTGCCATGCATTTATTTGATATAAGCGCCTTTTGATATCCTAGCGTTAACTACGTTATTTGATGGACTATTTTTTGACAGTCTCGAATTAAAAAGATAATGCAAGCGGATGAGGATGTAGGGAAGATTGCATTGGCTGTCCCCCTTTTAGTTTGTGAGTACCTGTAACTTTGGCTGTAAGAATCCTACAGAATATTTATTAGATTCTTGATGTTGGACTTATCTTGAATAATTTAGCAGCATTAGTTATAGTTTTTTTTTCTGCTTTTTGCAAATAAATATACATTGTTTATGAAGTTTAACCCTTTGTGTATCAAAAAGAGAAATTTTAACCCTTTCTGAATTATAACCCCGCAGCTAAAGCATTGGAACTATTTCTGCAAGATCTCTGTGATAGGACATATGACATAACCCTTCGAAGAGGAGCAAAGACCATGAGTGCTTTGCATTTGTAAGTGAACACTTTACTTGGTTTAGAATTTTCATCATCTTGGCAATAGACTGAACATATAAATGACTCGTAAGCTTAATAGGAAGTCCCGTCTTAGAGTTTGACTTCTCTTACTTCAGCAAAAGCTCTTGTTCTTCATGCTCATGAATGCAGTAACCTGGTCAAACCTGTTCTTACAAAATATGTTACTCGGAAAAGGAAGGATAATACAGGACTGATACCATGTGTAGGACATTGAATTTTCTGATACGACCATCGCACCCATTTGAAGTATCTGGGTAACATCTAACAAAATAAATAAATAAACAGAAGGGGAAGTTTCTGGATTTTGCTTCCATTTCCTCCCCTTTTATTCAAAGAAATAGCTTGTGCTTGCTCTTACATTTGGCCTTTAATTTACTCTTATAACTTATTAGTTAATCATTTGTTGTTTCCTTGTGTGTGTCAATGTATGTGCGTTTATTTTGGAGTTGTTTCTTCATGTCCAAGTTTTAAAATGAGTTTGACCTAACCGGATTATCCTCATAATCAGAAAGCAGTGCGTACAAAGCTTCAATGTGTTTGATTTCCTGAGAGAAATTGTTAGCAAGGTTCCAGATTTAGGTGGTGCAGATGCTGGTGGCGAGGATAGAGCTGCTAAGAGAAGGTCAGGAAAGTGGTCATTTTTAGTTTCTCCTGATAGGTGTAAGTAATTTATTCAACTGCTTCAACTTTCTTCTGTCAGGAAAACTGCAGGAGATGAAGACAATGACACTGATGATGAAGCAAAGAGGGCCAGGATTGCTGTAAGACATCTTTTGCCTCCATAGTTTCCTGCATAATTCAGTTTTTAATTTCTTCTTACCTCACAAAGCGTGGAACTACTTTCTAAGTTTGTGAAAATGAGGTTGGGACTTAAATTCTCTCTGTGGCAGCACGAGATGGGTCACAGCAGCAGCAGTACTGGCAGAGGACGTGGGAGGGGACGAGGAAGAGGACGAGGGCGAGGCAGCCGAGCAGTAGAGAGAGAAAGTGCCCGATTGGAGAAGTGTGAAGATGATCTTGACTTGTCTCCTCAACATGACAAGCAGAACCTTGAACCTGGAAGGCTGGATAATGGGGCTGAAGCCAAAGAATTAACGGAGAACACAGATGTTGGTAGTAGTGCCAATACAGAGATTCGGAACTTTGATCTGAATGTGGACTTGGATGAGAATGGGACCGCAGCTGCAGCTGCAGCTGCAGCAATTCGGTCAGAATGTGCAGCAGCAGCAGCAGCAACCCCTGCCCCAACCCCCCCAGCTTCATCAGCTGAGCCTCCTCCAGAAATGAAGCAGCATGAGGAGTATCCAGGTTGGTCCCTCTCTGATATGGACAAGATGGCCATTGATCCTCTTCAGCTTGCCCAACTAAATAATACAAGGTTAGACGAAGAGGAAGAAGATTACGATGAAGAAGAATAGAATAGCTGAGGATGAAGAAGGCCTTGCCCCTAGTAGGTCCTTCACCTCTCAGAGGTCAGTCACAACCTTGTTTTAATATTAGAGCAGGTAATTATATTTATATATATATTCTCCCTTCTTGTTTAGACAGATCATTAGAGTAGGGGAAAGAAAAGAAACACTAGTTTGCACACACAACAGCCACCGATTGGGGGGGATGTAAAATGTGTGCTTGTATCTTGTAGAGAAGAAGGCACAATTGCACTTGTTTTTGCCTCTCTCTCTAGATAACTGTATAATATGTTGATGCTCATACCACCCCACTAACGAAAACTGCTTCTAACCTTGGTTTTTGGTGCTGGTTTCTGGTTTCCCTGATCATTATTAAAGAATTACCTGTGCTTTTTATACCATCGATTGACAAATGCCAGAAAGTATTGACACATTGCATCCCTGGGGTGGAACTTTTACTCAAGAGAGCGATATATTCATTGTTGAATTTTGTCACTACTTGTGTTTCTGTCTGTCTGGAGGAGAGCTTAGTTGCAGGGAGCTTGTACAACTTTTGTAGGTTTTGGGTGTTGTTTTTTCTGTTTGTTGCATTGTAGGATGGATTGTCTACATTACCAATGGGTGTTACATGCTTTCTGATCATCACCAGTTTTTCAAGCCTTCACAAGTCTATCAGATTCCTTCCCCAAGTCTATGAGATTCACGTATGATAAATGAAAGAAATACTTATGGGGAAGGGGAACCAAAAAGGCTGCTGCATTTTTAATGAAATTGTATTGTACCCCTACCGAGAGAAACAAACAAAGCCTTTAGCCAAGTAGTCCGGAATGGAATATAACACGTAATTTACAAGGATAATGCTATACTTAAAGTAGAATCCTACAGAAAAATCTACAGAATTAAAATTTGACGGTAGTGTGTATTCATACATCCTCGTGATTTGTCTAGAAGTCAACGACGAAGATGCATGTGTTTTTTGTACACCCACCCATTTCGAGTGAGCGTAAAGTATAATAGCACGAGCTGGTGTTTTTTCAAATAAGATTGAATCGTTGGCTGCCTAGCATTACTCAAATGTTTTACTAAACCCCTGCGCCCTTAGTGAATTCAAATGTTACTATTATTACTCAACCGTCTAGTGTTTTTCAGTTGGAAGAAACTGGAGTTGAATTCATAGCTTCAGAGTCGAGACGCTGGATGATAACCTAAGAAGCACGGATTCTGTTTTCTTAATTTTTAATTTTTTTTTTCTTTTAACTAAAAACACTATCAGTTCCAACACTCTAATCTTAGAGAAGTTAGAGAAGTGTTCGTGCTTCCTAGATATTGACCCTAACATGCACCCTCATGTGAAGTGGGTGCACAAAATAGTAGTCAGCAATACATGGTTAAGCAGCTGCTAAGTTGGAATTTGACGTAGCACTGCAACGGCAACATGTTTTATTCTTAGGAAGAGCTGGCCATTTATTTTTCAAAATGGGCGTAAATCATGTGTCATTCGCTTTGCTGTAGGTTCTACTGTTGAGTTTAGCATTATAAAACCCACACCTTAAACCAAAAAGATAACTTTTGATTTGATCAAACAAACAATAACAAACTACTAATGCATAAATGTAGTGGCCAGATTTCGCTATCAGGCCCAGTGGCCTGCCGACCGAAAGGGTTGTACATTTACCATGCCCAGAAGCCGACTATCAGGCCCAGAAGCCCACTATCAGGCCCAGAAGCCCAATAGCCTAAGACCAATTCTATGGTCCATACGCCAAGGGTAGATAAGGATTGACTAATTCAAACTGGGAGTTCAGTCTACGCAGGACTCCCTAAACCGCCAAAATATCTTCCTGAAGATATTGACTAAATCAAGCTGGGAGTTCAGTCCACGCAGGACTCCCTAAATCGCCATCATATCCTCCTGAGGATTTTGACTGATTCAAGTAAGGAGCTCAGTCTTCACGAAACCCCATAACCGCCAAAATATCTTCCTGAGATAAGGGAAATTATCCCGAAGCTCAGGGCAACTGGATTGGATTCCCTTCCTATAAAAGGGAACAAGGGGAGCTCTCTCAAGGGGACTTCTACGGACTACGGACTCTAAAAAACTCTCTCTCTCTCCCTCTCTCTGATTCTCGAATAGAAACTCTCTGCAACTGGAAGAGCCCTCACGAACCGTCGCACAGCCAATCACTTCCGGAGGGATTACATCATTCTGGTAGAAGACTCAACGATTAAGGTCTCATCTCCTACCACCCTCAGTCACAGTCTACCAGAATAGGTGATATAGATCCATTCTTCTCTTTTAAATTTCTGGTTAGTTTATTTTTCCGATCAAACTGACTTGACCGTCGGAGACCCTTAGGCCGGCACCACCCCGGCGCCAAGGAATCTTCACGATCATTCTATTCTTCTTCCTCTGCAGATTGTCGGTGCCCTGATCTAAAATCATTTGTGGAATCTACGATCTACAATAAATTACTTTATTCTTATCTATATAATTATGTCGCATAATTCATCTCCTAACAAGTCTTGTAACGGTCACCAATATTTGTTTATTACAGTTGGTTGGTATTGTCACTCACCACGGACGACGCCAATAACTTGCCTGCATTTTTCTGAATGGACATTTGTTTGAACTTCAAACACTTTTAACTCCAGGAAATATATAGGCGTGCTTGGTATCTCGTGAATTTTTGCCAAAATTCGACAATCCAAAATTCTATTGATAGTATGTTTGGACAAGGGATTTGGGGGAGGAATTTTGTGGGGACCAGGGATTTAGTGGAAAAATCATGTTATATTTTTCCTCAAAATCCCTGGTCCCCACAAAATCCCTCCCTAAAATCCCTTGTCCAAACAGACTATGAATGTATTTTGATTGTGGTAGTAAACTGCTGGTTTGTTTGGATGGGGGATTTTAAGTATGGATTTTGTAGGGACCAGGGATTTGGTGGAAAACTAGTTAGATTTATAACATGATTTTTATCTAGTTTTCCACCAAATCCCTGGTCCCCACAAAATCCCTACTTAAAATCCCCCATCCAAACAAACCATGCAATTATTACACTAAATTGTAGTTGTCCCTACATGAAACCATTTTACAAAAGGACAGTGCTAGCGTGACACCAAGTTTTGGTGTCGACACCAGCACTGTCCGGCCCAAAACAAGGGCCTAGGGCCCATATCAGGGGCTGATTTTTTGGGACCATGTTCTCTTCATCATGTAGATCATCTCAACAAAAAATCAATCTATTCTAAAACTTCTAACCTGATCAAACGTTGAACTCTATTTATCACCGTTTATTTTCTTACCGTTGATTTCTAACCGATTTCTAGCCAACGTTTGATTGGGTTAGAAGTTTTAAATGGATTGATTTTTTGTTGAGATGATCTACATGATAAGGAGAACATGGTCCCAAAAAATCAGCCCCTGATGTGGGCCCTAGGCCCTTGTTTTGGGCCAAAAGGAGCTGGTGTCGACACCAAAACTGGTGTCACGCTAGCACGGTCCTTTACAAAATAGTGCCCGATGTTTATGTGGCAGGGTGGGTCTCACTGCCATGTAAGTTGGAAACCCCTTCAAAATACTTTTGGAAGGAGAAAAGTGGTGGGTCCCACCCTGCCTCATAAGCATCTGACACCACTTTTGTATAGGAAAATATTAAACTTACGTCATTTTCTTATTGCAAACCTTACTGCATAGTCATCCCACGGTTCTCAAATCTCAAATAATCTCATACTCGAGATTTGCGTCATTCCCAAATTGACACAGATACCCTCTTAATTAGCCTTTGCAGTAAAGTTTGCAGTACACTTTGCAGTAAGTGTAGCATCACCGTTTTGTAAAACGGAAAATATAAAAAAAGTCCTTATTTTGTAGGGGACCGATGATTTTAATCCCTCACCAAAATACTTTTATAATTTTAATCCGTATTTTTTTAGACTTTATGATTTTAGTTATTAAAAATTATAGTGTTATGGTTTTAGTCCCTAAAACTTTTAAAAATGTGTAAATGATTTTAAAAAATACCTAAGATACCCTTGTTCACATTTTCTAACCTTAAATCTCGTATTACCATCCCGTCAAAATAAAAAAGTAGATTTTTGACCCCTTTAAAAGCAAAATTGGACTTAGTCTATTTCTGTAAAAGTTGTGCGAAATCGAATTTTCTCCGAAAGTAGGTATTGAGGAGAAAATTATGGGTTACGAGCAGAAAGTTACAGGCGAAATACAGTAGCAACATCAACTTGGGTTTTAGTTCTAATTCAAGTTTCTATCTTCTCTCTCTTGCAATTGCAGGTCTGAACTTGCTAAAATAATTTTGAACTTGCAAAAATAAGTTTGAAATTGAATGCTAACCAATACCAATAAAACAGAGAATATAAAGTTGACTAAGCTTACAAAAATTGCACAAATAAAAGGGATTATGTGATTATGTCACTTCTGCTTATGCAATTTTTTTAAGCTTAATTAGTCAACTTTTTATTCATCAAATGTTTTATTTTATTTGTATTTGTGACCATACAATTTCAAACTTACAAATTGAAAGTTTTAGAATTGCAATTGCAAGTTCGGACCTGCAATTAAAAGTTTAGACCTATAATTTCAAGTTCAAAATTGTAATTATAAGTTCAAAACTGTAATTGCAAGATGTCAAACTTGCAATCTTAAGTTTGAAATATGTTTTTCAGAGTTTTAATGCAAGTTTGAACTTGCAAATCATGTAGTTTGGATTGAAAACTGTTTTTTGCAAGTTTGAACTTACAAATTATGTTAGTTTGGATTGAAAACTATTTTTTGCAAGTTTGAACCTGCAAATCATGTATTTTTTTATTGAAATCTATTTTTTGGAGTTTTAATGCAAGTTTGAACTTGCAAATCATGTACTTGGATTGAAAACTATTTTTTTTGCAAGTTTGAACTTGCAAATCATGTCAGTTTGGATTGAAATTTATTTTTGCGATTTTTAATGCAAGTTTGAACTTACAAATGCAAGTTTGAACTTACAAATGCAAGTTTGAACTTGCAAATCATGTATTTTTATTAAAATATATTTTTTGGAGTTTTAATGCAAGTTTGAACTTGCAAATCATGTAGTTTGGATTGAAAACGGTTTTTTGCAAGTTTAAACTTGCAAATAATGTTAGATTGGATTAAAATTTGTTTTCGTGATTTTTAATGCAAGTTTGAACTTGCAAATCATAACTTGCAAATAATGTTAGATTGGATTAAAATTTGTTTTCGTGATTTTTAATGCAAGTTTGAACTTGCAAATCATGTATTTTTTATTGAAATCTATTTTTTGGAGTTTTAATGCAAGAGTTTGAACTTGCAAATCATGTAGTTTGAATTGAAAACTGCTTTTTGCAAGTTTGAACTTGCAAATCATGTTAGTTTAGCAAGTTTATACCTGCAATTGTAAGTTCAAACTTGTTTTTGCAAGTTCAGACTTGCAACTACAAGTCCAGACCTGCTTTAGCAAGTTCAGACCTACTTAAGCAAGTTCAGACCTGCAATTGCAAGTTCAGAATTGCAATTGCAACGTCAGACTTGCTTTTGCATATTCAGAATTGCAATTGCAACTTCAGACTTACTTTTGCAAGTTCAGACTTGCAATTTTAAGTTTAAACCTCCTTTAGCAAGTTCAGACCTGCAATTGTAAGTCCATACCGTTCTAATTGTACGTTCAGAATTGCAATTGCAAGTTCAAACTTACTTTAGCAAGTTTAGACTTGTAATTGGAAGTCTATACCTTATTTAGCAAGTTCAAACCTACAATTGCAAGTTTAGAATTGTAATTGCAAGTTAAGACTTGCAATTGCAAGTCCAGACCAGTTATAGCAAGTTTAGAATTGCAATTGCAAGTTAAGATTTGGTTTAGTAAATTCAGACCTACAATTAAAAGTTTAGAATTGCAATTGTAAATTTATACCTAAATTTATAAGTTTAGACCTGCAATAGCAAGTCTAGACCTGTAATTGCAAGTCCAAACCTTCAATTATAAGTTCAGACCTGCAATAGCAAGTCCAGACCTATAATTGCAAGTCCAAACCTTCAATTATAAGTTTAGACCTGCAATAGCAAGTACATACATATTTTAGCATGTTTAGACCTGCAATTGCAAGAGAGAGAAGTTGAGCTATAAACCGAATTGATGCTGCTACTGTATTTCATTTGTAACTTTCTGCTTGTAACTCAGAATTATCTCTACTTTACCTACTTTTGAAGAAAATTCGATTTCGCACAACTTTTACAGAAATAGACGAAGTCCAATTCTCTTCTTAAAGGGGTTAAAAATTAACTTTTTTGTTCTGATGAGATGTTACTACAAGATTCAAAGCTTTTTAGAATATTTGTAAAGGTTAGTTATGTCTTTTTAAAACTAGGGACTAAATTCATAAATGTTTTTATCCATTGAATTAAAAACACAAGGCTTATGAAAATAGGGACTATATTCACAAACCCTCTTTGTAAAATGGTCGGATCAAAAGGTATTATTGAATAGAGTAAGTGTTTGCAGTTATAAAAATGGTTGTACTTATTCATACCCTAATTCACAATATTCATGTGGGGGCCACTATAAATTGGTGTAATTATTGGACGTATATCACCACAATCAACCCACATGAAATAGAATTTGGGGCCAGACACCAAGCACGGCCATAAAAAGAAATTAACATGAAGTTTACACAATACTGAAAGTCACAGAATACATAGCCAAATATGGTATCTCAATCCACACACTTAAAATCATAATAGAGGCTAATTGCCCCTAGTCAAGACTCAAGAGTGGTCTGGTTCCATCTCTTATTTTAAAAGGAAGATACCTTCAACGTTCTTATCTACCTTTGAACCTTGAAACTCTCTTCCTTGCTTCCCTCTTGACTATTGAAAAGCAAATGAAACTTCCATAAGTCCTCAATCCCCTGAGATCATAATTACACCATCAGCACAAACACAAATATTTCATCATCAACTATACAATTATGGTTAATAATCACTAGTGGGTAGCACATGCATTCTGTGTGTCATTATACTCTAATGCTTAATAGGTGAATGATGGTCATGGTCGATCCGTATGATACTATTGTCATATGATTGGCAGAAGTGCGAGTAGTTATACTACATCAGAATTGTTTTTACCAAATGACTAATATCTTTCTGTAATTACATTCTTTTTTTGAGTTATGAAAATATGTAAATGTACAAGGAGGCTATGACATAATGACTATCAAGAATCCTTGCTGGCTTTGTTGAAGTATGATTTCTCAAACTAAAAAGACAAATGCAGCAGAACAAGAAGTGCAGAAGATATCCTACCTCGGCCTCAGCAAGAAGGAAACCTAGCAGTTCATAAGGAAGGAACCAATGAGTTGGAACTCCGCTGGATAGGCCAATTTATCACTACTAGGAGAGGAAATATCATCCCCTTGTCAGAAGATTTCAGACAAACTTGGGTTCCCCATGATTATGTGGAAAACAAGTGAAGATAGGTTTTGTATCAATTTCCACAAATAACAGTAAATCAAATGCTATCTTGCCCTCAAATTGAAAGAGGGGAGAGAAAAGAAAAAGAAATCTTGAACATATGTACAATAAAAGCTGTCTGAGAAACTCATCTGCAAATGATTGATCACATTTTGCTTTTTCTTTGATTCTCTATTTAGGCAAAGTGGAAATCAAGTAAAAGCACACTATATGCAGCACATGATGAACTCCTTAATCTCTTGTATTACCTGACCATGGACGATTCTTTCCTTCTATTTATCTTGATAATAAAAACTAGACAACTAAGTAGTCGGGCTCGGACTCAGCTCTGACTCGGCCAAGGGGCGAGTCCCGAGTCTGGCGAGTCAGGGCAGAGTCACTCGGCTGTGACTCGGCCTGTATAGTATTTCTAATCCTCTCACCCACTTAAAAATTAAATCACTAAAACCCAGACCAGCTCACCCAACTCACTTAGGAGTTAAATCTTTAAAACCCAAGCCAACTATATCCTTAAATACTTGAATTAGAGCCCAAACCCCACTTAACACAACCCCATTTAACCTAAAAATTAAGGTTTTTCTCAGATCTGTAACATATGAGAAGAAGTAAATATGAAGAGTGTGGAGTCTCTACACTCCTTTTTTTTCTTCAGGGTTTTGAAATAAAAAGTGGTTATTTTTAAGAGTTAAAGACTAGTGATTCGGCCCAAAAGTGACTCGGGAGATCGGGGCTGGCTCGGCTTGGCCTACCCCCGAGCCCCAAGTAACTCGTGAGTTACTCGGCGAGTCAGGCCGATCCCAACTACTTAGCTAGACAATGAGGATAAAGGGTTTCCGCATGTGCTCAACTTATTTTGTTAATAAGTTGTCTCCTTTTTTACTAATCTATGAAAAGTCTAAAATACCATTTTGACAATGAAAATTGTATTTTGCATAGTCCTATTGACAATAATGCAAATTGTAATTTGCATGGAGGATAATGTTTGACGACGACTTCGAACAACTCTTTTGACAACTTTGACTCCGACGAAAACTTCGGTGGTGATAGTGCGTGGTATGTTTTGATAAAGGAAGGACAATCCAGGAATCGTAAAAAAATCGGCCGAATGTAAAAGTCCTATTCTTAACAAGTTGTAATACATGTAAGGAACACCACGCACAACAAAAGCAAAATGAAGGACTAAACTTATAAACAACAACTAGTGCCTTGCCTGTGCATATAAACGAAAAAACTGAGGGCTTTTTGCCTAATTCCATGTAATAACACTCTAGCTAGCTTGAAACCCAAACATGGAAATAATCTTCGGAGAACAATAATTACACTGTGATTGGTTAGCTTAGGTAGAGTCTTAATGGGCTGAGCTATATATGGAACTCCACGTATTGCAAAGCCTGTAAAACACATGAAACTTAACTCACACCCATGCGCTTACTATCCGTTGTTCTTTTAAGGTGACAGTTACATAAGATTAGTAGGATCATGAATTGTGTCATTTAAGGATGAGCCAAATAAAGAAATTTAATAATATGCCAGGGTAAGACAACGGTCAGCACTGCATACGCAACTTTAATTCTAGCTTAATTTTCTATGTTAATCTTTACAAATATAGATCTAATATTCATTGAACAAGATTTCTTTCTATGTTTGAAAGATTTTGCATTCATGAATTTTTCATCAATAAATATCATACAGGTTCTCTGCTCTTCTTAGGTTTGCTACAAGCTTAAATTGAATAGTGAAAGATAGTCCAATTTAGGTTGCAGTTCTTACAATGTCCTCCCCTATAGAAGTAGAAGTAGTTTGTCTCTCAGATGACTCTGGCTCCTCAACCTCAAAACAATCCCCACACAAAGAGACCAACCAAGAGAAGATGAAGCAAGTAGTAGTACAAACCCAAGAAAAACTTGAACCCGAAACCCAAACCAAAATTAAACCCCATCTTTCTTTGGATCTGAAGCTCTCAAACAACTATGAAGAGTTGGATTGCGAGTTGAAGTTGAATTCCGGTTCATCATCATCTGACCATCAGCGATCCTCTTCGATATTGACCGAGTTGAACATTCAGCCGATGAAGAGGCCTGGAACTCCCATTTATAGTTGCAGGTACTGTCCACACAAATTTCATAATCGTCAAGCATTGGGTGGGCACCAAAATGCTCATAAACGTGAGAGAAGCATAGAGAAACAAATGCAGGCCATGGAAGATGTATTTAAGCATCCGCTTTCGACCAACTTGAACCCATATTCGCGCTTGAGTACTACACTTCCTTTTAATACCAACTCTTTTGGTAGGCCTCCTCTCAACAACAGTAACAACCAGATGCAACCTATGTTTCATAATAACCCTTTTTGTCATCCAACATTGCCCCAACTTGCAGGAATTAGTTCATATGGTAATAGTAGTAGTGGATGGTCAACCAAACCGTTTCTTAACCCAGAACAAAAATTTGGTACTGGGCCGAGAATGGAGGATTTCAGAGCTTTGTTCGATAGTGGTACTACCGTTAATCAAACCCAAGGAAGCTCTTCACCTCTAACTGTCCCTATTTCGAACAATACTAACACAACTAATAGGGCAGTTGGTAGTGGTTCTGATCTTTCGGGTGGTGGTCATTTGGAAACTCATCAACAGGCAAAGGAATCGGAGGAAGAGGAGCTTGATTTAACCCTAAAACTCTAAATATTAGTTTTGTTATTTCTTAAATGATCTGTTTTTTATTGTACCGCCTTATACATCTGACGGATGTAAGGGAGGTTAGTTATGTTAGACATGATTTTCGTTTTTCGCTTTATAGATTTGCTTGCTATAATAGGTTTAGAGTTTGTTATGTGAACGGTCTTCAAAATGTGCGTAATGCCATTGAATATCGCTCATTTTAGTATTTTTAATATTTTATATTTCAATAAAATAGTGTTTATTAACTGCGAGAGCTCTATTTATTATTATTATTTTCTTTACATGATATTCTTTTCAATGATATTGAAATTAAAAATATCTTAAGCGGAAATTTAATGATGGAAATTTTACAGTAAGCATGACTTTGTCCATCGTAGAATTAGGTTTTTATGTTTCAATAACATCCACGATCTGGCACCCACACCATTTCTAGCAAAGCATTTCAACAACTTGATGACAACACTAGAAAATCCAAGTTGGAAATAATCTTTTTATAATAACTGTTTACATTCTTACTGACTTGGACTAGATACAATCTTAAGAAAGTGAGCTATATACAAAAGTAAGTAGTACTGTAAAATCTTTAAAAGACAGAAAACTTAATTAAACAATGCATGCATCCATCCCTATGATTTTTTCCCTTTTCTGTTTAAAAGTGTGTGTGGAGTCTGATTATTGATGACAAGCTTTCGCAACATAGAAAAGGACAAAGAATCAGCAAGCTATCGGCCTCCTGCTGGCCACCACCAGGCCGCCAGCTACCTCCTAGCAGCCGGCCGGGACCACCGGCCATCTCCGAGCCACGGCTAATGTTGGGGCGCTAGACTCCTGTGGGTCCCTGGATTGCTCATATGTGCTTAGGTGGGACCCAATACATACGTGTGATTCCTGTTTTATGTAGGTTTCCTATTCTGATTAAAATTGGGTTTCCTAGTTGGTCAGTCAGTCTATCTCTCACAGCTGTCCATATATACTTCAGTCAGTATCAGTATGTTGTGTTTGTTGTGAGTTAGTTCAATCTGAGGAATTCTGCAGTTCAAAGAGTGCACTGAGTGATTGTATTACAAATTCTCTCTAATTTCCTGTTTTGGATTTTCCTTGAAGACGTTGTGTTCTTGGTGTGTTGCATTTTTCGCTTATTTTCTAGTTTTTTCTTATGTGATCATATCTTTTGTGTGTGTTCTTTTGACCTTAGAGTTACATAAGACTAAAAAGGTTATATAGGGTTACATTTTTGCTTATTTTCTTTTGTGATCATATCTAATGGGTTAGGGTTCCTAACATTTTGGGTGTGCTTGTGTTTTCTTTCCTTTTGACATAAGAGTTAAAAAAACTAAAAAGGGTAGATAGTGTTACATTGCATTAATGGGCTCCTTTCAATTCAAAACTGTGACAATCCATAAAAGAGCAAATAAAGAAGGCTGTTGTTATTGATCGTCATTCAAATACAAACGAGGGGTCCGTGTTTGACCATAAAATCAGATATCCCTTGTCCTTCCTTTTCCCTTCTTTTTCCACTCCTCTAATCTCTCCTTCTAACACCTCTCTCCGCTAACTATTTATTGCAGTTTCAAAAAACAAAATCTTGCAATCGCAAAATTTATCGAAATAAATAATCCCACGAGGACAAGATTAAAAAGATGCAAATCACTTTAAATATAATAAAATTCGAATCCTGGCAAACCTTTTTAAAAAATGATTAAAAATAAACAATTATAAGTAAATAACTAATTGAAATGCACTTTATTAGATCAACAATAGTCGAACGATGAGGAATAGTGTTAGTTAAACACTTCGATAGAGGACTTTGTATTAAATGGCAAGAAATAGGTTATGATGCCTTTTTTTATCCCATCATTTTGGTGCTTAATGTGTTAAGCTTAAAACATGGCAGAACAGTATTAAGTGCAAGTATTCTGCTTGAGTGTTGAAAAAAATGGCAGGCAAAAATTTGAAAAGAAAGGGCTAAAAACTGATGGTTTTAAAGGTGTTCATTTGTGGAGAAAATTGAGGAACAAAAGACGATAAGCATTTCAAAAGCTGTGTCTAAATTTTCCGACGCATTGACATAATATTTGCCTAGTGTCTGTTGCAAGATCTAGTCTTGCAGAGAGACTTGAGGATGGAAGATCGATTAATACTTTACAAGCTATGCCTACTTTTACGATGTATTCATGGTATAGGTGCCCTATATCACAAGATATAGATAAGGACCTACATTAATTGCCTCAAATGGAAACTAGTAACAGTTTGTTTGACATTGGAAAACCTCACAGATTTTCAAACAATAAGCCCTCTTATAGGTATGAAACTGAATACTTTTCTTCTTCCTCAATAAGTGAAGTCATGCAAGATTCGACGGCACTGATCATGCTATCATGGCAGGTAGAATATAAAGTTTTCTGAAGACTAAGACAACTAGCTTCTTAAGTACCCTACCCTCAGATTGATAAACACACATACATGCCTCACTCACAAAACCATTTGAACAATCAGTCAAAAACATGACTTTACATGATCTTTGTTAAATCTTGAAGGACAGAAAAGAAAAGATGTAAAGAGACCTAATTCCATCCTCTGAATAGGCCGCACTTATGCAACACAAGGATTTCAAAAGACAGTAAGATGACATAGGCACCTATAGAGCGTTTGCTCACAAGATCTTTAACCAGAAGGTGAGAAGTTGCATTAGCTTCAACACTTCATGACTAATGTGATGAAAAATAAACATTCTGCATTGAATGACACAAAACAAGATATAGAACACTTCCGAAAGTTCCCTACATACTTTCAGTATGAGGAAATTGATTGAGGTGGTTTGGCATGTTCAACAATGATTAACAAAGGCAGCATTATGAAGGCACACTTTGTTCTGCAGCTTGAAGAATCTAAAAGAGGGTGGGAGGCCGAACATGACATCAACTGAAGCAGTAATAAACTTTCCAAAGAACGTGGAATAATAGCAGACAACACTAGAACTGAATGGTAAACACTGTATAGTCTGACACAAATTACATGGATCTGTGAGAACCTCTTAAACCGCAGCCCTAAACGCGGTTTCATTGTCTGAAACCTCGGTCTTGTTGTGCATGCTAAAGTAAACTTGAAAACTACCCAATTCACCATACTTCCGAAGAAAAAAGAAGAACATTAACCATTACTATCCTATCCTAGATATAAATTCTACGAAACCATGTAATGAATGACCTAAGTGAGAGAGACAGGGAACCACAATTCAGTTTGATAACACTAAAACTAATCTCTCCATTAGTTCTATGTTAACCCAATACCTTTTTAATGGATTCATGCGTTGGATTTGTACCAAAATATTCAACTCTGTAAATCAGTCAGTCTAGGTCAATTAATAGAATTAACAAAATAAAAACAGGGAACATAATTATGAGTTCTTAGAATGATAATCTCACCTTGGTTATCCCCGTGATCCGACGCAGTAGCATCATCAGCATGCTTGAATTCCTTCAATTCCTTTGAGTTCAACCATGGCTTAACCCACACCTGTGCTTCGTAGATCTTCTTCTTACCGGCATCGATTACTTCCAGAGTGAGATGATGCAGAGTACCAGACACCACCTGCTCTTTCGCTTTCACCACCCTCCCAAATTCAAGTAGTGCGTTCTGCACCACCAATGATTCAGCATTAAACAGAAAATATCAGATTGATTGAGTTTTGCTCAAAACCTAATTACAGAACTATCATTTTCCCTAATTTTCACCTAAAATCGAAGAGAGAGAGAAAAAAAAAAGAAAAAAAAAAGAAAAAGAAAAAAGAGAGAGACCTGTTTCTTGTTGTGTTCTTCAACAGCGAATTTGGCAAGGCTTTCGATCTCTAAAGAGTTCTGAGATCCCTCAGAATCGCGAATACCTCCAAGAACATTAGCCATCTTTATCGAATACTTCACAAAACACACAGTTCAATTCTAACAAAATCAAAATCAAAAGAACAATCCGATATTTTCTTCTTCTTCTCCTCCTGTCTAGATATCCTCCTTCCTTATTCAGATTGCAAAGACAAAAGTCACATTCGTCGGTTTTATTTTTCTCTCTCTCCTCTTTCCGCGGTTTTCGCTTTTTTGGAATTTGATTAATTTTTTTTGTTTTTTTTTTTTAGGGAATTTGATTCCTTACTCCCTCTCCAATAAAAGAGAAAATCAGTTATCAAACAGAGTATTCTTTTGCGCCACGTGTCATAACTTTGATTGCATGGATTTGATCTGGAAACCGTCAATCAAGTTTGACTTGTGGATTATCCATGGAAACTCACGATGAACTGCCACCTGGAATGCTATTGAACTGTAAGGATCTTTTCAGCATTTTATTGGTGGACGCCCATATGCTCTTGATCTAGTGTAAACCATTAGATTAAGTGGCTGATTTTTCAACCATATTTTGATATGGCCATAATGATATTTGGATCCAACAGCTGCAATTCACTAGTTGGTTTGATTTGTTCTGTTTTTCATAACATCTTCTATATTTTATGTCTGGGCATCACACTCTTTGAACCTGAAATTACCATTTGGGATTTTTTTTAGTTGAGACTATTGCCTTTGATTACAATTATATGGCATTGATACACAATTAGCATGGTAAGGAATGAGTGTATATACTGCGACAAACATACGAAAGTCGTTGGAAAAATTTGTTTTGTCCAGCCATATTTTATCCAAAAATTAAGTGGGATCCATGTCTAATTTATTAAAATAGATTATTGGAATGCGATCCTCTCGTCAAGGAGTTATTTGTAGAGTATTTATTTGCTCAAAATTGATTTCGGGTGAATACGAAATTGGATCTTTTATAAACTAGTTAGAAATGTGATATATCTTGTATAAAAAGAATAGTCCCACATTGGTAAGTTGTAAGAAACTCAAGAGCTTCTTATAAGCTTTGGTTAGCCTTTGGGTATGGGCCCCAAGGGGGCACCCACTTTTGTTAAAGGGGAGAATTCAAGCTAAGACCACACACAGGCGCGCTGCTTGCCCGTCCGACTGGGTTGGGTTGGGTTGGGTTATACTTGTCCTTTTCGTAGTGGGCATAGGCTTGAGTCTCCCAACCTAAATTTATTTTTTTGCTTCGAGCTTTATTTCCAAC
>MVGT01001542.1:115508-128270 GCA_002174775.1 Macleaya cordata | reverse complement strand
CCCACTTCACCGTCGACCACCTCCCATTCCACCGCCTGTAACTCCCCTCTACCGCCGGCAACTCCATTGCCAGCTGCCTTTTCTTTTTTGACTTTTTCCACCGCCTCCACCCCTCTCTTCATACAGATATGTCTCTTCTCTCCACCACTCCTCCACCCTCCACCGCCTCTACCCCTTTCTTCCTATTGATCTCTCCACTCTCTCCACCACCGCCTCTACCTCTCTCTCCCTCCAGATCTATCCCCTTTCTCCACCACCACCTCCTCCACCACCTCCTCCACCCTCAACCACCTCTCTAGAACTCGGCCCTCTCTATCTAGCTAGATCACGTCCTTCCCATAGATAAAAAGAAAAAAATTCAGTTAAAAAATATTTCAGATCTAAAAAAATTTCAAAGAAGATGACGAATTCGACCACTGGTGGTTGAATTTTTTAGGAAAACTCAACCACTGATGGTCGAATTTTTCATCAAAACTCGACCACAAAAGTTCAACCACCATTGGACCAAAACGGATCTGCAACTCTTGTTAATTCCCAAAAAACTTCGAAGAAGATGACTAATTCGACCATTAGTGGTCGAATTATATTGAAATTTTTGACCACCAATAAACAGTTACAAATTTTAAAAAAAAATTTGGGCAGTTCAACCACTGATGGTTGAATTTTTCAGCAAAACTCAACCACTGGTGGTCGAATTTTGTTAAAAATTTTGAGCACCAGTGGTCGAATTCGTCGTCTTCTTCGAAAAAAAATTTTAGATCTAAACTTTTTTTTTTGTGTGTAATGGCGAGGGGAAAGAAGGGGAAGGAAGGAAAGAAGGAGAATGAAGGAAAGAAGGGGAGGGAAGGAAAGAAGGGGGTGGGTCCTCTCGTTCTTTCTCCCTATTTCTTTCAGTCTTCTCTTTGTCTCTCTCTTTCACTCTTCTCTCTCTTTCTATAATTTTTAAGTGGCCAGCGGTGAGGTTGAGGTGGCCAGCAGTGGAGTTTTGTTCAGTGGCTGTCGGTAGATGTGAGGTGTTAGTTTAGTTTACACCCTCACCAACCCCTAGTAAAAAAAAGAAAAAGTTGAAAAGGTGATTTTGGACTAAAAGTCCATTTAACTTGTCCATTCCCCCAACATTTTTAAGAACCCCTTAACAGCACCCTTTATTTTTTTTGTCTGTTCACTAAATTTGTGGAACCAAATTGAAACGAACTAGTACAATGGTTCTGGGTGAAAGGGTTCATCTGAACAGTTATCTACCTATTTCGAACCATCACCTTAGCATCGATAAACAGTCTTCCAGTGTCTGCATTTTATTCATTTCAATTTGTATCAAGTGTTAAGTGTGAGTTGAAGTTTGAGAGAGAGAAACTCTACATAATTTAGTCTGTTGCTTCGTGTAATATTGAAGTGATGCAATTACAAGAAGGTAAGATCGTTGAAGTCCTAAGAGACAAATGCCGTTAATCCATCCTGCATCAGTGTGGGGTGCTAATTTTCTTAAGAACATAGATTCTTCTAGCCTAGGTCTAATTAGTTTACTATTTTAATTTCTTCTCTTCTTCTACCCTCTTTTTTTTTTAATTTTGAATCAGAACTGTGTTTAACAGTTCTGTAAGTTACATTTAATTGTAGCAAGTGACAGTTTCATATTGTTATGTTTTGCCATTTTTGTATACAAATAATAACATGAAGAGAAGTCCTGAATAGCGAAAAGTTTCTCGACAGTTATTTCGACGGACGCCCTGGGCTCCCTTCAAAATGACCTTCTGTGCCCTTATGTTAAGTCGATATAAATAATTTCTTAAAGATCCCATTTTAAGAACCATGGGCATTATTGTCAACATGTCTTCTTTAAAGGTTCCACCATAATTAACCCACATCCATAAACTAGTTTCCAATCAGTTTCTACAACTGCACATGGGTCTTTGGCCCAACCGTTGTGCATTGCTCCCATGACTTAGGAGGTCTTGGGATTAAAACTCTTGGCTGTGGTTTGCCATTAGTTTGTCCCATGTAATATCTATAGGGACGATAACCCTCGATGGCGGTTTCTATAACCCCTAGGTGGCAGTTCTATTGGTGGATCAGATGTACTTGGCGATGTCTCTATGCTTCTCATATGCCTATCATTGTATATATGGACCTTATTAAATATGTATCGTAGGCAATAGTCCACCACCTCCTTCACAAAAAAAACTCGGTTTCTTTAACTACCAAACGAAACCACTATCTATATAATAAAACAGAGTGGTATTGAGACAAAGAACACTCAAGATTTGTCGTCTTACAAATCTGAGCCGTCCTTGGTGACTGGGACAAACACATATAACTTCTTAATTAATGACATATTAAGTAAATAAAGAACATTTAAAGGGCATAGAATTAGTATGAGATTGTAGATAAAAAAAGGTATGTACAAATGGAGCAAAAAGAATGTACATGTGGAGTAGAGAGAAATTTGTCAATTTTTAATTTATTTTTTAAATATAAATGGCATAACTTTTTATTTACAAATCGGTTTTTGACAAAATTTATTTTTTTTGAAAAGGATTTGTGAAGATCTTCAAAATGATATCAATCACTGATACCAAAATTTAAAAAGAGAAAAAAAGTATTTTGGGTAAGTATTAAGTATGAACGGGGTGCAGACGACACATAGCCGGAATGCCGAAGGCATGCTCGACATGTGTCGAATGCACGAAATCGCATATTAATATGTACTAGAGGAGATTTTAGACGATAAAAATGTGTGATTTTATGTGTTGTGCCGAAGGTATGGATTATCGCTAGTTACCTATAAGGGGTGATAAAATCTTCTTTAGTTCTTATACTAAGTCCTCTCGAGATCAAAACAGAATGAATCCATTTAACAGGGAATTTCATGAGCAATGTTGTCTTTCTTTTTTACTTCTATGATGGTTGAATAATTGTTACAGGTGAAGTGTCTATGTAATCTAAATTACATATACAATAAAATTAAACAAAATTACTTATTAATATCATTAATTTATATTTGTTTTTTACATCGTTTAGACTAGAATCAAGTTTGTATTGAGATATACAAACATTTCATAGAAAAATTTATTTTTTACATCCCTTAAATTTAGATGCCCACGACTTTTTTGCAATTTTCTTTGAATACAAACATATATATATTATTAATTAAGTCATTTATTTTTTTGAGGCCTTTTTACATTCAAAGTTCTTAGAAATATTTTTTTCTCGAAAAATATATAGGGAAATTATTATAGCTTTTTGCTCCTCAAAACTGGATATTATAGATATTTCACACTAAAACCTTATCACTTCCTTAAATCTCTCCCACGATTTTCTCCATCTTAATTAACTTCAAATCTCCTCTCTTTAACATCCAGGATATTTTCTTTTTGTTATTAAATTAAAAAATTAAAACTACCAAAATCCCCTTATTTTCTCCATGATATTCTCCCATGATTCTCTTGTTGGAGTTATACCCTAAAAATTAATTTATTTGACATCTATGGTTACTTGATTTATTAATTAATTTATCATTTTCTAACATGCATGGTGGGATTATTATTTTCAATGAGTTACTCATATACAAGTGTTGTATATAATTCATTGGTAAATATTTTTATTCGTAGTCTAGATAACTATATGTTATTGGAAAAACTATAATATACTAAAGTCAATCACGTAAGTGATGTGATGTATCTCCATCACAAAAGTAGAGACTTCTAGACTTGTATATTGATGTATTTAGAATACATTGAACAAGATCATCGAAAAATACTTTATATTTTATGTCAGCATGGTTAAAGTATTTTTTTACACTACTTTAGGTAAAGGTTCTTAATCCTAAGAATATGTATGTACCCTGTAAGTAGGTTACAGTTGTTTTGTTTTGCAAACAGTGAGGTCAATTGACGAAAACGTGATCCAATATTCTGAGCAAAATGGATGACTGTGATCTCTTAGTAGGATTATGATATTCAACATGCAATCCACTTCTAAGATATTCACTTAAATCAATGCATGAAATATTATTCTAAACTGGCAAGTGATCTTCTAAAATGTTTAGAAGATTATTAGAATAAATATTGTGAATAATGCATTTGATGGTTAAGGGTAAATAAGTAATTACCCTGATGGTGCTGACTTATAAATGTTGCAATGCCAGAGGGTTTTTACGAATATCTGAAATAGTGGAGGGACTATTTACAAATTAAGTAGTGGGAGGGTTGTAATATAAATTCCATTTAGTCTGGAGGGTTCAGTCACAAGTCCTTGGTGGACCAACTTGTGATTATTATTTTAGGTTCTAATTTTATAAGAGTTATAAAAGAATTAGAAAGTTAAAATAATTAGCCATTTTTAAGTGGGACCCAGTTTAGATCTAATTAGGAGTTGTAGTAGGGTTAGGGTTGGCCTCCTTTATATAAGTATAAGGGAGGGACGATTTTCACAATGCCCACCCAGTTGAAATTGTTTTCTCCCTCCCTCTCCCTCTTCATTCATCCTAGTTACTTCTTTACAAGATCAAAACCCTAGCCTCCATTGTAGCAAAAACTAGGATTTGGTTTTAGGATCCAAGGAGAAGCTGTTAAGGAGATCTATTCCAGTCGATTGAAGCAGGAAGAAGATAACTTTGGTACAGTGTCTTCATCAACCACGTTTCAAAGTTAACAACTCCTCGAACCTGTTTAGATTCCTAACAACGATTAAGAACCAATGGGGATCAAGGAAAAAATTTTAAACTAATTTTATTCCACTGCCAGTTTAATTTTAAAAAATCCTAGGGTCCCTAAAAGTGGTATAAGAGCCTAACTTAATCTGTTGTTAGGGTCTTTTATTGTGTAGGATCATGGATTAATTAATTAATTAATTTTAATATTGATTTATGTAGATGTGTAATTGAATATCTAGTTATTTATTTATTTTAGAGGCATGTAAAAGGGCAAGAAAAATTAGTTTCTTAGTTTCCTTGCCTATTTAAATTTATAATATTAGATTTGATATACACCCCACACAAGGGTATAGGTTGGATGTAGTTTTTTCTTGTTTATTTGATGGAGATCAAAGGAGAAGAAGATGAGGAAGATGGAGCGCATGGATCGATGAGTTCTTGAAACCCTAGAATTTTAGGGTTGTTTATTTTATTTGATAATCTAAACCTAAAAGGCTCCAAAATTAATAAGTCTATATTGGTTTGGGATTCAATCCAAGAAACTACTAAAGAAATATCAATTGATTTTGATCCATAATCTTTATTTTATGTTAATAATTTAATTTTGATTGATTGTTAGTTTAGAATTAATTTGCATGTTTTTCTTTAATTAGAAATAAGCACCAAATTAAGTCCCAAAGATATTTGTTAAAAGGGTTGTCAACCAAATATGCCTTTTCTTATTTTGATGGAGACCTTTTCAATAATTAATTGTTTCTAGAAGTAAAGATTTATTCCCATAAGTTTTAGTTACTAAATTTTTTATTAATTTTAAGTTTCTAAAATATTTTGAAAAATCTACTTCCTAATTTTGAAAAGGATCAAAATCTCTTATATTTTAGAAAACTAAAATTGATTTGGTTTAGGTTAGGTGATTTGGGCTTGAGGGAGACGTGGTTTAAAGGGTTAGTGGGTTGTTTGTTTAAGGATTTAAATGGGCTTGGTTAGACCAAGCCCATTTAAAGCTTAGAGTTTCAAAATTAAAAAAAAAAGAAAAAGACATGGGTCCTGTTAGGACCAAGCCCGGGTTCGTCCTGGTAGTAGCGGGTTGATCAGCCCGCCTGACTTGACCTTCCAACCCGCACCAACCTGCCCCGTCAACACGTAAACCTGGACCGTTAGCCCGACCCGTTGACCCGCCAACCCGACCCACCTGACCCGTCAACCTGACTCGCCGACCCGATCCACCAGTCAGACGAGTCTGACCCATCTGACTCGAGTGAGCCAGACTGTCTGACTTGCTTGAGTCAGACCCATCTGACTCGAGTGAGTCAGACTGTCTGACTTGCTTGAGTCAGTTGATTCAAATGGTTTGGTTCGGTTCGGACTAAGCCGAACTAAACTGAACCGAACCGAACCAGTCCCAAACCGAACCAGTCCAGGCCAAATTTTGTGTTTTTTAGAGAAAATTTTCTTAAAAAATTTTGGTCGGTTTGTACTGGGTCCCACGTGGGTTTAAACACGTGGTTTTAGATTTTGGGATGACTTAGAAATTATTAAAAATGTGATTTTTTCTAATTTTCAAGAGGTTTTAAAATGGATGGTGCTTAATACATGCTTATTATTCTAAGTACGAACTTGTGCCTGATTTTTGAAATTAATGGACACAAAATACAATCATTATTAAATTATTAATTTTTGTGTATTACCTTTTGATGCATGTAATGTATGTTATGTGAGATACACGAGTATACAAAAAAAATCTGTCCTATAAGAAATTGAGTGGGAGAGGGATTTAATCAATGCGGATTTAATCCCATAGCCTTCCACAGTCAATCTATGGATAAATTTAGGCGTGTTAATGCCCCAAGGAATAACACGTACTAAACGGTTATCAACATGGATTGCTTTTAAGGCTAAAGTTTGAACTAGATAGTTTGAATAGATTTCCCCAAGGAAACTATTCTTATTAATCTAGCATTTTAAACTGAGATTGTGGATCACACTCAACTGACAAATGAAAGACAATGCTTCCCCAAGGAATGAGTGTCCTTCATTTCATCAGAAGCTAAACAAATCATATATCAATTTGACTTGGCATGAGATGTCCGAAAAATTAAATGGATGGAATTCAGAATTCCACCTAATCTAGGTATACTTTCAGATGTCCCCAAGGACTGATGAATTTACACAATTGATTATGATTCTGATATTTATTATAATATGAAAGTATTATAATAAATAAAAGCTTTATAACTTATCTCACTTTTTTTATGCATATTATTATAGATGTCTGCATTCTCTCCTTTACATATTATTCTGAAAGAAAACCAGATGACCGGACCTAACTATGTGGATTGGAAAAGAAACCTTGACATTATGCTCATTGTACAAGACTACAAATTCATTTTTGATGAAGAATGCCCTGCACTTCCTGGTCCTGACACTCCTCCAGAGGAACATGAATGATATTATAAGTGGATAAAGGCGAATGATATGGCAAAATGATATATCATGGCCTCTTTGTCCAATGTCCTCCAGCAGCAGTATGAGAGTGTTCCTTATGCTGCTGATATCATTCAAGAGCTGCGAGAGATGTTTGCTGAACACAGTCGTCCTGTCTAACATGAAGCAACAAGGAAGCTGTATAATACTAGAATGGCAGAGGGGACACCAGTTCGTGACCAAGTGCTTACCATGATGGCCTTGTTCAATGAGCTGGAAACCCTAGGAACCACATTCCAACAGTCTTACAAGGAGGATGTCATTCTTGCTTCACTTCTGCCCTCTTTCAATCAATTCAAAATGACTTAAAATATGAACAAGATGTAATCTACTCTTCCAGAGTTGATGAACCAATTGACAGTGGCAGAAGGAATCATGAAAGGACATAAGGCTAGAAGTGTTAATATAGCTGATATGCTGGGACATTGTAGTTCCTTAGAGCCTAACTAGATTTATTTTCCGAGTAGATTCCTCTACGCATTTTTCATGAAAAAGTGGAAAACATTCAAGTTGTATTTCGGTGATCATAAAACTAGATAATTATCTTTGTGCATGTCTTTATGACATGAAACCAAAGAAAAAGTACCTAGTAATTCCTAAGGTTGATCCTATCGAGATGGTAAGTATAGAAAAAGTAATATGATGCCAAATAGGAAATGTTTCTAAATACGGCAAAATAGGATACTCCACAATTAGGAGTCTCAATGATTATCATCGTGTACGGAATAAAATATGAAAACATGATTGACTGTATTATATCTTTACAAGAATAGGTATACAGTCCATCTGTTCTCATTAAGTTTTATTAAGAATGCATTAGATGACATTCATAGTTGTACATTGATAATAATCCTTAGCTTTTCTCATTACACTTGGATGAATTATTTTTCTTGGAATTCGTTGAATAAATTGTTTCTTCAGTTATTTCAAGTTATCGCTAAAATCTATAAACTTAGTCACTTTAATCTGAATACGATTCAGAGTTTAGTGATTAAGAGTTCCTTTGAAAGGAAGGTAGAAGGTTTTAGTGATTGACTTGTTTAGGTACTCATTGTTGTATGTGGAACCATAAGACATTAAGAGGTAAGTTTCGTCATTCGATACGATCGTAAATGGCAAACACCCTTTTGACTTATATGGTACATGCTAAGTTGAGAACCAATTTATTACACTTAGATTCTTCCAGTAGAATGGTGTAATAAGTGAAGACACAGAATATGCACTGGATACGATGAAATCTATGGTAGATTATAATTCATTACTTTCTTCTGACATATACCTTGGGTAACAGTTAGTAGTCTTCCGTTTTTAACTTATGAATCGTCAGGTTCTTCGACAAGAAAATTGTAATTTGGGCCCAAGCCCATATGAACAATTTATCCTGTCTTAGAATGGATGACAAATCAGAGTCAAGAGCAGAAGCGTATCTGTTTATAGGTATGCAAAAGGAGTTTGTGTTTACAGAGAAAAGTTATATTCTTAAGAATACTGCATAAGTTGACACCAGGATATAAAGCTGAGACACAAGAATTACGTTATTCAATTTTAGAATACATAGGGACTTTATCGTAGTGGGAGGGTTTCACAAGAACCCAATTGATCTTATTCTTGGAGGATGAGAATTCAGTCCCTGAAACTATGAAAATGCTAATTTATTTCGAGACAATGGTTAACTGTTGTGATAAGAGAAGAATCTTTGGATTCTAATCGAGTCTGGGATCTTGTAAAACTTTCATCTAATATTAAAACTATTGGATGAAGAGTTTACAAGGAATAAGAAATTCTGATTGACCGTTAAAGAGACTTGCTGTGACCACATCATTGGCAGTCTTGATTAAATTAACAGAATTTTCTTAGATCGCAAATAATGTTGATATTATCCTCCCAAGAGGCATATTGACATTGGCATTTGCAATCAAGCCAGATAAAGTTCATTACAGTAGGCCATGAGTACTTTGTACATTTATTACAGAAGTAGATGTCTCGAAGTTGATGCATCCGATTTAATTAGAAAATCAAGTTAGTTGATTTTAATTAAATATGGATGGGCTATGTATAAGATGTGGATAGTAAGTAATAATGTTTCCATAGCTATATAGTGATGACATAATGATCATTTATAATGATACCTGAAATGTTATTAAGATTTGGTTATCTAATGGACGTTAATGTAAAAGAACTTTTTGAGAAATTCTTTCATTCTAGTGATCAAGCCTTGCTAGATCAGCTAACTAGAGTATTAGTCTATCTCAAAACTGTAAGGGTCAATAATATACCGATTTTGTTTGGAATGCACTGTTCCATAGAAAATGTTTCTGTGGTATTACTCTTTTGGAATCTTTGTCATATAGACATTGATAAAGGAAGTAAATTGAAAGGCAGTTCCCTATGCTTATGTAATAGGAAGCCTCTCACATAAAGTGCAAATGACAAAAATCAGATATTTGTCTTACAGGTGGGCTTAGTCAGCTAACATTTGTCGAGTTTTGGTACTGAGATTTAGAGAGCTGTAAAGCATGACTTAGATAATCTCAGTTGGACTCGGAGTTACAAAATAGTCTACATGTTAGTGTTATAATTGGTTGCATTAATTCTGACCTTGTGTCAGATTCAGATTCTAGAAATTTTATTTCTGGATATCTTGGTGGATATCATCTAGTGGGAGAGTGTCTACCACGGATGCTAAAGACTTTGTTTAGGCGAGATGGTTAGCCAAGGTTGTATTTGTAAGAAACTTAGTAGAACCTCTACACTAAAGCTCTGCTTGGTAGTTTTGATTCTCATGCTGATGAGAATACTTACAGATGCAGGTTTCATGCTGATGAAACAAGTGTCACATACGAATCTTATTCTAATAAGATAAGTAGCTAGTATGACATTAAATTCTTTTAGTGCAAGTGGGAGATTGTTGGGGTTTATGCCCTAAAATAATTTAAATTGACAACATTGATAAATTATATTTATTAATAAGCATGATATTATATTATTACTTTATTCATATGATGGATTAAGTGTTGTTCACAAGATGATGTTGTAAGTAAATTATTTGTATGAAGTGTTCATACATGGAGAGATGTAATTTACTGGTTCCTCATATTCTTGTATAGTTCATAGTCAGTGATGAATCTGAATAATTAATCTGATAAGACTATAACACACTAGACTTCTATATTATAGGGTAATGTATCTCCATTATCGGAGTGGCAACTCTAAGTCAGTGTGTTGGTGTATTAGGAATACATTGAACAGGTCAGACAGAATATTTTTATGTTATTGTCAGCATATAAAAAGATTATGTAAAGCTTGCTGATTGCAAATGTCTTAAATCCTGAGAGCAGAGTATACCCTACAAGTTGGTTTCTACTCACTTTGATCTATCAAACAGTGAAGTCAGACAACGCAAACGTGATCTAATATTCTGGGTAGCTGTTGGGTGGTCGAAATCACTTAGTGGGATTACTTTGTGTCAATAATGAATCCACACCAAAATGATATTCCCTTGAGAGCCTAATCAAGAGTATTAATTATTCTAGACTTCGTAGTGATTCTATAAAATGTTTATTAGATTATTAGAATAATTATAATGGTATGATATGGCAGGCAAGGACTAAGATGTAATTACTCGAAAGGTGCTGACATTAATAGTTAATGTTACCTTGGTGTATATTACGAATATCAGTTAAGTGGAGGGACTATTTGCGGGTATTAGTGAATGAAGGGCTTTTGAATAATATTCATTTACTTGAGAGTATTCAATTGCAGTTATTTAGTAGACTTAACTGCAATTAGATTTATTATTTAAAAATTATATGAGATATATGGACCTCAAAGTAATAAATCAAAAGCTTATGTAAGTGGGGCCCATATGGACCTAACTTGGAGCTAAAGATATGGGAAGAGGGTCTTTCTCTATAAATAGAGATAGAGTTCATAAGATAGCCCACCCTAACTTCTGTATCTAAAACTCTCTCCCAATTTAAAATTCAAGTTATGACCTTTATGGTTTTAGAAACCAAAAATTCGTAGTATATTCCGATCTGAATTTAAAATCAAGTTTTGAGGCACTTCGGAGCAGAATAGGAGATTCGCTATTTCACACAAAGTTGTAGAAAATTCAATTTTCTACAAAACACATATATCATCGAATCGGATCAATCGTTAGAGAGTTATGGCCGAAATACAGTTGCTGTATCTTTTCAGATTTTTGACTACTGATCCAGAACGTAGGAGGAAGATCTGGGATTACATACAAGCATTTAAACGGTATGTATCTGATCTTTAAGTTATTGTTTTAATTCATGCATCCTCATATGATCCTGTGAAGGGAAAATAGTTATTTGTTTCCGCTGCCTAATTTAATCTAGACCCTATTTTTCCCCAACAGAGGAGGTAGTTCATCGTCGACCTTGATCATCACCGTTAATCAGCAATTAAATCCCCTCTATACAACTGAAAGAATCTATAAGAGATCTGCTCCAAAACAATAACATTATTCATGATGAGAAATCATCAAAAGGGCATACCGAATTAAGAAATTGATCAAACATTGCATAAAAGTTGCATAATAACATTTACATACCTAAGAAAAATAGTTGCGTAACAGTTGTATATTAGTTGCACAATGGTTGCATATGCATTAGTTGCATAATAACTGCATAAAAGTTGCATAACCATTGCATAATAGTTGCATACTAGTTGCATAACCTTTACATAATAGTTGTGTAATATATAGTTGCATAACCGTTGCATAACGGTTGCATACTAGTTGCATAACAGTTGTATAAGAGTTGCATAAGAGTTGCGTAATAGTTGCATAACAAGAGATTGCATACAATTGCATAACAGTTGTATACTGATTTTTTTAGAAGAAAACAAAGGACAAATTAAATGGCAAGAAGAATAAGATGATGATGCATATGGTTGTCTGATTTCGTAGGAAATTTGACTCACCGGAAAAAAAATGAAGAAGTAAAGGATGATGATGAAGATGTAGAAGAAGAAGATGAAGGTGAAGATAAAGAAGATGAAGAAGAAGACGATGAAGAAGAAGAAGAAAGAGATGATCGCCAACAGTTCTCACTCGCCAAAAAAAATGGTGAAGAAGGCAACCTATGATCTCTCTCTCCCTCTGTAACACCCCAATTTGAAACTCACAATCTCTAAGAAATTGAGTCGCATCTCGAGGCGTTAGGCTTACTACACGAGGTGACTAATTAGTACTAAACAAACCTAAACAAGGTTTACAAACCTAATCAGAGTTAAACTAATACAGCTATCCAAATCACTAATCACCTCAAAATATGACTAGGGCGAACGAAAAATTCGCCAGAGTCTCCCCTGTAAATTCAGGGTTCTCAACCTGTCAAAACCCGTAAAAGAGATGATTTATTCACAATAATACATTCTAAATCATTCTATTCATCCACGATAGATATATCATCTCATCAAGACCAATCTACCTTACTTCATCGAAATAATAATACCTAGTCATCCACTAGGCTGGATTCAAACCACAATTCTAAAACGATGCCTCGCATAATAATATACATAGATAACCTGAGTTAAGTGATATAATATACATAAGTGTGTTTGTCTTATATACATATCTTAAGAAAATATATACAAAA
>MVGT01001542.1:93413-113990 GCA_002174775.1 Macleaya cordata | reverse complement strand
GAGGATCTTCTGATCCAAATGCTGCAGAAAATTGGCTACTTGATATGGATTCTATGTTAGAACCAATGGAGTGCAATACTTTTCAGCGTGTGATGTTAGTCACTTTTATGCTTCGAGGTGCAGCCAAGATATGGTGGAGGTCAGTGAAAGATGTTCAAACCGAGCCACTTGATTGGGCAAGATTTCAGGAGCTATTTCGGGAAAAGTATGTGACTGAGAGTGCTTGAGACAGAAAGCATCAAGAATTTATGAATCTAGTTCAAGGAAATCTTACTATGAGTGAGTATGAAGAGAGGTTTACAGCTTTATCTCGATATGGTCCAGAACAAATCTCCACAGATGTAGCTAAAGCCAAGAAGTTTATTCGAGGCCTTAAAACATTAATCAGGGGAAAATTGGCTCCATTCCAGATCCGTTCATATTTTGAGGTGATTAGTGATTTGGATAGCTGTATTAGTTTAACTCTGATTAGGTTTGTAAACCTTGTTTAGGTTTGTTTAGTACTAATTAGTCACCTCGTTTAGTAAGCCTAACGCCTCGAGATGCGACTCAATTTCTTAGAGATTGTGAGTTTCAAATTGGGGTGTTACACCCTCTCTCTAAAATTTCTCTCTATTACTTCTTTTCTAAATAAAAGAAGGACAAATATGTCAGTAAAAAGTAAATAAAACTAAGTCAAAAAGTTGAAAATGACAGGTGTACATAAGATAAAAAATTTTTGGGTTGGATTTAAAAAATTAAAGTTAGGTGGGGGGAGAAGGGAAAAAGCCATTTTGGGGTTCTAGACTAATTTCATTTAAATTATAGAAGAGGGTTCAATTGTCGTGGTCACATGCATGACCTACATAAATATAATTCAAAGGCTGATTTTTGTGAGGAGATCACTTTCGTGTGCACTTTCGGATTATCTTTATGTGATTTTTATATGTCACCTTCAGAAAGGAAATCCCTTCTCAAGAAATCAAGCCTACAAGAATTTTGGGAAGAGCAACAAAAATAAATGGGTTGTGTCTAAGACAACCAAACCCACACATGGTAACTTGAATCAAAAGAAGAAAACTAAGTTAGTGTGGGTGAAGAAAAGTGAACTAAAGAGTTTTCTGGCTCTCATTGCATCCAAGGCCAGCAAATCTGTTGACTTGTTCTTGGATAGTGGATGCAGTAGGCATATGACTGGAGACAAGACTTACTTTAGTCATCTAGAGAAGTACTCCGGAGAAAATGTAACTTTTGGTGATGGTAGTGTTGCCAAGGTTATTGGGAAAGGCACAGTCAGACTTCCAGGAGTTCTAAATATCAAAGAGGTACTATTTGTGGAAGGTATGAAAGCAAATCTTTTGAGCATTAGTTAAATATGTGATTCTAATCAATCAGTTAAATCTACTTCATATGGTTATGAAATTTTAGATACTGATGGTTTTTGTGTCATGCGTGGTAAGAGGACAAGGAGTGATTGTTATATGATTGATATATATCCTAACCATATTTGCAATTTGACTAAGTAAAATACTACCCACTTATGACACTAAAGGCTAGGGCATATCAACTTCAAAGAGCTTGCCAAGCTATTGAACAAAGAACTGGTACGAGGCGTGCCAAAGGTAACTAAAAAGGTTGATGGAGTATGTGGACTTTGTCTAAAAGTTAAAAAAACTAAGAGTCCACATAAACCAATAAAAGATATTGCTACCACTAAACATTTGCAATTAATTCATATGGATTTCATGGGTCTTATTCGTACTGAAAGTATTAGTGGTAAGCGGTACATTTGGTTATGGTTGATGATATTTCTAGATATACTTGAAATGCATTTCTTAGAGAAAAATCAGATACGTTTGATGAGTTTGTTATTATATGTCAAAGAATTCAGAATGAGCAAGAATGTAAAATCAAACGGATTAGGAGTGATCGAGGCACCGAATTCAAAGACTCAAATGTTGAAGACTTTTGTGATGAGAATGGCATTAAACAAGAATTTTTAGCACCCATTACTCCTCAACAAAATGGGGTTGCTGAAAGGAAGAACCGCGTCATACACGAAATGGTTAGAGTCTTACTTCATAGTAAAGACTTATTAGCACCTAGGTTTTGGGCAGAAGCGGTGTTTACTGCATGCTATAACATCAATTGAGTGTACTTGAGGCCAAAGACATTGAACACTCCTTATGAGTTATGGTTCATGAAGAAACCTAATCTAAGCTACTTTCGTGTGTTTGGGAGTCCTTATTACATCCTTAAGGATAGAGAGCAACGTGGAAAGTTCTACTCCAAAAGTGATGAAGGTATCTTTCTTGGGTATGCTACAGATAGTCGGGCTTACAGAGTTTACAACAAAATGACCAAGACCATGATGAAGTTAATAAATATGGTAATTGATGATTCAGGCAGCACAAGACTTGATGATGCAGCTGAAAGTGATGAAGTGACAAAGAATGTTCAAGGAACACAAGTAGATGATGATGATGTTTTTGAAGTCATGGATTTAAAAGAGGTGGAAAAGGAACTAGAGACTACACACGTTTTGGCTATTGATGGCCAAACTAACCAGAATAGTGAAGAGGAGCAGCTTCACAAATGTGGTGGAAGCATTGAAAGATGAAAACTGGATCAATACTATGCAAGAAGAGTCGGGCAGTTTACTTGTTAAGATGTGTGGTATTTGGTGCTTCGTCTGTCTAAAACAAATGTCATCGGGACAAAGTGGATTTTCAAAAATAAGTCCGATAAATTTGAACAGTTGTTAGGAACAAAGCAAGGCTAGTGGCACAAGGATATACACAAATTGAAGGATGGATTTTGATGAAACAGTTGCTCCTGTCGCAAGATTTGAGTCAATTAGGTTAATGCTTGTTGCGGCTTGTGTAACACCCTAGATTTTCTTAGCTTGGGTTAGACCTAGAAGTGGGCTTTAAGCCCATGGGCCCAAAATAGCCCAAAAGATAGTTTGGATGTAAGTCCAAAATTTTTAGTTAGTTAGTGGGTTGGAAACATAAAAACCTTGCCCTAAGATCCATGCATGCATAAAATGAAATGAAAATAATCATTTTTAAGAGTTAGAATGCGAAAAGGAACTAAAATATATAAAATAATATATATATATATATAGGTGTAGGGCGTCCAAGTAGGCCCCACACATTAAATAGAAAAACATGGGCAGCAAGGGTGCGCCATATATTGGGGGTGTTATGATTTTTGAAAATCCTTTTTAAACAAAACTCTATCTTTTAAAGTATTTTGAAAACTATAAACACCTATTTATCCTAGATAAATACTACATTATCCTTTTAGTTAGTTAGTTATCCTCAAACTTGGAAAACAAGTATTATATTACAACCATTAGATAATATCTATCTAAAACTTAGTCAATCCTAACCATCCAAAAAGGTTTCTCAAAACCTAAATATTCCTTATTTTTAATTATGTACTAAAACTTAAATTATATCCCTATTTTATCTCTAATTCGTAGTAGATAATTACAACAGTTAGGTCTATGAGTTCACTCATGTCATATTTGTCAAATTTCGTGTCAAAGATAGCTTAAGAAGGTCAATGTAACTTGAGTTAGAGTTAGTGAGTCGTGGGTCGGTTCGTTACGAAGAAAAGACTCTAAGAAGCTCAATTTACCACGAAAAACGTCTTAGGATGGTAAGTGACTTAGATGCCTAAGGACCATAGGTGGTTAGTTTCATTTTGACTAAAATTAGGTTTTTCTAGAGCTCGAAAGGTTTTAAAAGAATTTTTTTAAAAAAACCAGCTTAGTGGTTTCGAAACCGCCCTGCTGGATTCGATACCAAAACTCATCTGTTCAACGGATGAGTTTTGGTTTCGATACCAACCTTGCGCTTTCGATGCCACTTTAAAAGTTATCTTCAGGACACTTTTAGTTTTGATACCATGTTAGGTGGTATCGATACCAAAACTAGTTTTGCTGATAGATGACTTTTGGTTTCGATACCATGTTAGGTGGTATCGATACCAACCTTGTGGTATCAATCCCAAAACTGGTTTTGCTGTCAGATGACTTTTGGTTTCAATACCATGTTAGGTGGTATCGATACCCATCTATTTATTTTTTCAACAGATGAGTTTTGGTTTTAAAACCGTTTTTATGGTATCGAAACCGTCGCCCAGATCCGCGAATCTGGGCTATTTTTTGAGTTGGAAAGTGCCTTATATGAGTTGTTTTCACCATTCTTGTTTTGGGAAGAACATGGAAGCATAGGAAACAACTTTTAGTGGGTGAGGGTATCATAGACTAGATATAAGAACATCACTCATTGTTAATGGTGTGTTTTAGATCTAGATCTAGAAATGCACTTATGATAGTTAGTGCATTTCAGATCTAGATCTGGGAATCACCATTATAAATAGAGTTGATTCATTCATATTTAAATCAACCAATCACCCTATACCTTAACAAGTTTTTGGAGAGCTTCAACTCTATATCTTTAGTTTCCAAACTCGTTAAAACTTGGTTTAATCCTTCCCATTTTAAATCAAAACGTGAGTTTTGTTGCCGGTAGATTTCCGGTGGTTAAGCTTGAAGATTCAAGTTCATGGTGAAATACTAATGGAGTCGAGTATTTGTTCAAGGTGCGGGACTTGTGGGGTTCAAGTTGGAGACGCATCATTTTGTGGGAGGCGTTGGTTTGTGGATTCGGATTGTATGCACAACTCATTCACGTTGGCTTGGTGGACCCCAAGTTGTATGCGTAAGAATTGATAATCAACTAAGAGGCAAATTCATGGAGTTCGAATTTGTAGAAGAACTGTACACCGTAGCTGTTGGAGCGTAGAGGGAGCCGTAAATCGTGTCCATCGAGTGGTAAATCGGGTTGTAAGTTTTCAATAACTCTTAGTGGATTTTTGCTGGACTAGGTCCCAGGGTTTTTTCCAGTTTGGGTTTTCCTCGTTAAAAAAATCTCTTGTGCATATTTTTATACTTGTTATGAGATTGAAATATTCGATTCTTGTTCTTAATTCCGCATATTAAGAATCAAATAAGTCAATACTCTTGTTAGAGATTTTTGTTTTACTGTTTACCACCTCTGTAAATTTTAATTAGGTGATAGTGTGATCCCTAACCATAGTCACATTGATGTACGGTTAATCCAACTAAAACCGTAGGGTACTTAGAATTTCAACAACCGTTGGAATAACTTGATAATTGATCTTAACCATTCAAATTAGATATTTTTTTGAAACTAAAAATCAGCCCCTTATGTAGAAATCGTTTTCTACATAAGCTAGCACAAATACTTTATTTTTCTTAAATTATTTTTGGATAATTCCAAGGGAGAGTTTCTAATTTTTCAAAGTGTGATGGGATAAGGAGAGGGGGGCAGTTCGAACCCTATAAATTCCCTTCCCCTCTCCCTAGTTCGACCCACACACAAAATATCTCTCTCTTTTTTTCTCTCTTTCAAGTTCAACAAGAAGAAAACTCAAAAATCCTTCAAATTCTCTTTTTCTCTTCTTCTTCTTCTTCTTCTTCTTCTTCTTCTTCTTCTTCTTTTTCTTTGTCTCTATTCTTTTCTTCTAAAACAATTGTGGAGGAAGAAATCTACATTAAAGCTTAGAGTTCTAGAAGACCTTCAGAGTAGAGCCGTTCTTAAAGCCTCGAGGATTTTAAGCGAAAAAGGTAGGGAAAACCCCCATCCTAAACTTGTTTTTAAAAATTCCCTTAAAAATCGTTTATGAAAATATGTCTTCAAAAAGTTGTTTTACAAATTATCATGTTTTCAAAATTGGATTTCAACAAAAATATACAAGTTTTCAAAAAGGTTTTCTGCAAAAAATCGCATTGTTTTGGGTGAATAATCATGAGTGTTTTGAATAATAAGCTACCTCAACTTAAAGTGGAAGATGAGAGGTTTAAAAGAAACTGTGGTCTATGTGATGTTATTTAGAAAAGGTCTTAGTGACGTTGTCTCCGCAAGAGAGGTGAGTTGTGATATGAAACATATCTAATCGTTAGTTTATCCTAACGGATGTTGTTTTTGTCTTAATTGACGTTGTATATGCCCTAGTGGCATCTTCGCAAGAGAGGTTTACCTGGGTCTGTCCAAAAGTGACAAAGGTTGGCGACCGTAATAGCCATTGGTAGGTTGCCGCAATTGCCCTGACGAGCAAGTGGAAACAACTATATATATAAAATTATATAAGGAAGGTATTGGTATACATATTCTATACTCAATCTTAATTTTGAAACTGTTTTTGCAAAGTAAACTGTTTTGCAATGGTTTTTGCGTAAAGATGTTTGTTTTCAAAAGTTAAAAGATGTTTTCTTGTTTTTGAAAAGGTTTTGGCCGAAAGCTATAACTAGCACCAGTTTTTAAAAGGTAAGTTTTCTAAAACAAAAGATCTTCTGTTTCGGCATGCATACATGGGATTAGTGGGTAAAGGTTTGTTTGAATTGTTTGCTTGATTGAAAAGATACGGTGTTAGTTACTTAACTTATGTTTTGGTTGTAGCTACTGAGCTTTGCTCACCCTACGTTTTTTCCCCCCTCAGATCTCGAGAGAACCGAGAAGCTTAGGCGTCAAGAGTTGGAGTAAAGTTCGTTGAGTAAGAAGACAAGTAGGTTATATATATATTCTCTTAGCAAACAATAAGTGATGTTTACATCTCATGGAAATTGGGAATTAAGTACTCTTTATTTCCTTTTGTTTCAAAATAATGGTTCAATTCTTTCTCTTTCATTATCATTGTTTCAAGAACAAGTTCTTTTAGTACTTCTATTTTGATTAAAGTATTTCGAGGTAGTTCTTTTAATATCCATTGCTTGAATATCCTTCCATACGAGTCTCATTCTGACCCTAAGATCTACTCACTTTTTCAAAAATACTAGGAATTGTTTTAGTCAAAAGCTGTCATAATACACAAGCTGAAGTTTGTGTACATTTTCTAGATTGAATGACCTGAAATTAGGCTCTGGCCAAAAGACGAAAGTTGGAGGTCTCTGAGTTTAGTTTCCAAAGAATCAAACGGTTACTGAATCAATTTTGAAATGAACTGGATATACCCTTTTCATTGACCTGTTGCAAATCAGTCTTGTAAATCCTTTGTTTTCAATTGTGTATTTGCACTCTTGAAACTCCATGCTTCCTAAACTCTTTCAAACTGATTTGCTTATCTTTTGAACCTAAAGATATTGTTTTCATTTCCGCACTTATTCACCTTAGTGACACCTCGAAGCCCAGGTCATGAATTCGACTCGAAAATGGGTCGGACTATTGGAATCTAGGGTCTGGGCGTCATAGATTGGGATCAGAGCTCAAGTTCCATATTTACTAGGTTGTGCATTTTGAGTCCTTACGTTTTCAAATTCTATTGAGTCTAGTTAGTAAATTTAGTATTGGGGTGGGTTAAACAACTAAAAGACTTAGAGATAAAATAGAATTATTTGATAATAGACAACAATAGGAATTGTTTGCGCTTAGATACAATAGGGCTTGCTGTTTGTTTCTTGTTGTGTTGATGCTTGGAACGGCTTGGACTATTCAATCAACATGATGGTGGACAAGTATGACATGGAACGAAGTAAAGTAACAACAGAAAGAGCTTTACTGGTGGAAGATGATGTAAAGCACACGTGGCTCGACTACAAAGACTTGAGGTTTGCATTAGTATTTTATGAATCTATGTATGTGGAACCCTTTGGGTTCATGTTTTGTGTTTCGACTTCTTAAGGGAAGTTAGTTAGTCTTTTAGAATTAGTTAGTAGGAAGTTATTTATTCTCCTTAGTGAGAATCATGGTGTTTTCGCGTGAGGAGATAAATGTAAAGTTTATATGCCTCACTTATCTTGGAACGAAGACCAGTGGAAGGCTATGGAGGAATATTACATCAAGACAACCCATCTTATCAACAAATGAGTCGCCACAACGAAGACGGTCAAATTTTGCTCGGAGGATACGTGATGTAAAGTTGAGAATGGGGATGTCGACGAAGGTGTGATGAAAAACAGTAAACTCTTCATTCATGTGACACCTACTACATGGTATGGCATCATTTGGTTGACCACCCAAGATGGAGCAACCATGTAGGAAAGTGAACGAAATGAAGGTGGTTAGCTAGTGGGTGATTATTCACACTAAGTCATGTATTCCCCGATGACTTAACTTTCACTACATCACAACAAAAGATGGACTTTCGAATGAAAGAAGAGCACAAGGAGTGAAGCATTTCTCGAAGATCGATTAATGTTCAGGATATCACTAGCTGAGGATTCGAGAGAAGGACATCGAGAAGACCGCGTTCAGTATTCGTTACGGACAGTTTGAATTTCTAGTGATGCCGTTCGGACTGACCAATGCACCTACAACATTCATTGACCTAATGAATAGAGTATTTAGGCCATACTTAGATAAATTCGTAGTATTATTCGTAGATGATATTCTTATCTATCAAAGACGCGAAAGGAACACCTAAAGATAGCGTTGCAGACACTCTGAGAGCACCAACTATACGCGAAGAAGAGCAAATGCAACTTCTGGATGACGGAAGTTCTATTTTTAGGATATGTCATATCAGAACACGGGATAACGGTGGATCCAGACAAGATCGCAACAGTAGTTGGATAGGAGCGACTGAAGAATGTTTTCGAAATTCATAGTTTCTTAGGATTAGCAGGCTACTATCGACGATTCATAGAGAATTTTTTTAGGATCGCGGCACCAATGATGAGGCTGACAAAGAAAGGAGTCAAATTCAAATAGAGCGAGGAATGCGAGAAGTCTTTCGAAGAGCTGAAGGAATGACTTACGACTGCACCAATACTCATACGCCAGAACCAAGAATAGGATCACCGTCTACTGTGATGCATCACGTAATGGACTAGGAGGCCTGCTAATGCAAGGAGGAAAGGTAGTAGCGTACGCGTCACAATAGCTGAACACGAGAAGAATTACGCAACTCATGATCTAGAGTTGGCAATTGTAGTCTTTGCGCTAAAGCTATAGGGGCACTATCTCTATGTAGAAAAGTTTGAGGTCTTCACCGACCATAAGAGCCAGAAGTATATATTCACGCAGAAGGACCTAAACTCACGACAAAGGAGGTGGTTAGAGTTCCTAAAAGATTAAAACTTCACGATGAGTTACCACCCGGGAAAATTGAACGTTGTAGCAAACGCGCTTAGTAGGAAGAATCACGGAACATTAGCTTTCGTTAAGATGCTAGAAACGGTAGAAAAGTACAATCTTCAAGTTAAGGAAGGCATGGAGAATGCGTATTTAGCACATGTCGTAGCAGAACCTGTCATTCTCAAGAATGTGGTGGAAGCTCAACTACAAGATGAAACGCTTTAAGTAATGCGAGTGCAAATCCAAGTGAACGAGGCACCTCCAGAGTAGAGTTTAGGAGCCGACGGTAGAATATGATTCTGAGGTGGGTTATGCGTACTAGAAAAAGAGGAGCTGAAGAAGGAGAACCTAGCGATGGCGCACGAGTCTACATTCTCGATACATCCAAGGAGCACGAAGATGTACCAAGACCTGAAATGGAAATTTTAGTGGGAAGGAATGAAGAGGGATGTGGCATAATGCATTACAAGTGTCTCATCTGTCAACAAGTTGAGATTGAACCCCAAAAGCCAGCGGGACCATTGAAGCCACTAGAAACTGCAGAGTGGAAGTGGGACTTCATCAACATGGAGTTTGTTAGGGGTTTACCCAAAACCTGACAACACCATGATAGTATCTAGGTGATCATCGATAGATTCACCAAGTCAGCACATTTCCTTGCATGTAAGCAAACCGATACGATTTCCACGTTAAGTGCGCTTTATGTCAAAGAAATTGTTGTACACCATGGTATACATTATCGATTGTTTTAGATCAAGATCCGCTTTTCACATCAAAATTTTGGGAAGGATTCCAAAATGCCATGGGAACGAAGCTTCAACTTAGCACGGCGTATCATCCTCAAACTGACAACCAATCGGAAAGAATGATACAAATCTTGGAAGATATGCTTCGAGCATGCGCAATAGACTTTTAAGGGAGTTGGAGCGACTAGTTGCCTTTCGTCCAATTCGCATACAATAATAGTTACCAGGCGAGTATAGGAATGGCACCTTATGAAGCATTATACGGGAGGCCTTGTCGAACACCCTTGTGTTGGACAGAGGTAAGCAGGAAGAGCGTCTTAGGACCCGACATCATCCAGGAAACTGTGGAGAAAGTGTAACTCATCAAGGAGCGAATCCAGACAGCACATAGTAGACAGAAGAGCTACGCAGATAATAGGAGAAGACCACTCGAGTTTAATGTGGGAGACCACGTATTCCTGAAAGTGAGTCCTAGGCCCGGAATCAAGCGACTCGGGAAGAGAGGGAAATTATCACCTCGTTATATCGGACCGTTTGAAATACTTGAACGAATTGGGGAGATGGCATATCAGTTGGCGTTACCGTCACAACTCGTGAGAGTGCATAACGTTTTTTATGTGTCTATGCTCCGACAGTATCACGCTAACCCATCTCATGTCATTGACTGGCAGGATGTGGAACTCAGTGAAGATACTACGTATGAGGTTAAACCGCTTTGTATCTTGGATACGGAGGTACAAGGACTTCGTAATAAGTCAATTCGATATGTGAAGGTGCAATGGAAGCATCATAGCCCAAAGAAAGTAACCTGGGAGTTAGAATCAGCTATTCTGGAGAAGTATCCAAAATTATCTTCACATATGTAGTCTGAACCCATTATGTGTTTTTGAATTTGGGGACAAAATTCTTTTATAGGGGATGATAGTGAAACATCCTAGATTTTCTTAGCTTGGGTTGGACCCGAAAGTGGGCATTAAGCCCATGGGCCCAAAATAGCCCAAAAGATAGTATGTATATAACTCCAAAATTTTTAGTTAGTTAGGGGGTGGAAGCATAGAAACCTTGCCCTAGGATCCATGCATGCATAAAATGAAATGAAAATAATCATTTTTAAGAGTTTGAATGCGAAAAGGAACTAAATTATATAAAATAATATATATTTAGGTGTGGGGTGTCTAAGTAGGCCCCACACATTAAATAGAAAAAAGTAGGCAGCAAGGGTGCGCCACACATTGGGGGTGTTATGATTTTTTAAAAACCTCTTTAAACAAAACTCTATCTTTTAAAGTGTTTTGGAAACTATAAACACCCATTTATCCTAGATAAATACTACATTATCCTTTTAGCTAGATAATTATCCTCAAACTTGGAAAACAAGTATTAGATTACAACCATTAGATCATGTCTATCTAAAACGTAGTTAATCCAAACCATCCAAAAAGGTTTCCCAAAACATAAATATTCCTTGTTTTGAATTATCTACTAAAACTTAAATTCTATCACTATTTTATCTCTAATTCGTAGTAGATAATTCCAATCGTTGGATTAACTTGATAATTGATCTTAACCATTCGAATTAGATATTTTTTGAAACTAAAAATCAGCCCCTTATGTAGAAATTGTTTTCTTCATAAGCTAGCACAAATACTTTATTTTTCTTAAATTATTTTTGTATAATTCCAGGGAGAGTTTCTAATTTTTCAAAGTGTGATGGGATAAGGAGAGGGGGGCAGTTCGAACCCTATAAATTCCCTTCCCCTCTCCCTAGTTCGACCCACACACAAAATCTCTCTCTCTCTCTCTCTATCTCTCTCTCTCTCTCTCTCTCTCTCTCTCTTTCAAGTTCAACAAGAAGAAAACTCGAAAATCCTTCAAATTCTCTTTTTCTCTTCTTCTTCTTCTTCTTCTTTTTCTTTGTCTCTATTCTTTTCTTCTAAAACAATTGTGGAGGAAGAAATCTACATTAAAGCTTAGAGTTCTAGAAGACCTTCAGAGTAGAGCCGTTCTTAAAGCCTCGGGGATTTTAAGCGAAAAAGGTAGGGAAAACCCCCATCCTAAACTTGTTTTTAAAAATTCCCTTAAAAATCATTTATGAAAATATGTCTTCAAAAAGTTGTTTTACAAATTATCATGTTTTCAAAATTGGATTTCAACAAAAATATACAAGTTTTCAAAAAGGTTTTCTGCAAAAAATCGCATTGTTTTGGGTGAATGATCATGAGTGTTTTGAATAATAAGCTACCTAAACTTAAAGTGGAAGATGAGAGGTTTAAAAGAAACTGTGGTCTATGTGATGTTATTTAGAAAAGGTCTTAGTGACGTTGTCTCCGCAAGAGAGGTGAGTTGTGATATAAAATATATCTAATCGTCAGTTTGTCCTAAAGGACAGTATTTTTTTCTTAATTGACGTTGTATATGCCCTAGTGGCATCTCTGCAAGAGATGTTTACCCGGGGGTGTCTAAAAGTGATAGAGGTTGGTGACCGTAGTAGCCATTGGTAAGCTGCCGCAATTGCCCTGACGAACAAGTGGAAACAAATATATATAAAAATATATATAAGGAAGGTATTGGTATACATATTCTATACTCAATCTTAATATTGAAACTGTGTTTGAAAAGTATACAATTTTGTAAAGGTTTTTGCATAAAGATGTTTGTTTTCAAAAGTCAAAAGATGTTTTCTTATTTTTGAAAAGGTTTTGGCCAAAAGCTATAACTAGCACCAGTTTTTAAAAGGTAAGTTTTCTAAAACTAAAGATCTTCTGTTTCGGCATGCATACATGGGATTAGTGGGTAAAGGTTTGTTTGATTTGTTTGCTTGATTGAAAAGATACGGTGTTAGTTACTTAGCTTATGTTTTGGTTGTACCTACTGAGCTTTGCTCACCCTACGTTTTTCCCCCCTCAGATCTCGGAGAGAACCGAGAAGCTTATGCGTCAAGAGTTGGAGTAGAGTTCGTTGAGTAAGAAGACAAGTAGGTTATATATTTATATATATATATATATTCTCTTAACAATCAATAAATGATGTTTACATCACATGGGAATTGGGAATTAAGTACTCCTTATTTTCTTTTGTTTTAAAACAATGGTTCAGTTTCTTTATCTTTCATTATCATTGTTTCAAGAACAAGTTCTTTTAGTACTCTTATTTTGAATAAAGTATTTCGAGGTAGTTCTTTTAATATCTATTGCTTGAATATCCTTCCATATGAGTTTCATTCTGACCCCAAGATCTACTCACTTTTCTTTAATACTACCAATTGTTTTAGTCAAAAGCTGTTGTAATACATAAGTTGAAGTTTGTGTACGTTTTCTGGACTGAATGACCTGGAATTGGCTACTACGAAATAGGTTATTCTACTTCGAAAAATACTACTACCTATTATTACAATCTAAACAAGGTTGGGATTATGGATTTTCATATTTGAATGGTTTGCCCAATAAAGTGATGAAGCTAATCAAATATGTCAAAGGGACCCGGTGCAAGGGTGCGGATTCTGACTTGAGATAAGAAGGTGGTGGCCGGCGATCAACATCAGAGGATTTGAACCATCCTACCCGGAACCCCTATGGCTGAAAATCCATGGTCTACTGTTCCATTTGTGGATTGAGGAATTGTTCCAGGCTATCGTCCAACCGTTCAGAAAGTTGCTGGAAATCCATCCAGACTCTATGCAAACTAATGATCTTACGGAGGCCCTAATTTGTGTATTTCTGAGGGGTGATACTGACATCCCCCGCCGACTCCCATTCGAAGACTGCAAGGAAAAATTCTATGTTGAAATCGAGATCGTCGACGAAATCCAGTCGAGGAGGCTAAGTCGTCGAATGGAAGGGATTAGTCAGACATCACATACCTAATCGGCAAGTGCAAACTGACTGAACACGAACTTTCCAGCGAGAAGGGAAGATAACAGGGAGGAGATGACAGATCACGGGCATGAGAACGGTCAGCGGGGGCCCCACAAAGCTGAGGTATCTACATCCCAGAGAGTCGTTGAGTCAGGAACGGGTACGGCGAGTAGGGAAGTTAAAAGAGATGAGGTGACGGATCACGGGTAGGAAAATGGTCAGAGGGGGCCCATAGGGCTGAAATGTCTACATCCCAGAGAGTCGTTGGGATGGAGACAGGTCTATCAAAGACAGCTATTGAAATTCAGGTTCAGGCAGAGCCAGGTGTCAGCTTAATGGTAGCTGGGGTAGTAAGCAATCCCAATACATGTAGAACGACAAATAACAATACTGGGCAGGGAGATAATGTGGGCCCAATGGATCGCCAAAATACACAAATACAACAAGCTTATGGGCCTATGGTGGTTAGACAAGAATGGCGCAGAAAGGAGCCCAACCATATGGGGAGTGCAGAAGTATCTGGACCTAACAAAGGAAAACAAATCGCTGCACATAAGGCGGGTAGGAGTGGAAACAGAAAGGCAGGTGTTACGACAAGCAAAAACGCAAAGCGGCAAGTCAGTTTTTATGAAGGAAATGATGAGGAACCTCAAGCATCCCCATCATTGGAATCGTCAGAATCATACCCATAGTGCACGATGGAAGAGAGAATATCCAAAAATCGATTCAACAGGGATAATATGACGTACGGAGAGACTTCTGGCTACATTTCAACACAGCAGGATAACCAAGGCAAGAATAGAGTAAGTCCGTCTGAAGTGAGATCAGTGATAGAAGAAACCAACAACACCTTCTTCTCAATTTCACCTTGACAAAGCTCTCTTGAAATGCCGAACAGAATTTTTTAGAATATCCTAGCAGAGGGCTTTGGCATTTCAGATGCTGTTCAAAACCAATCGAATGATACAGAGGTGGCGGAAGACAGGGCGGGGATTTTAACCCTCGCAACGCAGCATGACGATTTTCTACAAACTCAAAACCCCTCTCCCTTTGGTTCTATTATCCCACTTCCTCCAATTGGCTCATCATTCAGATATATTAAGGCATTGATTTTCTATTGGGCTTCAACGAAATTTCTTAGATATTTCTTTTCAGAATGTGATTGTTAATTGGAGAGGGACGTATTTCGATCTTCTATAGTTCTGGTGTTAAATTGTATTAAGTAGTTGTTATTTCTTGTTTTATTTGTTTTTGGTTGTTCTGGTTTGTAGGACCTTGGGTCCAAGACTCTTGTACCTCGATCCTTCTTCCCTCTTTAATGAATTCTCAACTATTATTGCTCGTGGCTATTTATTGGTGGTTTCTCTTCATCTATGATGGCGACTCCTTTGTGATCTTGGCAGTGGCTATGCGCTTCTCAAACACCTATTGCTAGTAGTCAACTGTGCTTGTCATTGTAATTTTTGAATGAAAAAAAATTCTCAACTTTGCTGATAAAAAAAGAAAAAGAAGATCGACCAAGGTTTTAGGGTGGGTTTTTGTATTTCAATTGGATGATGGTTTTGATGTGAAGAGAAAGGAGAAAAACCGTCAACTTATAAAAATTAGAGAATCAATTATCGACAATAGAAAGTACTCATACACTTCTAGATTATGCACGTCCTTCAACATTTTTTAACTTATCCGATGAAAGCAATCCAAGTTTGTGCTAGCATGGGAACTCAAAACTTAACAAACTCTAGCACTTGCAAATCGTTACTATTTCTTAATTCAAAATATATCATAATAGGTAATTAATTTATGCACAACTTTTAACAAACAGAAGAGAGGTAGTCGACCCTCTCTGCCCACTCTTCATCAACTGGGATCCACTTTCTCATATTAATTTTAAATAAAAATTCCAACTAATATCATATGCATGCATAATACATTTCACATGCATTATTTGTACGTGTACAGTACTAAAAACAGCCAAACCAACATAAAACTTTAACTAAACAGATAGTGCCTTTAATTAAAGTTGTTTATATATTCATAAGTAGCGTTTCAAATACTCCTCCACAGTGGTGTACTTGATCTCTGGATAAAGCTTTGAAGCTTCTTCTCCTTCGTCACCTATGTTGAAGTTTGTGAGACAACCTTCATAGCACACATGATAATAATGCGTCAACCCTACTTGCTCCGCATAATCTTGACCTAAAACCACAAAATGAAACAAAGGTACATAGATTAGTATAATTAATTAATTTTTAGGCCCATGATGAATTAAATTAAAAAATGTCCAAATCGGTGTATCTTTCGTCTTGTAATGTAATTACCAACTACCCAAACAGATAGACATTTCTAAGTTCCTTGTTTATGTTGGAACATTCAAAAGCAATGAATGGACTAAATAGACTTTGAAAAGTTTAAAAATGACAAAATAGACCAAAAAACTTTAAAAAAGGTATTTCAATCTTATTAAAAATCTTGTTGACCAAATAGAATTCAAAAAGCTATATATTGGATGTTTTTCCTATTTTCTCATTTTAATACATAATAATTTTTTATTTATTTAGTATATGTGTAATAATTATTAATTCCATTATAAAACTTTTTTAACTACATATTGATTTTTTTTAATTCTTAGATTGAATTTATACATTTTTGAAAACTAATTATGGAGTGAGAAAAAATTATTTATTAAAGAGTTTCTAAATTTTGAAAAACTAATTTCCATTTCATTGAATATTTTAGCCCATTTTACCTCCTTAAGAAGATAAAATAAATTTTGAGAATTGTTCATGAGAATTTGACACATAAGCAAAGTAGTTCAAAGAATGACATGTGGCATCTAAGGTTTTAGCTTTATAATATAGACTAGCCTCCATACGTGTAAAGCATTATTTAATCTTAAAACAATTGGCAAAAATACCACGCTTTAAGAAGAAGTGAAGATCTCGAAGAATTCTTTCCAAATATATAATTTCGTTTAAATCTGTTACTCAAAAAAATTGGCAAAAATATTTTTGCATGTTTTTTGCATACACAAAAATATTTTTGCACACATAAATTTTGTGATTTGTTTTTTCAAAAAATATTCTTGTTTGGTCTAGTTTCGAAGATCTCGAAAAATACTTTCTAAATGTATGAATTTTGTCAAAATCCGAATTTTATTTAGGAGATATAACATTTTGAAGTTTAAAAACAAAAAAGATAACTACCTTTCTCTCTCCTACAATTGTACAAGTTAGAAAAAGACAAAAAGATGTTTGAATAAAATCATAAGGGTAAAATAGGAACACTAAAAAGCAAGGAATGTACTAAGTAGACTTAAAAAAATTTAAAAATAATTATATAGACTAAAAAAGCTTTTAAAAAAGTATTTCAGCCTTATTGAAAATCTTCTGTACCAAATAGATTCAAAAAGGGGGTTTTGGAAAGAGTTCCTGTAAAAAAGTCATTATGATTTTAGTCCTTGTTTTATAAATTTAGTCCCTACTTTTAGACATAAAAGTCATAAAAGTAGGGACTAAATTTATAAAACAAGGACTAAAATCATAATGACTTTTTTTACGGGTACTTTTTTTACATTTTCTATTCAAAAAGTTATATATTGAGTGTTTTGGCCATTTTCCCATAAATTTTTCCTTGTGTTTGTTTTTGAAGAACAATAGACCTTATATTCTTTTTATGAATGTAATAGGTCCAAAGGCTACATGCATGTGCTTTAGGTCACCCAATAAAATTCGACGTGTTACGCTAAAAATAACGCCACATGTGAGGGAACGTATTGAAATAAGTCCCATATAGGCGTCGTGGTTGTGGTGGCAGCGGCGATGGTCTATTTAGATAAGGTAGGTTAGTTCGATTCTTACTCTTCATGGCAATTAAGAATTCTTCCTTTGAAATGGTAGATTTTTCTAAGACTTTCCCAATGAGCTTCTCCCATATTCCGATTACTTCTCTCTGAGATAGGATATTTGCTGGTGGTCTGAGGTAGAACGTTTTGTTGAGCGTCCGGGGATCGTCTATGGTTTTAATTGTGTACATCGCAATGTCGTCCTCGTCTACATAAATTGCTGAGAAAGAAAGAAAAACGGAAAGAACAAATTAGAGTTTACTCAGTACTAATAAATTACCATTTTATATACGCTAACTCGACCCAAAATTTATAAAATATAATTAAAAAATTAATGTATTTTATTTCATGATAGAGGTTAACACCATCAAACAGTTTACTCGAGATCAACAATTTAAATAATGCATTTAAATTTTCTAATTTATTAAAGTCTAATTTGAAGGGGTTAGAAGTATTATTAGAACGCATACTGATGATTTCTAATATGATTCCTAATATAATGACCTACAATCTACAAGCGAGAGAAAATCATTCTCACTAGAAATCAGTCGTTGGATCATTTCTACATAATAAGTAGTTTAATTTCTTTTCTTGTTTTTTTCTTTTTTAGGAATTTATCCTAACATTGGCTTCTTTACCTATATACTATCTCTCTCTATCCGATTCTAGCAAGCAAAGCACTAGAGCCTGAGCGCCTCATGAGAAATTTTTTATGGGGGCTGGGATAGTAGGGAAAAGAAAGCTTTAATTATATTGGAAATCCTGGAAGTGCATTTCTCAACCGAAGAAAGATGGTGGACTGATGTTAAAGAGAGACTTAGCATTTTGTATGAGCCATCCTACACTATGAGCCATCCTAATTTTATCAAAATCTCACTTTGAGCCACCCTCATCTATAGTAATAACATATTAATTATTTTTATTTTTTAAAACCTCCCTCACAAACTCTTTTTTTTTAAAAAAAACCCTCACAAACTCTTTTTTTTAAAACAACCCCACTCTCATTTCCTCTCTTTAACATCTTATTCTCTCAAACCCTAACCTCTCCCATCACCACCGTCACCATCGCCACCACTACCTCCACCTCTATCACACAAAGAGAAGAGAGAGAGAAAGAAAAGAAAGAGAGAAAGAGAAGAGATAGCAAGTGAATATTTAAATTTTTTTCGATTTTGAAAGGTGAAATCGAGTTTTAACCAAGGTTTGAAATTACAGCGAAACGGACCCGAAGGTCTAAATAAGAAGACTATAAACGGACTACATAATTAGTTTCCAGTACAAAAGAAACTGACTTAGTAGTCCGTTTTATGTACATTAGAAACTGACTTAATAGTTCGTTTACTATACAAAGAAAACGCACTCAATGGTCCATTTAAATTTAATTCAAACGGACTCAATAGTCCATTTAAATTTAGTTCAAACGGACCTAATGGTCCTTTTGGATCCATATGCCAATTTCTTCTTCCAATTTTTTTTTTTTTTTTTGGATATTTTCAACAAGTTAGTGTTGAATTTCTACTCACACCAACTTGTTGACATTTGGTTTCAAACTAACTCAATGGTCCATTTAAATTTAGTTCAAATGGACTCAATGGTCTTTTTAGAACCATATGCCAATTTTTATTTTTATTTTTGGATATTTTCAACAAGTTAATGTTGAATTTCTACTCACACCAACTTGGTGACATTTGGTTTCAAACTAACTCAATGGTCCATTTAAATTTAGTTCAAATGGACTCAATGGTCTTTTTGGATCCATATGCCAATTTTTATTTTTATTTTTGGATATTTTCAACAAGTTGATGTTGAAATAGTACTGACATCAACTTGTTGACATTTGGTTTCAAACAGACTCAATGGTCCATTTAAATTTAGTTCAAACGGACTCAATGGTCTTTTTAGATTCATATGCCAATTTTTATTTTTATTTTGGATATTTTTAACAAGTTGGTGTTGAATTTGTACTGACACCAACTTGTTGACATTTGGCTTTTATTCAACTTGTGTTAGAAAATTGGTGTTAGGTTACATCAAAAAAACTTCTTCCGCAATATACAATGTGTGTGTTTTTAAGATTGGAAACGGACCGCTAATTCAGTTTACATTGAATATGAAATAGACCACTAAGTCAGTTTCATGTGTACATAAAACGGACTACTAAGTCAATTTCTTGTGTATAGAAAACTGACTGTGTAGTTCGTTTATAGTCTTCGTATTCAGACCCTCGAGTCCGTTTCGCTGTAACTGTCGACTTTGGAGAATACACGATTTTACCGGTCAAAATCGAAAAAAAAAATCATTGTTTGCTATCTCTTCTCTTTCAAATCAAATCCATTAAAGAAAGAGATAGAGAGAGAGATATGAAATTTTCTGATCCCTTTGTCTTCTCTTCTCTTTCTCTCTCTTCTTTCACTTATCTCACTCTTTCTCTCTCCTCTGTCATGCATTCTCTTTCTTTCTCTTCTCTCACTCTTTCTCTTTCTCTCTCTTTCTCTCGGTTCTCTCTCTCGGTGATGGTGGAGGTGGAGGTGAAGGTGGTGGGGATGGTGATGGTTTTTAGGGTGGGGAGTAAAACAAAAAAAATAAAAAGATTAAGATTTTTTGTAAAAAAAATATTATTTTATTATTAAATAGTGAGGATGGCTCATAGGAAAATAATGGTCAAAATTAGGTCAACTTACATTTTGACCAACATAATTTTCACCTAGGATGGCTCATACCAAAACCTAGGATGCTCTTAGTTATGGCGCTATGGAGAGGAGAAACAAAATATGTGGACTAAGGTAATCCTTGAAAAGTTTGGGGGGAATGGTGAGGCATGGACTCCTAATGCTTCTAAACAAACTCACGACAAAGGAGTCTGGAAAAACATCTTCAAGAATCAGAAGGAGAGCTCGGTTGAAGGCATGGAAAGGAAATAAAATTCTTTTTTGTGAAGAATGGATGGATGGATGATTTTATCAATCTGACGTCCAGTTACGTCTAGACCATGTAGGGGTGTAAATCGGGCCGGGCCGGGTGCCCACAGGCCTACAGTGGGCCGGGCCGGG
>MVGT01001542.1:83057-93223 GCA_002174775.1 Macleaya cordata | reverse complement strand
CCATAACCTTAATTTCTTTCACTTAAAGAACCCAACTTCTTTTATAACCCACCATTCTCATACCTCTTCTCTAAGTTTAGCAATGTGGGACTAATTGCTTTAGGCTTCTAAACCAACTAATTAATTTATTAGTCCCACATTGCTAAAGATAGTAAAGAGACTTGAGAATAGTGGGTTATAAATATACTTGTTTACATGTTGTAGTGACAAATGCTAAGACATCCCTCTCCTTATGGGGGGAGGTTGTGAGTTTAATCCTCTCATATAGAGGAGGTACTCTTGTAATGTCAAACATTATAAGTTTTTTTTTAAGAAAATAAAGAAAAATAAGAAAAGAGGTAGGAAGTGATTGATCGGGCCGGGTCGGGCCGGGCTTTAGGGCTGGGTATCGGGTAGTATGTTGAAGCCCGAGCCCGCCCACCAAATTAAATGGGCCGGGCTGGGTAGGCCCGATTCGGGCTTTGGGTACCCATGGGTTGCGTCGGGCTCGGGCCGGACGGGCCGGGTAGCGGGCCGGTGGGATTTATTGACACCCCTAAGACCATGCACGAGCATTCGTCTAGATGTATCATTACTTAAAAATTATTTTTTTTATTATTAATTTTGTTTTTGGTCGATAAAACATATTTATTGAATGAATAGTTAACAGTACATCAGAAATATACTACCACCAAACAAAACTCAACAGTAGTCAGACTTGCTATATACACCGAACTTAAATGCATATAATTTAATTTCATGAGGGGAAAAATTATTAATTAAAATGCATATAATTTAATTTCATCAGGGGAAAAATTAAGGTTAATTAATTAATTATTTAATTAATTATGTACGTGTATATATATATATATACCTTTTTGGTTACCATCTCCTAGCAAGATCACAGACTCCCTCGAAGGAGTGATCCTACCGGGTTGACATAGGCCACCGACGAAGTAACCGGCAAAGCAATTTGCAGAGACATAAGTGAAAGGAATCCCAGCGTCTTCAATCGCCTTTCTTACTACCATTTTATCGTCGAATGTCACCCTTCCTGGTTCCATTGCATTCGCCATCCTTGCCGGATCGGTTCCAAATTCCGAAGGCAAGAACCGCTGCATTACAATTCGTGTACATTTTATTTATTGTAATTTTCACTCAAAAAAATTTTATTTATTGTAATCATCACAGAAATAAAAGAAGCCAAAAACATAATTTGGGCTTTAATTTATTAGGATATGAAACTATGAATTAATATTTTTTTTATAACTCAAAGTTCTCGTGTCGTCGTCGTCGCTTTAGCCTTAGAGACACGGGCAATTAATCCCTTTATACTATACATTCCAAATTAATTATTAAAGGAAGAATCTCCGCGTAAATGACCCAAAAGAATTGAACATATAAGCAATTAGCCTCAAGACACCTTATATATTGGTTTTTTGAAAATTGTTATTTATCCCAGCCCCCAAAAAAATCCCGCCCAATCATAAGAATATATGAAAAAGGCAGGATTTTGGAGTTATATAGATTCTAATTTGAATTTGTTTGACGAGATGCTGCCCCATCATAAGAAAACGTGACTGGGATTTTTCGGTGAGATGATTATCACTTTTTTTATTATTTAATTGATGGACCTCTACTATTATTTGGTGGCCTTATTCACTTTGTTTCCCACTTTCACTTTAATGATTAGGATCACTAAGATGTGAAAGCCAAAAGATCTTATCTATAATTTTGCAGTTTAAATGGCTTTTAATTTGAATAGTAATGCTAGGAATAAACGGAGTTACGCTAGTTTATGGGGTTCACAAAAAGATAATTTTTTTTTTTTTGAAAACTAAAAGTTAGATTTGAGTGGTCGTAGAGATGTAAATCTCATAAAATTTATCCAATATGTTTTTTTCACAAATATTTTCTCCCTGTTTATTGCTAAAATACCCTTTGAACCCTTATGTTTTTATATATAGAAGTTTTTGTAAGGGAAAGATTTATTGGCACTCTCAAAAACCTTGTTGGCTGGCTGATCTTTGGGTGAAAGACGTTCTCCTCCCCATGGGGCACCCACAGGTCAAACTTTTGTGAACCCCACAAGCTAATGTATTTGAGTAGAAGATGATATAAGAGAATCCTCACCCAACGGGTAACCATTTATTAGAGGTGGGACTTGGGCGAGTTGGGCGGGTTAGAGGCTTTGGACATGCTATCCACATACTGTATCTCTTTTGCCCAGAATACCCATAGAACGGGTAACCATTTATAAGAGGTTTACCCACACATGGCCCAAGTGGATTTCTCGAGTTCTTCCGGTTGTCCATGTTTCAATAAATTTAGGTGATTGAATGAAATTATCAATACAAAAAATTAATAAAAAATAACTAATAAACTTAAATAAATAAAATATCCTTTATAGTTTTAAAAAATAAACAAAATAACAATCTGCTCACATAATAAATAAAAAATTTAAATAAAATATTCGCCACAACTTTAAAATAAAAAAGTAACAACGAAGTCCAAATACAACAGACTTTTATAATTTTTACTTGTTAAATAATATTATTTTTTTACTTTACATATAATGAGACAAAAGGAAAGTTTTTATTTTGGGTCTTAATACTTCCACCCTATATTAATAACTTAATATATTTATTCATTTATATTTTTTCAAAATACTTGGCAAAACGAGAGTTTTCTTTTTTTTTTTTGGCCACATATTTCCATGTTAGAAATCAATTAAAATCTTAATATATATATAAGTTTCTCGAGTTGGGTGGGCTGTCCGGGTTGGCAATTATCTCTGGCCATGCTTGCCCAAATTATTTGACTACGGGTTGGTAAAATAATGCCCAATAACCTTTGCCCATGCTTGCCCAAATACTAGGTCGGGTTCGAGTTGGTCGGGTTGACCCAACCTAAGTCCCACCCCGTATTTATACAAAAACTCTAATGCCTAAGTTATAATAAGATAGAGATACACAATAAAAGAGTGAGTGAGAAGTGTAGAGAAATAATCACCAATAGACAGCAAAGGACGCCACTAATATTAAACACAAAAAAATTACGTACTGACATAATTAATTATATGAGCTAAACCTTGTGGCAAGACTACGGCCTGCACAGTTTAAACCCACAATCTCCCATGTCATAAGGAAGTACGCAAACCAATTGAACAAGCAGTTACCTACTTCAATTCATAATTCGTAAGCCATGTTTTGATGGAAAGAATGAAATACGTACGCATGATTTCCAAGAATGTATCACATTCCAGACAGGTGTTTGGTTCGTGTGAATGATCGAACTCGTAATCACATGTTTTAGGAACAGCATTCCCCCAAAAAGGAGGAATCCAAACCCAAGGGGAAGAGTGGGTTTGCAATTCTCATTCTTTATGAATCATAAACTTTGGACCTTTTTTTTTTTCACCACTTCATCTTTTATCTTTTTTTTTTTGTTTTATAGAAACCTTCTTCTCATCAGTTAATATATTAAATTTGAGAGCGGATGAGCTTACAGTCTTATATGAACAGGTTATATGTAGAGGCTCATGTGTGGCCCACTTAAGATTGATCTAAGATCTGAGATTTTGTGAGGAAGTTCTCCTCACCATATAGATCATCTTCATCAAAAATGAGTTCATTTTAAAACTTCTAGACCTATTAAAAATTAAGAGGAAGTTGATTAAAAATTAACGTTAAAAAATAAAAGATGAGAAAAAGAGTCAATTTTTTATAGGGTTACAAATTTTAAAATGGACTGATTTTTTATGAAGAAAACATTAACACCAAAAATTAGCCCTTAGATCAACCTCATGTGAGACCCACAAAAGCCTATACACGTAACTTGTATGAAGGTTGTAAGCCGATCCAGACTCGTTAAATTTAGGTTGTTTCGTGAAATGTTAGATTTTTTTAAAAAAAAATAGGCATGTAACAAAAAAAATAATGTTTGTGATGCCATAATTATGCTTAAAATAAATAATTTATTAGAAACTTCAAGTATTATGTTTTTTTAAAACAGATAACATAATTAATTAGATCAGGTTTGATGATATTTTTTGGTTGATTCAGGTTTGATAATATTAAAACTGCAAAACCAAACTATTATGATGTTTTTAGCATTTTCTAAATTTATTTATTTATTTATTTTTTATAATTTTAGTTAGCTTGCAAAGTATTCATTTCAAAATCTTAGTCTAAATCTATTAGAATATTATTAATTATCAAATTTAGATGCTTAATTAAAATACTAAATATGTAGCTTGGGAAGCTAGGGTTATTAAGTCCACATTAAAAACCCTAATCTGAATTGAGTGGAGGGGAAGCCGAATTACTTCTCTTCCAAAGGCAATCACCTGTGGAGACTACTCTCTTTTGCCATTTGTTGGATAATATGGCTGGAACGAAATTAACGGATCTTTGAAGGAAAGGAAAAAGATATTCATAGCATCATACTAGATATTAAGGCCATTTTGATGTATTGGTTTTCTCCGTCTAAGCTCGGATGTTAGATTCCAAGATATGGTTTTTAATTGGGACCAGATTGTTAGGAGATAGTTTTTTTTTTTTTGGTTTCTTTTGGGTTTGTCATTCCTCATATTCCATCTCGGAACAACTTGTAACTCTATTACCTACTATTAATAAATTATCTTTTACTCATAAAAAAACCTCAATCAGAAAGACATCATAGAAAAATTAACCTAGCTTATTTGAATTTTCATTTCAATATATGTGAAACAAATATAAAAATTGGAATATAATAGAAATTTTATTCCTATTTCTGGTTGAACCACGCTAAATAAGTTCTTGGTAATTACATTCTATTCTAGCCATCTCGCCATCCGAACAAGGCCTTAAAATTGTTAATTATAAAGATAATTATGTAAAGGTCAAGTTATACAGCCCCCTTAAAAAATCTCTCTTTTTGGGCAGGGCCGTATCTGAACATATGCGGCATATGCAACCGCATAGGGCCCCCAAATTTTGAGGGCCCCCAAAATTACATGTTACTTATATATATATAGAGAGAGTGAGGTTATATAGCCCCCCTTATATAGCACCTCTTATATAACCCCCCCGTATGTGGAGCCCAATACAATGCATTCAGGGGCTAATTTTTGGAGATGATATTCTTCTCACTATGTATATCATCATATTAAAAATTCAGCTCGTTCTAAAACTTCTAACCCCCTTAAATTAGCCCTAAAAAATTTGGTAAATTTTAAACTTTTATTTTGACCGTTGATTTACAGGGGCAGATTTATGAGGTTAGAAGTTTTAGAACCTGATGATTTCAGGTGAGTATGTTCTCTCACCATGTAGATCATCCTCTCTAAAAATCAACCCCTTGATGCATTTCATGTGGGCCCTACATGAGTTAATTTATTATTTTATTATCATACTCCTAGTTGTATGGAAATCGTACCCATTTCTATTTCTTTGTTTATTTTAGGGGTGGGACTTGGGTTGGGTCAACCCGACCAACCCGAACCCGACCCGGTATTTGAGCAAGCATGGGCGATGGTTAATGGACATTTGGCAAGTATATGGGCATTATTTTGCAAACCCGTAGTCAAATTTGGGTAAGAATGGGTAGAGATAATTGCCAACCCGGACAACCCGCCCAACNTCTCATTTTGCCAAGTATTTTGAAATATATAAATTAATAAATATATTCATTTTGTCTCATTATATATAAAGAAAAAAAATAATATTACTTAATAAGTAAAACTCAAAACAATATAAATTCATCAATTGTCAATTACTTCCTTTGAAATTATGAAAGATATTTTTTTATTTAAGTTTATTATTAATTTTTGTGTATTAATAATTCAATTCAATCACCTAAATCTATTGAAACATGGACAACCCGAAGAACCCGAGAAACTCACCCGAGCCATGCGTGAGTAAACGTCTTATGGGTTTTGTGGGTTCTATGGGCATTCTGGGCAAATGAAGTATAGTGTGGGCATGGCATGTCCAAAGCCTCTAACCTGCCCAACCCGCCCGAGTCCCACCCCTAGTTTATTTAGAATAGAAACTCCTAATTATTTATTTAGAATATATAGAAACTCTTAAATATATTATAATAACAATTCAACAAATTATATTCTTTATTATACATCACTTTTTTCTTTTGTGTTTTTCAAGGTTCTATTAGGATTTTTTAACCTTAGCTATTTTATTATTTTGTACTTTTATTTATAAAAATTTTATGAGAATCCGAACTATACTAACTCCACGTATTTTTTTTAATTATGCTATGTAGGCAGCCCTAAAGTAACATGGGTGCCACACATTTAAATAAATAAATAAAGACTAAATTTTATATTTTTTTAAGTTTAAATTTGTAACAATTTCTTATTATCGCAATTTAAAAAAAATTAGAAAGTTATTTTTTTTAGTTTATCTATGGGGCCCCATTTTAGGATTTCGCTTTAGGCCCCCAAAATCTCAGATACGGCGCCCTATTTGTGGGGACCACATAGAATGCATTAGGGGCTAATTTTTGGAGAGGATGATCTATATGATAAAGAAAACATAGTTACTTGAAATAAACCTATTCGAAAACTTTTAATCTCAAATCTACCCGTTTTAAATCAATGGTCAAAATAAAAGTTTAAAACTTGTAAATTTTTTAAGGGCTAATTTGAGGGGGTTAAAAGTTTTAGAACGAGCTGATTTTTTAATAAGATGAAATACATAATGAGAAGAACATCCTTTTTAAAAATCAGCTCCTGAATGCATTAAATGTGGGCTCTACAAGCGGGGTTATATAAGAGCTAAAGGGGCTATATAACCTGACCCATTATGTAATATTGAATAAGTGTTTCAACTTTTTGGTCTTTCTTATTAAGTTTTGATCATCTTTTCTGTCACGATCATGGGCTTAATTTCACCGACACATTTTATTGGATAGAGAATAGAGACACCTTTATGTTAAGGACGGTGAAATAGACATTCTTACCAGTGGGTACCTAGTACTATAGGTTCCGGTTTTGGATCAACTTATTCTGGTACTCTAACTAGAAGGAATATGAAACGAAACCTAACTTCTTTATAGGTTTTGGTTCTGGCTAGTTCAATAACTGAACTGGTAGAATATATTTATTTATTTATTTTATTTCTTTTCTTGAAGGAAAAGAAAATTTTATCGGAGAAATGAGCTAGGAAAAATACAAAGATTACAGCTTAAGATATGAAGCGGTAGAATTGAACCAATAACCCGTTGACGACCAAATGAAAGAGTTTACAATGGCCCGTAGCACCCACATATAGAGATGATTGAAAGGTGCTGATTTTAACTAAGTTAGGATATTAATTTCATCATGTAGATCATCTTCATGAAAACAAGTCAGCACATTTTCAAATTTCTATATAACTTCATCATCCATTGATTGAAATCAACGATAAAATAAATAGTTCAATCACCGTAGATTTTTAATGATTTCTAATCACCGAATAATGGGTTATAAGTTCTAAAATGTGTTAATTTTTAGGGAGGATGATCATCAACATAATGAGGAGAACATCTTCATCACCCAATATTATCCTTTGGATCAAATCAACTTCATGTGGGCTCCTGTGAATAATGAAGTACGCGGATCCGTTCTAATCATACTTTTAATGTTGGTGTCTTTTCCTCACTAAGTTGTACATGTTTAGCTGGATCCGTTCTGATCATACTTTTAATGTTGGTGTCTTTTCCTCGCGTACATGTTTAGGTGTCTGGAGTACATGATAATTTCTAGATCCGACAAAAAAAAAAAACGTATAGTTTCTGGATGTGCAGCTAGCCAGGTTATTTACTATCTATATGGAAGACATTCAAGACTGATAGATTAAGAGGGAGGTTATTGCACCCCCTCTTAGAACGCCCCATTCTGTGGGGCTCATATGCGATGCATCTAAGGACTGATTTTTTTAGAAGATGTTCTTCTCAATATATATATCATCATATTAAAAAATCAGCTCGTTTTAAAACTTTTAACCCCCTCAAATTACTTCTTAAAATTTGGCAACTATTTAAGGGGTCAAATAGTTACCAAATAGTTACTAATTTTTAAAAGTGAATTTGAAGGGGTTAGAAGTTTTAAAACAAACTGATTTTTTAATAAGATGATATACATAATGAGAAGAACATCCTCTAAAAAAATCAGCCCCTAGATGCATCGCATGTAGACTCCACAGGAGGGGGCGTAATAATGGGGCATTCTAAGAGGGGGTGCAATAATCTCCCTCATATATTAATAGCGTGTTTGGATGTAGAATTCAAAACATGAGTCTTTGAAAACATTAATCCCTAGAAGTATGAATCATTTGATTTGTTTAACAACCATAAAAGAATCCATAGATTCATGAATCCTTAGAAGCTTGAATCATTTGGTTTGTTTAGCTGCCAATTCAAGGAAAATCTCTATTTTGTAGTTTTAATTTTGTGAGGTGTAATCTGCATTGAGTTGGGTGAATACATAGTAAATCCTCAGTTCAGAATTCCAGCAAGGGGGGGGGGGGGATACTCCAAAACAGAAACTTGCTAGAAAACATGTTTCCTTGGGAAACAAGTTTCTAAGGATTCTTGGCAGCCAAACAGACTAGGAAAACATGAATCCCTGGTCCCCTACTGAATCCCTCCCTTCAAATCCCCTTCCAAACAAACCATTATAATATTAATCTTATGAATTTGTACTTGGAGATTCTCAAAAAAGGGAAAAAAGAGAATCATACTTGGATATATATGTTTATACCTTAACATTTCCAGCTTCTTTTATTGCTTCAACAAGCTTGAGCTGTAAGAGAATGTGATGACTCCTTATGTGTACGCCTGAGATTGCACATATTACAACGTCAACTAGTTTCACGGCATCGACAAGGCTTTGGTGATCGTTAAACGAACCTTGGACGAGGCAGGCCCCTTGTTCTTTAAAGGACAAGAGCATCTGGACCTTTTCGATATCGACACCGATCTCTGGCCGATGTAATACATATGTTATATGACCTTGAGCTAAGCTTGCCTTCACAAGTCTCTTACCCAAGTACCCTGTGCCCCCTACTATAAGAACCTTACAAGCCATTATTCTATGCTTATTTCTGATGAAGGGATGGATCAAGTCTATATATGTATGTGTTCTTTCAAGACTACAAGTATGAATGAATGAATGATCAGCTCAGCCTATGTGTGTATATATAAGAAAGTAGTTATTGATGAGACAAGTAAGGTCCACAAGTTTGTTTCAGTTGGGATTAACTATTCAAGAAGCTAGCTATCTTACTTGTTTTCTAAACTAAGGAATTATTTGAATTATTGTTTTTTATTAAAAGTTTGGTGTGCAATATATATGATTTGGTGTGGTTTTATACATGGGTCTACGGAGCCCCATATGACTTTTTTATCCGAAAAGAAGACTTTTATTAGACAAGAGAGAAGAATATATAAGAAGGGTAATTTACAAAAGAGTCCGGTTATATAGCCCCCTTATATCACCCAATAATAATCGCTCAATCTGAACTGTCTATTTTNTAAATCTGATCACTCTCCCTTGGTTGGTTATACTGCTTCGATCCCCAAGCCTCACAACTCCCCTTTTCGGTTCCATAATATGTGGTTATCTCATCCGAATTTCATGAATACGGCCAGACATTTATGGTTCGCCCCTATTTCAGCAAGTAACCCTGCAACAAGATTTGCCTACAAGCTTAAGTGGTATAAAGATTATTTTAAGTGGTAAAATATCAACATTTTCGGCAATATCAACCTAAAGCTAAAAGATTTGGAGAGGGCTGTTGATCAAGCTATGCTAGAGTCTGACAATGATCCTGCTGATCTAGACAAACTCTCTAAACTCATCATCACCCAACGAGATCTGGATCAAGTATCCTCTCAATATGATACTTTTCTTCAACAGAAAGCAAAAGTGAAGTGGATCGACTCTAGGGATAAAAACTTTAAGTTCCTTTATTCAACGATCAAAATAAGGCAGATTTATAACTAGATTCTCCAAATTATTGACGATCAGGGTAGATTTTGGTCCTCTCAGTCTGATATAAAAGAACATATTGTCCACCATTATGAAACAAAATTCAAAAGGTCTGTAACTCACTCCAATCCCACTCTGCTTCAATTGATCCCTATGCTAATTGAAGATCAAGACAATACTATCTTAGATGCAATCCCAGATGCCAACGAAATCAAAG
>MVGT01001542.1:70452-81728 GCA_002174775.1 Macleaya cordata | reverse complement strand
CTTTTTTTTTATGCTTCACACCACGCCCACTCCACCACCAACAGTAGCCGCGACTTCTACCACCTCCATGCTAGAGAAAGAGAGATTAAAAAGGAAACAAGAAGAGATCGATGAATGGAGAGAGGGATCAAGATAGACCTGCCAAAATCAACCCTAATTCGCCAACTCGACCCTAACCTCACCTTAATAACCCAGCCTTAACTCGACCCGCCAATTAAATGGGCCGAGCTAGGGTTGGGGTTTTTCAACCCGCCAAAAATAAGGTTAGTTTGTATAACCCGTGAGCCAACCAACCAACATGCTTAAGCAAGTATTAATTAGGATTTTGATAAAATCATTTTGATTCCACTCATTCTGTCTATATAAAATCTTATTTAAGTCTTTATTAAAGCTCAATTTTAATTCCATTTGTTCTTTCTTAATTAAAACCTATTTCTTCTCCATTTTAATTAAAACTTAATTAATAAAAATCAAAACAATAAAGAATAATAATATAAGGGTCAGGCAAATGGGACACAAGATTTTGACACAGAGTTTAAATATATTCTATTCATTGTTGGATATATAATCATCCAAGGTTAACAACTCAGTTATTTTTCTTTAATTTAGGAATTAGTCCTTAAATTTAGGAAGTGATAAAGATCATGCCTTTAAACCATTGGATGATTATATCCAATAGTGAACAGAATGTGTTTAAATTCTGTGTAAAAATCTTGTGTCACAATAATTGGACCCTTAATATAATTAGGGTTATTAGAGTTAGGGTTAAAGTTACTAGGGTTAGGGCTAGGGTTGGAGAAATTGACCCGTTTAATAAATGGGCTAGGGTTAGGGTTGAGGCATCCTAGCTCGAATACCTGCCAACCCTAACCTTAATAACCCTAACCCTAGCCCCTTGCCAGTTCTAAATTAAAAAGGTCCCATCACGCTCTTTTCACTGACCTCGGTCCAACATAAAGGTATTCTGCAAGGTCTCTCATAGAGAGCTTCATAGGGTGCCATGCCGATACTAGATTGGTAGCTATTATTATATGCGAACTGGATAAAAGGTAGCTGGTCACACTAGTTCCCTTGAAAATCCATCGCACAGGCCCTAAGCATGTCCTCCAGAATCTGTATGGTTCTTTCGGACTGTCCGTCTATCAACCGTGCTCAAGTGGAGTTGCGTTCCCATAGCTTCTTAGAAACTCTCCTAGAACTAAGATGTGAACAACAGATCTCGGTCTGACACAATAGACAATGGTACGCCATGGTGTACCACAATTTATTTTACATACAGAACACTCAGAGCTGCTATTGTGTCTGTTTGTTTAGTGGGAAGAAAATGTGCAGACTTTTGAGCCCATCCATGATTACCCAGATACTATCATAATGCTGTTTAGTTTTGGGTAATCCTCTCGCAAAGTGCATATTTATAAAATCCCCCTTCCACTCGGCGATATCCAACCGTTTCAATGATCCCGTTGGCCTCTGATGTTCAATCTTCACTTGTTGACAAATGAGGCACTTCGACACATATAGAGCCACGTCCCTCTTCATACCCTTCCACCAAAATTGTCTCTTCAAATCCTAGTACATCTTGGTACTCCCTTGGTGTATGGAAAAGATGGATTCATGTGCCATCGTTAGGATCTCCTTCCTAAGTTCATCCTTGTCCAGCACACATATTCTTCCCTTGAATAGAATTCTACCGTCACTTCCTATTGTCCATCCCTCTGGCGCATCATCAGCCTGGATTCGGGTTTTAACCTCCTGGGGCGAGGCATCCTATTGTTGTGCCTCTATGACTTTCCTTATGATGACGAGTTCTGCCACCACATGAGCAAGGTATGCCATGTCCATCTCTCTCACGACTACTCGAAGATCGAAGTCTGCTATTGTTTCCATCATCCTGATAGTTGCCAGAGTTCCGTGACTCTTTCTGCTTAAAGCGTCTGCCACTATGTTAGCCTTTCCTGGATGGTAGTTTAATGTGAAATCATAGTCCTTCAGGAACTCTAACCATCATCTCTGACGCAGATTCAGTTCTTTCTGCGTAAAAATATATTTCAGGCTTTTGTGGCCTGAGAAGACTTCGAACTTCTCTATGTACCAGTAGTGCCTCCACAACTTCAACACAAAAACCACTGCTGCTAACTTAAGATCATGAGTCGCGTAGTTTTTCTCGTGGTTCTTCAGTTGTCGATGCATATGCTACAACCTTTTCTTTATGCATAAGGTCCACAAACCTCCGATAATATCCTGTCAAGTCCAAGAAACTTCGGATCTCATAGACATTCCTAGGTCTCTCCCATCTGACCACCGCCGCTATTTTATCAGAATCCACCGCGATACCCTGCTCCGAGATGATATACCCCAGAAATAGAACTTCAGTCATCCAAAAACTACATTTACTCTCCTTTGCAAAGAGCTGGTGCTCTCTGAGAGTCTGTAGAACTAGTTTTAGATGTTCCTCTACAGTCTTTGGATACACCAGTATATCATCTACCAAGACTACCACAAAAAATGTCAAGGTAGGGCCGAAACACTCTGTTCATTAAATCCATGAACACCGCCGGTGCATTGGTTAGCCCGAAGGGCATTACTAAGAATTCAAAATAACTATAGCGAGTCCTGAATGTCGTCTTCTTAATATTCTTCTCCCTAAATCTGAGCTGGTGGTAGCTCGATCGCAGATCAATTTTTGAAAAGTGTTTTGCTCCTTTCAGTTGATCGAAAAGATCTTCAATCCTTGACAGTGGATATCTATTCTTGATGGTCACCTTATTAAGTTGACGATAATCCACACATAATCTCATTGATTCGTCCTTCTTCTTCACGAACAACACCGGTACTCCTTATGGTGATGCGTTGGGTCTATGAACCCCAACTATTGTAGTTCTTGAAGTTGCTTGTCCAAATCCTTGAGTTCTTGAAGTGCCATTCGATAAGGCGGAATGGAAATCTCCTTCGTACCTGGTTAGACTTCTATCTCGAACTCGAGCTTTCTATAAGGAGGTAGTCCTGGAAGTTCTTCAGGAAATACATCTTCGTAGTCATCGACTACCGAAATACTAACCCTTGCTGGTGCTGGAACATTTGTTTCTTCTAGGAATGCTAGTAGAGCTCGATGCTGGCTTGTGAAACGTTGCCTGACCATTCTCGTCCTGAGTGGATCGATGATTTTCTCTCTATCCCCAAGGATAGATAGCCTTTGTCCTTCTGGAGTGGTAAATGTGACCTTTCTATTAAGAAAATCTAGCATGACTCTGTAGAAGGACAACTAGTCCATTCCTAAGATTACATCATACTCTATCATCTTCATGACAATGAGATCTACCGCCAGTTCATGATTGGCTAAAATAATGGGACAACTTTTACAAACTTTGTTCAAGACAATGATCTGCCCCAAAGGGGATGCTATATGTAATGAAAAACCCAGGGGTGTAACTTCCAAACCAAGGGTTATAGCAAAACGCACAGATATGAAAGAATGCGTTGCACAGGAATCAAAAAGTATCTTAGCCTAAGAGCTATAGATCAGAAATCTACCTTCGATAGTGGCGACTTCAGCTTTCACCTCGGGAGGTGCCAGATGGTTGACATGATCTTGCACCTGCGGTGCCTCATGTGTCTTCGGTTGATATGGCGGTGCATTGTTCCTTGCTTGGTGTTGTGGTCTCCCTTAGCCATTATGTAGGCGATTGTGCTCCTGATTTTGTTGCTGACCCTGAGGTCAGTGGTAGGGTGCTTGTTCCCGATTCTGATGATTCTGTCTTCCATCCTGTCCACGAGTTTACTGTAGACAGTTCCTTACAATATGTCCTTCCTGACCACAATAATAACACTTCTGTTCGTTGTTGCCTGCTGGTTGTTGTCTATTCACTTGCTAGTTCTGTGCCCGTTGAGCTTGCCTAGGATTTGGCTTGTGCTTTTTCCTCTGGTCACTTTGTTCTTTTTCTTTCTAGCTGTTAACCCGTTCTGCTTCCACGACTAATGCTATGTCAATAACCTGAGCGTAGGTTCATGGCAAAATGGAACCATTCTCCATTTGATCACTGCCTTCAATTCTCCTTGAAATTTGCGAGCCTTAACTCTATGGCTATCATATATGGGGCATATCGAGATGGTTCAGTGAATTTCTTCTCATACTGGGTGACCATCATGTTTCTTTGAACCAAATTCATGAATTCCATGCTCTTTTGTGCACGCACAGTTTTTAGGAAGTATCGCTGTAGGAAAATTTCTTCAAATTCTCTCCATGTTAGATTTTCCATATACCGAGTCTGTATGATTGACCCCCACCAGTGTTCAGTCTCTCCTTAAAATAGATAAACTGCCAACCGCATGCGATGTTCCTCCTCCATCCCCAGAGCCGTGAATTTCTTGGTGATGATTAGCAGCCATTCTTCTGCCTTCGATGGGTCCTCTCTCCCCGTGAATTCCTTCGGATGCAATCCTTGGAATTCCTTCAACATGTTAACTCCATGATGAGACTGTAGCTGAGGTGGTTGTTGCTGCTGATTTATCTCCATGTTATTGGTAATCCTTCCTAGAGCCTCCACAACTCTATCAATGTTGTTCTCCATTTTTTTAATGCGAGCCCGTAATTCCTTTTGAGGTTGATTCACCTCCATTCGGTTCATGGTTGAATTTGCCTCATGTGCTTCCATTATGTTCCTTTGTCCTCTCGCCATTTCTTCTTCGCCTATCTCTCTCTCCTTCAGAAGAACAAGAGACTATTATCTTCTTCTTAATAAAGTTTCTAATAACTATTTATATCATATATCTTTTAGTTGTTTACCCCACCCTAAAATTTAGAGTATTGAAAAATAGTTTGAAATGTGAGAAACATAACAAGCGTAAAAGACTCACATAACCCAAGCCCAGTAATTCTGGAACCTGGCTCTGATACCAACTGTAACGACCTGACCCTAGGGTCCAGGACCCAGACCCGGTCCACTAGACCCTAAGCTCAGTCCGTTAGAAAAAGGGTTGCAATTTACTCAAATTTTTTTTTTAAAAGAATAGGGTTCAATCAATTCTTCGTTCCAAGAAAGCAAGAGTCTATTTAAAACTAGTCTAAATAGATAAATAAATATGATAGATAAGGGAGAGTTCAACAAGATTACTTCCTCGTTACTTTTTATTCTCTCCCTAAAAAGTTTTCACGTAAAAACAATTCCTAAGTAAAGGTTTTTCTTAAAGTTTAGTGTAGATCAATGAATGTCCTCAACTTACGTGTTTAAAAAAATGACAACACATACGCACCAAAAGATAAAATATTAATAGAATGAGTCTCGCGACTGCAAATAATACTGACTCTTACATAAATCAGAAGTCTCAACCATCTACTAAACCATGGAATATTCCATAACCAAGTGCTTTTAAAATTATTCAAACTATTTAAATATTTTTTTTTGAAGAGAATTCAAATTTATAAATAAAGCCGAAATGGCAAAAGAATATACATCATAATATTTATTTACATAAGTATCATCGGCTATAAACCTATGTATCGCCAATCAGCTGGCAGTATCAAAAGCCTCCCCTTGTTGATCATATACTCGCCCCTAAGAAGGGAGTCCCAAAAGAAGATAAAGTCATGGCACCTAGTGCCCTCAAAAAACTTTGAATGAGAGAACCACATGTAGATTAAGATTTTTGTGTTAACTATAAATTTATCTACCATCTCCTCTAACCCACCGAAAATTCTGTTATTTATCTATTTCCAAATGCTCCATATAATCGCAAAAAGAGGCACTTGCCATAGCAGCTTTTGTTTCAGACTTTTACTCGGGCACTCCCATGATAATATGCACGTTTCCACTGATGTCGGGAAGGTCCAAAACACCTTAAACAGTCCCAAAAAATGTGCCCACACTTCTGAGACAAAGTTGCACGTGAAGAGTAAGTGGTGTGCTGACTCCAGATCTGCCTTGCACATTGGACACCTATTTACAGTCGTTATCCCGCACCTTTGGAGTCTATCTTGTGTATGGATTTTATGTAGACTTGCCTCCCAAGTGAGGAAGCTCACCCTGTATGGTGTTGGGGCTTTCCAGATGGTCATGTATACTGGGTTGTTACTTTGACGTACTCCTAGTAATAGCTTAAAGAAGGAGGATACTGAAAAAATTCCATCTGTCCCTATTTTCCAGATCACCTAGTCTCCTATCTCTATACACAACCTCACTGGTTCCAATTCTTCCAACAGGTTTGATAGTTCATTAAGCTCCCAATCATTGATATTCCGTCTAAATTGGAAGTCCCATCCCAAACTTCCATTATCTTCCACCCTCATTTCCTGAATTGTCGCCAATTTTGCTGAGGATATGGAGTATATTGTAGGGAATCTGGATTTGAGAGGGGCGCTTCCCAACCAATTATCAGCCCAGAATCTGATAGCAGATCCGTTGTTCACTTTGAATGCAGTATTCCTCTTATATTTAGGCCAAACATTTGTTATGCCTCTCTATACTGAGGATCTGTATGCTTCTGTTACTGGCTTAGGCTCCAGTCCGTTAATCACGGCTTCATATTTGGCATCAATAATCCGTCTCCATAGTCTCGACCCTTCATTCCCGAAATGACATTGCCATTTCCCAAGTAAAGCCACATTCATACTTTTGATCCTCCGGATTCCTAGGCCGCCCACCCCTTTTGGTTTACATACTTCCTCCCACGCCACGTTGTGTAGCTTCCTACTTTCCTTCGTTGATCCCCTACAGAAAGTCTCGCATCATCTTCTCGATTTTCTTTGCAATTGCCATCGGTATAGTAAACAGAGACATATAGTAAATAGGCAAGCTTGCCAAACAGCTTATAATTAAAGTGAGCCGTCCGGCCTTAGATAAGAGGCATGTCTTCCATTTCGCCAAACGCACCCTAATTCTTTTCAGCACCGGGTCCCAGATAACTTGGGATCTATAATGTGCACCGAGTGCCAGGCCCAAGTAAGATGTTGGTAATCTTCCCACTGACCAACCGAAAATCCGTGCAAATTTTCGGGTATCCACTTCTTCCCCGACCCTGTACACTGAGCTTTTCGTGAAGTTCATACGCAGCCCCGAAACCATCTCAAAGCACCATAGCAACCCCTGTAGAGCCAGCGCATAGTCCTCTTTTGCCTACAAAAAGAATAGAGTATCATCAGCAAATTGTAGGTGTGTAATAGTTGGGGGCTAATGGTGATACTTGAAAGCCCGATAGGTACTCTAGGGTGGTTATTTTTCTCATCATTCTACTTAGGGCCTCCATAACCAGTAAGAATAGTAGTGATGAGAGCGGGTCGCCTTGTCATATTCCATGTGAGCTGTTAAATTGTTTTGTGGATTCTCCGTTTATCATTACTGAGAAATTCACCATTGATATGCAAACCTCCACCCATCTCCTCCACTTCTCTCCAAATCCCATTCTATCTAATAAGTAGTCCACGAACTTCTAATTCACTTGGTCATATGCTTTCTCAATATCCGCTTTGAATAGGATTCACGGCTCCTTTCTTTTCCTTTGTGAGTCAATACACTTGTTGGCTATCAATACCCCATCTAGGATCTGTCTACCTTGGATAAATGCACCCTGTGTGTCAGAGATGATTGAGTCTAATACTCCTTTCAGCCGATCCGCTATGACTCTAGCTATTATCTAATACACACTTCCCAGTAGGCTTATTGGTCTGTAATCTTTGATGTTCTCCGCACCTTCTTTCTTTGGTATGTCACTAAGAATGTGGTATTCAGTCGCCAATCCAAAAATTCATATCTATGGAAATAGCGAGCCACTTCTGCCATTTCCTCCCCCAAAAAGTGCCAATATCGTCGAAAAAAGGTAATTGGGTAGCCATCCGGTCCCGGTGCTCTGTCACCCCCAAGTCCTCTTACCGCGGCTTCAATTTCGTCTTCCTCGAATGTTTTCTAAATCATCACACTGATCCTTTGTTATCTTGTCAAAATGTAAACCGTCTAGTCTCGGTCTCCACTCTTCCTCCTCAGAGTACAATTTCATGTAATATGTTTTGATTTGCTGAATGGTCTCATTTTTCCCTTCTGCTTGTCTACCTTCCACTGTAATTTTGGATATAAAGTTTGTTCTGCGTCTGGCATTGGCTTTCTTGTGGAAGTATGCTGTATTTCTGTCATCTGCCTCGATCTCTCATACTCTGGATTTCTATTTCCAGCTTATGGCCTCCATTTTCTTTATCTTTAGATACTCTACTTTAGCGTCCTCCCTCTGAGTGATATCCTCCGATGATATCCTCCTCATCAAGGGACCCGTCACCTTCTTTTACATCAATGTCTTCTACAATTTTTAGGAGATCCATAACCTTTTTGTCGAGTTTACCCAGGGTTTTTGATTTCCATTTCTTTAGCTTGTCCTTCAGTTCCTTAAGCTTTCTCCATAGAATATACCCTGGATTTCCCTCAAACTGCATCCCCCTTCACCACTCCTCCATCAGGTCCACGAGATTCGATTCCTCGAACTAGCTAAGTTCAAAGGGAAAGGGCGGTTGGCCCCACGCAATCCCATCCCCATCTAGTAGGATTGGAGTATGATCCGATGTGGGTTTAGGCAGTGCCTTTTGAATTACACCTATATATTTGCCCTCCCATCTTGAGTTGATTAGGAACCTATCAATTCTACTCATAATAGGATTGTCCTGATGGTTTGACTACGTAAACTGGGCCTCTTCTAAGGGTAGATCTAGCAGGTTGAACTGGTTGATGAAGTCCGCAAAATCACGCATACGTAAGTTTAGAGCCCCCCTTCTTTTCATCTGTAAATCTAATTATATTGAAGTCCCCCCCAATGCACCACAGGTCATCCCATAGGGATCCTATACTTTTCAACTCTTCCCAGAACTTTCCTCTTGATTCCTTCACTGATGGACCGTAAACTCCTGTTAAGACCCAATTGAATCCGTCTTCCAGCGATCAACATTTAACTGATATCGAAAATAATCCTTGGTTCTGGTCTTCAATTTCCATAACCTTCGTGTCACATATTATCTAAATCCCTCCCTTTGTTCCTTCAGTAGGTAGCACCACAAAATCAAATTGATTGGTTCCCTATACCTCCCTGACCATTCTCTGATCTGTATCTTGAATCTTAGTCTCTTGTAAGATTACTACATTAGCCTTCCACCATCTTATTATGTCCTTAATAATTATCCTTTTGTCCGCCTGTCCCAAACCCTTTACATTCCAAGAGATAATTCGTGGCTTCATGATGTAACCTTGCAGCTCCCTAGCCTAGATGTTGCTCCTCCATCCTTCAGATTCCATTCCAATCTATGCTCTTCTTTTTGCATTTGCTATTGTTTCTACACTTTCCTTGCTCTGACATCCATGCACTTGACTTTCTATTTCGTGATCTGATTTTCTTCATTAAGGACAGGAATTGATTCGTGTGTCCTTCGAAACTTGTCCCAGCTACCAAAGCAAGCTCTAAAAACTGTGCCTTCGTCAATAAGACTGCTCCTCTGTCCCTGTCTCCTTAATGTTTCTTGCATTCTTTGTATGTTGTTGTTGGTTACAATCTATTCTGGCCTTATTCTGCATCACTGGGCCCATACCTGTAAATTCCTCCATGTTCTCTCTTACCAGCTCATTACATCTCTATTTTAACCCTAGTGCCTCGGCTGGTACCAGCTGATCCGACACTTGATTAGTATTAGGTAGATTGCCTTCCAAGCCCATCTCTATCTCGATACCCCTGATATCCTCTTCATCAATTTCCTGTATTGAGCATGGGACTATCGTATCTTCCAAAAAAAATGTTCTATTTTCGTCCTCTTCATCAGATTGTTGCACCTCATATTTTCGATTTATCTTATCTTCAAAGGCTCTACTAATTTTCAGCATATTTTATATCTTATTTTTGTTGCATTTTTTTGTGTGTTAACTATCTCATGTTTTTGTTTCTAATAATGATCACTTCTAGTATGTCCATCTTTGTTTCTTTCCCTACCCTTATCTCTCAATATCCTTCTAGATATTTATTTATTTCTTTATTTTTTCGTTTTATTTTTATTTCATTTATGTGACTTTTTATCTCTCTGAGTTGTTGAAAAAGGTATGAGTTCGTCGTTTAATTTTGACCTTTTTACAACCTTCAAACTACAAAACAAATAAGTAAAGAAGAACTAAGGGTTATCGAATCCAAATCTAATTTAGAGCAAATAAATAGCAAAGTTTATGCATATGCAAGGTTCAACATTTATTTTAAACAAATTCAAGAGATGATGTTGGTTAACACTAAGAATCAAAGAAAATACTTTGATGATCAAATGATGGAAATCTTTGGTTTCCAGTTACTAACTCAACATAATAGATTTCATTCTTTAAAATTACTAGAAAAATCTCTCTAAAAACTCTTCACTAAAAATAGATTGAGATCTAATTTTTAGTGGATGATTTACAATTAAATTAATTCAAATAAGAAATAAGAACTCCATGAAAATATTGCTTGTAAAAATATAAATTATAAACAAGTATTTTATGTCAAATCTGGATGTAAGCATGGTAAATCAGACACTAAGTAGCATTTACTATCAAACACACTTTGATAAGCACATAAAATCAAGATTACATTATAAGAATTAAAAGAACTAAGCAATAATCATAGGGATTTTAATATTAATGCATAATTAGAGAGATTCTAGAGTTGATAAAGAGATTAAAAATATACCATGAAGAGCTTCACCTTCCACCAAAGAGTGGAGGCTTAACTCTCCATGGATAGAGAATAATAATTAAAACAAATAAAGATCATAAAGAAAGAACCAATTTTCATTAAACTTCAATTTCTTTCTCTCTTTCAAATCTCCAGAATTTTAACCATTCAAACAAACAAGATTACACCACTTAGATGAAAAGTTACCAGATACCAAGATGCCTTATCCTTTCTCCCTTCTTACATACTTATAGAAAAATAAATGCTCTAAAAGGCAAGAAAGAAGGAAAATAAAATAAAATAAAATAAAATAAAATGAATACAAAAAGGAAAGAATTTGGGAATTAAATTAGGATTGCTAGCATAATTTCTTTTTGTGAATGATTTGGAATCAATCATCATAATTCCCATAAAAATCTTGATTTCTTTCCATTTATGAAGTTGTGGTGGAGATGATCATGTGTTTCACGGTGCATAAAAAGGATTAAATTTGTAGCTCACAAGAATTGAACCCAAGACCTATTGCAAGGATGAAGAACACCTTAACCATCTTGCCATCTTTGCCTTGATGCTATGTATTAGCAAGCTTTAATCCTTCTTCCAATTCACTGAAGCTTTGTTTT
>MVGT01001542.1:42746-62802 GCA_002174775.1 Macleaya cordata | reverse complement strand
AAAAGTAAACAACCAACAAACAAAGGCAGCACAGAAACACTTCTTACAGGAGATTCGAAGTGTGATCGAAAAATTACCTCCCACTCAGTGGTGGGGGAAGAATCGGTTGAGTCGACTCGGGGGAAGTGCCTCCTGCACTTCAGTCGTCCCAAGGAGTACGACTGACCCAGAACAGAGAGTTTTGTCCTTGCTCTGCTACCTACTCTGTTCTGTCCAGTGATCCCTTTCTTCTCCTGAAATTTTTTTTTTTTTGATTTTTTTTATTTTTATAACTAAAATTAAATTAACTAATTAAATTTTCTGGGCCATCCCAGAAATTAAAAATAATTAAAGTCCAGTCCAAAAAGAAAAAGAAGAACAAAAATTACAATGCTTTTGGAATGTAGACCTCTCACAAAAATCCTCACTAAAAGAAAAAAAAATAATGTCTTTGTTCTTCAATTTATCACCATCAGGTTCTTTTCTTCAATCTCTCTCCAATTGTTCTTTAAGTTCTTTCAACTTCTTTCTCCAAGATAGTCAACTAACCTGAAACTTAAACCTTTAAATGAAGATCAATGCCCAATGAAAATCAATTAGAGAACATAAACACAAAACAAAGAACAAATCTTACAAAACTACACAATTACAGATTTTTTCTGATTTTTTTAGATTTGACACCTCTTCACTTAAAAAAATGATTCTGGATTCAATACTTAACGGAATTAAGCAAGAAGGATGTTTTGAAAAGCTAAGAGAAGTATCTTTTTCTAAAAAAATTGAGAAAAATAAAACATAGAGAATAACTGGTCGAAAATTGCACTTAAATCTCAGAAAACATGCAAAAGTGTCAGATTTGATGATGTATACTAAAATGCACTTTCCAATGTCAATACAAATCCAAATCAAGATCCGAAAGATGTTCTGGAAAGGTAAGACATTCAATATTCTTGCTGATATGACCAAAAGTTAAAACAATGAGGATGAGGTCCAGTAATAATCAGTAGAACTTCAGTAACAGTAGCAGAAAATTTTCAGATTGTCAATAGTTGATTAATTCTTTCATTCCTGATTCGTTTCTCATTAAAAATTAGCATAAAAATATGATTTGGAAACCTAAAAACTGGGGTTTTCAAGATATGTAATCAACCAAAGAAAAATGAAAATAAATCTGTTCCAGAAAAATGGAACAAGCACAGCAATGTTCTTTGCTTAATATGCTTCCAAAATTAGATCGGCAACGGCGCCATGAAAAAGGTATGAATTCGTCGTTTAATCTTTCACCTTTTTACAACCTTCAACCTACAAAACAAATGAGTAAAGAGGAAGTAAGGGTTATCGAATCCAAATCTAATTTAGATCAAATAAATAACAAAGATTATGCATATGCAAGGTTCAACATTTTTCTTTTTTTTTTAAACAATTTTTAGAGATGATGTTGGTTAACACTAAAAATCAAAGAAAATAATTAAATGATCAAATGATGGAAATCTTTGGTTTCCGGTTACTAACTCAACATAATAGATTTCACTCTTTAAAATTATTAGAAAACTCTCTTTAAAAATTCTTCACTAAAAATAGATTGAGATCTAATTTTTAGTGGATGATTTAGAATTAAATTAATTCAAATGAAAAAAAAAAAGAACTCCATGAAAATATTGCTTGTACAAATGTAAATCATAAACAAGTATTCTATGTCAAATCTTGATGTAAGCATAGTAAATCAGACAATAAAGTAGCATTTACTATCAAACACACTTTGATAAGCACATAAAATCAAGATTATATTATAAGAATTGAAAGAACAAAGCAATAATAATAGAGTTTAACATTAATGTATAATTAGAGAGATTCTAAAATTGATAAAGGGATTAAAAATCTACCATGAAGAGCTTTCACCTTCCACCAAAGAGTGGAGGCTTAACTCTCCATGGATGGAGAATAATAATTAAAATAAATAAAGATCATAAAGAAAGAACCAATTTTCATTAAACTTCGATTTCTTTCTCTCTTTCAAATCTCCAGAATTTTCACCATTCAAACAAACAAGATTACACCACTTAGATGAAAAGTTACCAGATATCAAGATGCCTTATCCTTTATCCCTTCTTACATACTAATAGAAAAATAAATTCTCTAAAAGGCAAGAAAAAAGGAAAATAAATAAAATAAAATAAATACAAAAAGGAAAGAATATGGGAATTAAATTAGCATTGCTAGCATAATTCGTTTTTGTGAATGATTCGGAATCAATCATCATAATTCCCATAAAAATCTTGATTTCTTTCCATTTGTGGAGTTGTGGTAGAGATGATCTTGTGCTTCACGGTGCATGATTGTTGCTTGCATGGAGGATTTTGTAAAAAGGATTAAATTTGTAGCTCACGAGAATTGAACCCAAGACCTATTGTAAGGATGAAGAACACCTTAAATATCTAGCCATCTTTGCCTTGATGCTATGTATTAGCAAGCTTTAATCCTTCTTCCAATTCACTGAAGCTTTGTTTTCTTCACTTTAGTTGCAAGATTTGGATGTTTTAATCGAACGGAGGCTCTTCTGTCCTACATCATATAAATACATCCATTAGTAACATTAATAACTAATTTAGGGCTAGAAAATATATTATTTGAGGGGTTATTAGAGTTTTGGGTGCTTATCAGTTGTGTACTTGGATTGCAAAAGCATCATTGAATTTTTGTATTTCTCCATATTCCTAGTAATCCATAATGGGCTTTAAAGATTATGAACAGTGTTTGTTTGACAATATTAATCATGATAGTTGAAAGTATATTATCCATGAGATGGATTAAATGTTGTTCATAAGTTTATGTTGTAAGAAAATTACTAATATGAAGTGTTCATACATGGAGAGATGTAATTTAATGGTTCCTCATATTCTTGTATAGTTCATAGTCAGTGATGAATCTGAACAATTCATCTGATAAGACTATAACACCCTTGACTTCCACATTATAGGGTGAAGTGTCTCCATCACCGAAGTGGCAACTCAAAGTTAGTGTGTTGGTATATTTGAAATACATTGAACGGGTCAGACATAATACTTTTTATGTTATTGTCAACACAAAAAAAGATTCTGAAAAACTTGTTGATTGCAAGTGTCCTCAATCCTAAGAACAGAGTATACCCCACATGTTGATTTCTAGTTACTTTGATCTACCAAGTAGAAAGGTCAGATAATGTAAACATGATCCAATATTCTAGGTAGGTTGGGTGGTCGAAGGCACTTAATGGGATTACTCTGTGTCAACAAGGAATCCACACCTTAATGATATTTTCTTGAGAGCCTAATCACGAGTATTAATTATTCTTAACTGCCTTGTGATCCTATCAATTATTTATTGGATTATTTGAATAATTAGAATGGTATGATATGGCATGCAAAAAATAAGATGTGTCCGAAAGTTGTTGACATTAATAGTTAATGTTATCTTGGTGTCTATTACGAGTATCAGTTAGGTGGAGAGATTATTTGCAGGTATTAGCGAGTGAAGGGCTTCTGAATAATATTAATTTACTTGAGAGTATTCAGTTGCAGTTACTTAGTGAACTTAATTGCAATTTAATTTATTCTTCGGACACTATATGAGATATAGGGACCTCCAAGGAATAAATCAAAAGCTTAAGTGAGTGAAGCCCATAAGGACCTAACTTGAAGCTAAAAATATAACAGGGTCTTTTTCTATAAGTACAGATAGGGCTCATAAGATAGCCCACCCTACCTTGTTAGCACAACCTCTCTCCATGTTTTAGAATTCAAGTTATGAACCTAATAGTTTTAGAAACCCTAAGTTCGCAGTAAGATTCCGTCGGAACTTATAAACGATTTTTTAGGCACTTTGGAGCAGTTTTGGAGGTTTTCCATTTTATGAAGAGTTGTAGGAAATTAATTTTTTTATAAACTACATATAACAATGGTAAATCAGATCAACTAGTGAAGAGTTATGTCCAGAATATAGAGGCTGTATCCTTTCAGGTTTTCGACCGTTGATCCAGAACGTGTGCAATACCCTGAATTTTTCTATGTTGAATATGGACCAAAAAAGCCATGGATTTGATGTGTTTTGTGTGATGATGTGTGGGGTGAAATTACACCTAAAATTGTGGTATTAAATAGTACTTTATGTACGTTAGCATGGCATGCATGTGGTAGTTGCATAAAATTTCTTGGATTTGCATTTTGTTAAATAAAATGCATTATTGTGGAAATTGCATGGAACAAAAAATAGTTCATATGAATCCCATAGGAGTGGATAGGTTTTTAGAGAGAACGTGGGAGGATTAACCTCTTGTCTCCCCAAAATATGGTGAAGATTTTGTTTAAAGTATTTTGTGACAAAAAAATATATAATATCTTAGAATATCCTTTGAAAAAATAAAAGTATCTTTGAATATCTTTAAAAATAATTGAAAGAAAATATCTTCTAACTATATTTATTTTATTTTGTTAAATCTAAGCCTTTAGATTTCTTTCCATCTAACCTACCTTTTGACCTAGTCGACTAAAGAAGGAAGGAGTTTAAAATTCAAAAGAATTTCCTTACTTTCAACATTCAAATACAACTAGATAAGGTTGGTTTTCAAAATTATTTTGAGAGATATACTAACCAAAAGATTTTATTCTCTCTTTTGTTTTCAAACAAGCAATATCAACCATTGGATTGAAAATTCACAATAAAAGTTTAGATCAATTTTTAGGAGGTCAAAACTGACCTAATAAGTATTTTCATATGTCTAAAATGCCCCTAAAGGTGTTAGGTACCTTAGGGTATGATTTTCTAGGGTTTTGAGTACTTTTCGGACCTTTCATAATGAGATAATTACACCCTTTTGTCAAAAAATGAGATTTACTTCTAATCTCATTCTTTTTCATTCCAAACAAAAAAAAGTGAGAAGTGAAAACCGTCCAGCCCTTTTGTGCAAAGAAAACTTCCATTAAACCTACACCAAAAGTCTCAGTTTTAACTCCAATGATTTCAAGAAAGCTTGGATTGATTTTGAGGACTTGAAAGGAGGCATTTTCAACAAGGAAAAAGGTTATCTTCTCGTTTACTAAAGCATCCCAGGTAGGGGGTCGAACCTTCGAGTTTCTTTTAATGATATTTTTAATATACTCCATGTGTACTGTACTTAAAAAAATAATAATAAATATGGATGGAAATATATCTATCCTAAAGGATCTGGAGTCTTGGTATGGTTACTACTGTTTAGTATTGCATTCTGTTCATATCATGATGATACTGCTAGATTTAAACTGATTTTAAATCAAAAAAAATGGCTCTAATAGCCTACCACAAAATGGGGTTTCCCGCGGAAGGCAGTCCTGATGACTGCATGGTTCTGGTAACTGAAACATTAATGAATAATCATTATTTTATTGTGTTGAAGTTGGTGATTTTAATCATTATATTATCGTGCTAAGGTTGGTGACCTTTAAAAAAAAACGTCACTTGGTTCGTGATCTGTCACGTTTATACTATTATATGGCCATGCTTCTTTGAAGCAAAGGCCACACGGCTAGGTAACATTCTGCAACGTTATTGTTTGTAAACTGTTGTTACTCATCTTGACTTTTGTTACCGCAACGCTAAAGTGGGTGTGCTGTGGCAGAAAACCATTTCAATAAGCCACGCTTCTAGTGAGGGAAGCGTGGTATCTTACGGTTTATTGTTTTAGTATGTTTTGTCAATTATTTTATTTTGAGATAATTGATTATTTGGAGATAATTGATTATTTATTTTGGTGAGATTTCCTACTGGGCGTTGCTCACCCTATGAATCTTTTTCCCACAGAAACCGAAGCTACCGTCGGAGAGTAGATCCGCAGGCTGTGTGGAGGGAACGATCGTGACACCGATCGTGGGGAGATTTGAGTAGGTGACCTTTTTCATAGTTGAAAAATAATTTATTAATTATATCAGTTGGGGCAGGGATTATTTGATTTTCAATTTGGATTGATTTAAGTTTATGGAATGTTGATGGTTAATCTCGATAAAATTTTAGTTGATGAACTGTGTTTTTTTTTCTTCTGATCATGATTAAGTAAAGTAGTGATTTCTCATGTTTTATAACATGGATTCAGACCCAGCTAGTCTTAAAATGATCATAAGAGATAGGGGTTCCCATGAGAATTTTGGAAGTCATTTGGTTAGGTTTTTAAAATTTTAAAATGGGACTATGAGTACTGTAAGTTTGTAACTTAGAACAGATCACACATGCTCACGTTGAATTCTGAATAAAACTGTTGGGATTCGGTTCTGAGTTCAAACATAAAAGTTTTAGACCTTTTTGTCGATCTTCTAGAACAATACGAAGATCTGAATTTGGACTTAAAATGAGTTCTCTAGAAATTTTTAACCGAACTATGTCAGATCTGCCTGACGCAAACTAACCTTAGTTTTTGCGTTATTTCGTGTAAGTTTTTGTTCAATAAAAATGTTTCAAAAATGTTAATGTGTACTTGATATCCTTATGGTCGTTTCAAGATTGAGTTGTTTATTTTGGAATTAAAATGAGGTCTGGATGGATTTTAAAACCCCTGGACTTGGATCTCCATGACCCATTGGGTTGGGTTTTCGAATTTGGGATGTTACAATTTTGGTATCAGAGCACAGGTCCAGATTTATTGGGCTTGTGTGTTTTGAATTATTTTGTTTTGGTGTCTTTTTTTTTAAAAGAGTTTTCTTTTTTAAGTTGATTCTTTAATTTTATTGTTCCTTTGGGGTAGGGGTAAACAATTAAAAGTCTTATATTAAATAGATGTGTGTATATAGTTATAATTAGGGTGTGTTATTAAAAAAAACATAGTCGTTACCTCTTATATCGTTGGTGCTCGGTGCAGCTCGAATTATTCTATAAGCATGATGGTGGAAACATATGATGTGATGGGAACAAAGATGGAAGTATCAATTGAAGGAATTTCACAAGTAGATATGATGTGATATAAGCGTAGCATGACTACAATGATTCGAGTATGGCCTGAGTTTAACTTGATGCATTTTGCATTGTGTTTGGAATATTTTGTGTTTATAATATGTTTCAACTTTTTAAGGGAAGTTAGTTTGTCATTATGGAATAAATAATGTCCATGTGACGTAATTCATTAATTATTCGAGAACCACCAGATGATTTGGACTCTTTGAGATGTTAAAGTATGATGTGATCCAAGAAGCAGATCGGTTGACATCATATTGGGTAACATTGAATTGGTAGTTAGTAGGAAGTTAGTTATTATTCTTAGTGAAATCAAAGCTATTTTCTTTTAAGGAGATAAGCACGAAGTTTATATGCTTCATTCGGGCTACGGAAATTAGCGAAAGAATATCAAAGGAAACTTATACCGAGATGTAAAGATACAGAAGAATGTAGAGTTTTATTTGCTTACTTGGGAGATGAAGAGAGCGTAACAACAGTTGATGAGGAATGAATGGATAAGGATTCCTGAAGAGTTACCTATACTACCCCCACAGAGAGAGGTCGAGTTCATGATTGAAGTCCAACACGGAACAACAACAATTTCTTTTCCACCATATAAGATAGAACCACATAAATGGAAAGTGCTAGACAAGCAGTTACAAGAGCTACAATAGTTGGGATTTATCCGAGCTAGTGTATCACCATGGGGAACACCAGTACTTTTCGTGCGAAAGAAGGAGGGGTCAATGAGGCTGTGTGTCGACTGAAGGCAGCTGAACAAGGTCACTATTAAAAACATGTATCCACTTCCGAGGATCGACGATTTGTCCGATCAATTGAAGGGAGCTAAGTACTTTTCAAAGATCGATCTACGATCAGGTTATCACCAGTTGAGAATTCGAGAAGAGGACATTAAGAAGACTGCGTTTCGAACCAGATTCGGGTACTTCGAATTTTTCGTAATGCCATTTGGGTTGACGAATGTACCTACAGCGTTTATGGACCTGATGAATAGGGTGTTCCGACCATACTTGGATCGTTTCTTCATGTTTTTGTGGATGACATACTCATCTATTCAAAGTCGAAGGAAGAACATGAGGAACATCTGAGGACTGCCTTGCAAATACTGAGAGAACATCAGTTGTACGCAAAGAGGAGTAAATGTGATTTATAGATGAAGGAAGTATTGTTTCTGGGGTATGTTATCTCTGAACATGGGATTGCGGTAAATCCAGCAAAAATCTCTACAATTCTATGTTGGAAACGTCCTAAGAGCGTGTTCGAGATCCGAAGTTTCTTGGGCTTAGTAGGCTATTACCGACGCTTTGTTGATAATATCTCCAGAATCGCAGCACCACTCACACAATTGACAAAGAAAGGAGTCAAGTTTGAATGGAGCTCGGAGTGTGATGAATCTTTTGAAGAACTGAAATGGAGGCTTAGTAGTCTACTGTGATGTTTACACAATGGACTTGATGGCGTGCTCATGCAAGATGAGAAAGTTGTAGCGTATGCTTCAAGGCAATTGAAGAACCATGAGAAGAATTATGCTACGCGATCTAAAACTCGCAGCAGTGGTATTTGTACTGAAGCTATGGAGACACTACCTCTAGGGCGAAAAGTTTAAAGTTTTCTCGGATCACAAAAGTTTGAAGTACATCTTCACTAAGAAGGATTTAAATCTATGACAAAGGAGATGGTTAAAATTTTTCAAAGATTACGATTTTTCGTTGAACTATCATCCTGGAAAAGTGAATGTGGTGACCGACGCACTTAGTAGGAAGAAACACGGGATGGTGGTGGCACTGCAGAAGCTTGAGACGATTAGTGACTACGATCTTCAGATCGAGAAGGTGGCCACAAATGCTTGTGTAACCCACATAGTGGTGGAATAAAAAATCATCAGATGGGTGGTGGAAGCACAAGAGCAAGATGTGAAACTGCAAGAAATTAAAGAGAAGATTGGGACAGCAGAGTCACCAGAAGGTTAGACTCAGAGGAAAATGGGGGATTACAATTCAAGGAAAGGTTATATGTACCGAATGATGATAAGTTGAAGAAAGAGATTCTGACTATGGCTCATGAGTCAAACTTTTCGATACATCCGAGAAGTACAAAGATGTACAGGGAATTTGAGAAGACAATTCTGGTGGAAAGGGATGAAGCGAGATGTGGCATTGTTTGCTTCGACGTGTCTCACTTGTCAATAAGTGAAGATAGAACATCAAAAGTTGGCAGGGCCATTGTAGCCACTAAAGGTGCCAGAGTGGAAGTGGGATTTCATCACTATGGACTTCGTTAGGGGGTTACCAAAAATACAGCAACATTTGGATAGCATCTAGGTGATAGTTAACTGACTCACTAAATCGGCATATTTCCTACCAACCAAGGAGACGGTTTCTATTGCAACCTCGAGGGTACTGTATATCAAGGAGATTGTGGTACATCAAGGCGTACCCTTGTTAATCATTTCAGATACGGATCCGCTCTTCACATCAAAGTTCTGGGAAGGTTTTCAGGATGCCATGGGAACAAAGCTATACACGATCATAACATATCATCCTCAAACAGATGGACAACCAGAGAGAACGATACAGACCTTGGAGGTTATGTTATGAGCTTGTGCAATTGACTTTCAAGGAAGCTAGAGTGAACATCTGCCACTCATTCAGTTTGTGCATATAACAATAGTTTTCATACAAGCATCGGGATGGCACCTTATGAAGCTTTGTACGGGAAACCTTATAGGGCACCCTTGTGTTGGTCCGAGGTCAGTGAGAAAAGTATGATGGGGCCAGAAGTAATCCAACAAACTGCTGAAAAGATAAAATCATCAAGGAACATTTACAGGTTGTTCATAGTCGACGGATGAGCTATGCTGACAATCAGAGAAGACCACTTGTTTTCCTGGAAGGTGACCATGTATTTTTGAAAGTTAGCCCTAGACTTGGGATCAAACGATTTGGGAAGAAAGGGAAGTTTTCACCTCGAAACATATGACCTTTTCAAATTTTGGAAAGAATTGGAGAAGTCACATATAGACTCGCACTACCACCACAGTTAGGTTGCATCCATAATGTGTTTCATGTATCCATGCTACGGAAGTACCATGCGGACCCCTCTCACATCATTAATTGGCAAGAAGTCCAATTAAATGAAAAAGCCACATACGAAGTGAAGCCTTTACGCATTCCAGACACCAAAGTTCATGAACTTTGTAACAGGATAATCCAGTACATGAAAGTGCAATGGCAACATCATAATTCGGAAGAGGCAACGTTGGAATTAGAATCTGTGATGCATGAAAAATACCCGGAGCTATTCACAGGTATTTAACTTGACTCAATTCAATATTTTGAATTTCGGGACGAAATTTTTTTTAAGGGGATGATGATGTAACACCCTGAATTATTCTATGTCAAATATGGACCAAAAAGGCCCCTGGATTTGATGTGTTTTGTGTGATGATGTGTGGGGTGAAATTACACCCAAATTTGTGGTATGAAATAATACTTAATGTACGTGTGCATGGCATACATATGGTAGTTGCATAAAATTTCATGGATTTGCATTTTGTTAAATAAAATGCGTTATTGGGGAAATTGCATGGAACAAAAAATAGCTCATATGGACCCCTTAGGAATGGATACGTTTTTTAGAGAGAATGTAGGAGGATCGACCTCTTGTCTCACCAAAATATAGTGAAGATTTTGTTTAAAGTATTCTTTGGAAAAAAATATAATATCTTAGAATATCCTTTGAGAAAATAAAAGTATCTTTGAATATCTTTAAAAATCATTGAAAGGAAATATCTTCTAACCATATTTATTTTATCTTGTTAAATCTAAGCCTTTAGATTTCTTTCCATCTAACCTACCTTTTAACCTAGTCGACTAAAGAAGGAATGAGTTTAAAATTCAAAAGACTTTCCTTACTTTCAACATTCAAATACAACTAAATAAGGTTGGTTTTCAAAATAATTTTGAGAGATATACTAACCAAAAGATTTTATTCTCTCTTTGGTTTTCGAACAAGCAATATCAACCGTTGGATTGGAAATTCGCAATAAAAGTTTTGATCAATCTTTAGGAGGTCTAAACTCACGTAATAAGTATTTTTATGTCCAAAATGCCCCAAAAGGTGTTGCGTACCTTAGGGTATGATTTTCAAGGGTTTTGAGGGCTTTTCCGACCTTTTGTAATGTGATAATTACACCCTTTTGTCAAAAAAAGAGATTTACTTCTAATCTCATTCTTTTTCATTCCAAAAAAAAAGTGAGAAGTGAAAACCGTCCAGCCTTTTTGTGCAAAGAAAACCTCCATTAAACCTAAACCAAAAGTTTAAGTTTTAACTCCATTAATTTCAAGAAAGCTTGGACTAATTTTGAGGACTTGAAAGGAGGCGTTTTCAACAAGGAAAAGGGTTATCTTCTTGTTTACTAAAGCATCCCAGGTGGGGGGGTCGAACCTTCTGGTTTCTTTTAATGATATTTTTAATATACTCCATGTGTGTTGTACTTAAAAAATAATAATAATAATGGATGGAAATATATCTATCCTAAAGGATCTGGAGTCCTGGTATGGTTATTACTATTTAGTATTGCATTCTGTTCATATCATGATGATACTGTTAGATTTAAACTGATTTTAAATTAAAAAATAAAAAAATGGCTCTGATAGCCTGGCTCTGATAGCCTGGCTCTGATAGCCTACCACAAAATGGGGTTTCCCGCGGAAGGCAGTCCTGATGACTGCATGGTTCTGGTAACCGAAACATTAATGAATAATCATTATTTTATTGTGCTGCAGTTAGTGATTTTAATCATTATACCATCATACTAAGGTTGGTGACCTTTAAAAAAACAAAAAAAACGTCACTTGGTTCATGATCTGTCACGTTTTTACTATGATATGGCCATGCTTTCTGGAAGCAAAGGACACATTGCTAGGATTACATTTTGCAACGTTTTTTTTAGATAATTGATTATTTATTTTAGTGAGATTTCCTACTGGGTGTTGCTCACTCCACGAACCTTTCTCCCACAGAAATCGAAGGTACCGTCGAAGAGTAGATCCTCGGGTTATGTGGAGGACACGATCGGGACACCGATCGTGAGGAGATTTGAGTAGGTGATTTTTTTCATAGTTGAACAATAATTTATTAATCATATCAATTGGGGCAGGAATTATTTGATTTTCAATTTGGATTGATTTAAGTTTATGGAATGTTGATGGTTAATCTCGATAAAGTTTTAGTTGATGAACTGTGTTTTTTTTTCTTCTGAACATGATTAAGTGAAGTAGTGATTTCTCCTATTTTATAAATTAGATTCAGACCCGGCTAGTCTTAAAATGATCATAAGGGATAGGGGTGTCCATAGTCTAACATGAATTTTGGAAGTCATTTGTTTAGGTTTTTAAAATTTTAAAATGGGACCATGAGCACTGTAAGTTTGTAACTCATAACAGATCATACATATTCAAGTTGAATTCTAAATGAAATGGTTGGGATTTGGTTTTGGGTTTAACATAAAATTTTAGACCTTTTTGTCTGTCTTCTAGAACAGTATGGAGATCTAAATTTGGACTTAAAATGAGTTCTCTAAAAATTTTTAACCGAACTGTGTTAGATCTGCCTGATGCAAATGAACCTTAGTTTTTGCATTATTTCATGCGAGTTTTTGTTCAATAAAAATGTTTCAAAAATCTTATTGTGTACTTGATATCCTTATGGTCATTTCAAGATAGAGTTTGTACATTGTGGAACTAAAATAAGGACCAGATGGATTTTACAAGTTCAATTAGGACTTTTGTCGGTTAAAAATATATCTAAGTGTTTTAACTTCTTTAAGACTTGACCTTGGTTAAAACTAGTCGTCTACACTTGGTTAAACTAACACCCTTGGACTTGGATCTCCATGACCGAATGGGTCATGGGTTTTCAAATTTGGGGCGTTACAACGTGGGAGGAAGATCTGAGATTGCATGCAATTGTTTAAACGGTATGTATCTGATCTTCAAGTTATTATTTTGATTCAGAAATCTTCATGTGATTCTGTAAGGAGAAAATAATTATTTATTTTCGCTGCAAAATTTTAATCTAAACCCTATTTTCCCTAATAGTGGTATCACAGTAGGCTTGAGGCTCTGCAAGAATTATTACATGAAATATTTTTGTTTAAGGGTTATTTTTTATTATTTTAGTGTTGGATTGATCCAAAATATTTAGGAATTAAATTTTATGTCAATTAGATTGACAAGGGGTTGGATTAATTTGTGGTAAATGATTTGTGCACAAAAATTAGATTGGGATCCAAGAAAAAGAAAATAGCTTTCTTAATTTTCTTTGTGCTTTTGATATTCTTGAATTAAAAGAAAGGGTTTCTAAATTTTTCAAGAAAGAAAATTAATTAAAAGTGTTTTTTATTCGGTTTAACAGAATAATAGCTTTTGTTTATTATTTTTGTTTAATTCAAGAAAAGTTTTAATTAAAATGTTTTATTTAAGCTTTTAATAAGAAAAGGTTTTAATTAAAAACAATTCGGCAAGGATTACTTACGGCCATAGTAACGGTCATGGGTTAGTTTTAGGGTTTCTTTAGCTAAGTTGTTTAATGAAAGAAAGTTTTAATTATAATTTTTTTAATTGGTTAAAGTGCTTAATTAACTAAAAAGATTTATTAATTAAGAGTTTTAATTAATAAAAGTTTATACACAAAATATTGTTACAAGTAATTGTTCGGCCATTACTGTTATGATTTTAGTGTTAGGGTTTTTATAAATCCTTAAAATCTGATTGGTTTAGATTTATTAAAAAAAGTGTTTTCTTAAAAATCCATTTGGTTATTGGTTAAGAGTAACATGCTAACAGCTATGAGGTAACCCACTGATTGTTAAGGGGTAACTTGCTGATAGCGCTAGCTATGGGATAACCAAGTGATTGTTAAGGGGTAACCTAATGACAGCTAAAGGGTAACCAGTAACTATTAAGGGGGCGACCCATTAGCAGTTAAGGGATGATCTGATAGCATAGTTGCTGTCTAGTTTGACTTCTTTAAGAAAAAAAAATGTTGATCCTTGGATGATGTTTGGTTTGGCATAATTAAGAAAAAGTTGGCTAAGAGGTATTTGGATGTGGACATGGTTAAGAACTCTTTGGTTGATTCAGTCCAACCAATAGCCCAACCCATTAACCTATATACAGACCTATTGGCCCAATCTGACAACTCTTTAACCTGACCCAAATCATCGACCTGATAACCTAATTTCTAAACTAGTTTATGTAACACCCGAGAAATTTCTTAGTTGGGTTGGACCCAGAAATGGGCCTAAAGCCCATGTTGTACCGCGCAAGCCTGAAATTTTATTGTTTGTAGGGTGAAAAAATTAAAACCTTGCCATAAGAATCTATGCATGTATAAACATTATGTTTTTGGTATTTAAATATATATATATAAATAAAGGGGGATATTACACCACTCCTTATTTCACCATTTTATCTTGGCCATAACATAATCGTGTGGTTTAAAAATCTGCTAACGTGGCAGCTACTTTTATAGAAAAGTCGACGAGCAAAATATCGTTTCAATTTCTCGTTTAAACCAAAGGACAATGATTTGGAAATATTTGAACTCTCTTACAAAAAAAAATTGAACTCCTCATTTTTTAGAAAACAAAGCTGCATTTTTGTAGAACAACGAACAAAGTAGGGTTACTACTGAACCAAAGATCTCTTGAAAAATTGCTCTCCCTCAATAGTCTGCTTAAATCGTAGTGGCAACCTGGTTCATTATCGCCTGAAAACGACGACAAAGAAAGGATCGTAATCTCGAACTGAAGGATAGATGAAGAAAAATTAGCAGCAAAAACCCATGCGTTCATCGTCTCTGATCGGTCGATCTGAGTCGCCGATGGGATCTCTGTCCTGCAGATCTCAGATCTGAGTCAAGTCAAGCCGCAATTTGGATTGGCTACCAATTTTGAGTAGAATTTGTAGAGAGTGGCGTAGATTTGAAGAGTTGTTAGAAGTTTGGTGTAGATCCAGATCACGACGGACTCACGGGCAGAGGATGCAAGAATATCAGCACAAGAAACTACATTAATTAAAGGATAGTTGGATTCAAATCTAATTTCCATTGATCATTTTTTTTAATGAGTTCTTGAGTTGGAGCACTTTTTACTTTTAATCTTCATCATGGATTCATGGTGCCAATAAAGCATCAAGCTCAACCTAGAGTATTACAATATTTAAAATTCAATAACTTACTTCTAAGAACCAACCAAAGCTCCAAATAAATCAGCTGTGAAACCCCTAATTTAAGGCTCGTGCCGATTTTTTAAAAGAAACCTCCTCGTGAGCGGATTTTGATGTTTCTCTCCTTATTGGAAGGAGTTTTGAAGATATTAACGATTCGTGCCAGTTTTGCTTAAATTCTCCACAGATTGATCATAATGTCGATCGTGGAGGTTTATCATATTTTTGAATTGGGAAAACTTGTGCTATCCCGAGTATTATCTAATATTATGTAGCGTACTAACATGCTCCTTCAGAGATACGCTACATTGATACTATTTTAACGATAACGAGTTTTTGTTTTGATGCTTTTCGAAAAGAATTACAATGCTTGAACGCTCAATCTTTGAACAATGAATCGTAAAGAGTTTAAGAGTATTTTGTATATACCTGAGCGCTTCCTAGATATGACCGAAAATTTGGGCAGAGGTTCATTAATATTTCTCTCATTTTTTAGTTTTGATTGGTTCCTCTGATGGATTCCTGATCGATTTCCCTCACGTTCTCATCTCGAAGGTAGTAGGTGGCCTTCGAAGAGATTATCGAACCTTTATGACTAGAAAGTGTACGTGACTCGAAGACAAACGCATATAGAATTCAGAAATTCAAAAGTGAATCGAACTCTGAACTGAAAACTTCTTAAGATTCAGAAATATCAAATGAACATGAACTCTTAATGAACATCAACTCTGAATGAACTCTAGATCTCTAAATAAGGAGGGAGGGGTCCTATTTATAGGACCTGATCTAGGTCCTGGGCGCCCCTTCAAGGTGCGCGCGCACCTTGAAGGTGCTCACATCCTTGGGATCTGTGCAAGATCTTACCAAGGCGGTCATATCTCCTCTATTGGTTAGCTGCCACATGGCAGGCCTCTGCCTTAGGCGGTTCAGCCTTTGCGGGGCCCTCTAGGGTTTTTTTTGTCTTTTTGTGTTTTCTGGGAGTTCCACGTATGTTTTTGGAGTTTTTCGGAGTTGATTTTGTGTTTTCAGACCTTTCGAGTGTGTTTTCGGGGGTTTTTAGAGCTTTACTAAGAGTTTTCGAAGGTTTCTAAGAGTTTCTGAGGCTCTGGCTCAAGTCTTAACTCTGTCGCCTTGTTTCGACTCTTTCGAGTTCCGTTTCAGACTCTGTTTGGCTGGTTTCGATGGAATCACTGAGGTGTTCTAAGTGAACCAAATTTAGGTGTCTACATATGCCCCTCTTTGGCAGAGATCTGCTTGCAGGCCAAATGCCAAAGCCAAGACGACACTGATTTGGTGTGCTCAGAAGATTCTGACTAGTACTGGGAGCGAGATACTGTGATCCTACGGCTCAAGAAAAGCTTAGTCAATCTATACTTGAAGGAATAGCTAAGTTATTTTTCTGCACTAAGAAAGATGCTGGAATATTTTTCTGTTTTGAAGAAAGCATAGGTTGTAGTGTCACGAACGGAACGGAACTAATGTACTTCACTTTGGAAAATGTTTCGTTGCCTTTCTCGGGAAAATTTACTTTCGTTTCTCAAGATCAAATTGCTCTATTTTGTCTCTATTTGGATGTCTTTGTGCCTAAGCTAGTTTGATTTAGTATTTTTCACTTGTCCTCTGTAATTATGTCAAGTTTTTAAAGCTTGTTAGGAGCGAGGTACTGTGATCCTACGGCTCAAGAAAAGCTTAGTCAATCTATGCTTGAAGGAATAGCTAAGTTATTTTTCTGCACTAAGGAAGATGCCAGAGTATTTTTCTGCTTTAAAGAAAGCATAGGTTGCTATGTCACGAACGGAACAGACCTAATGTTCTTCACTTTGGAAAATGTTTCGTTGCCTTTCTCGAAAAAATTTACTTTTCATTTCTCAAGATAAAATTTCCCTATTTTGTCTCTAATTGGAGGTTTTTGTGCTTATGCTAGTTTGATTTAAACTTTTTAGCTTGCTACTCTTATCACAGTCTCATCCGAATTTTTTTGCTCATGCGTACTCTCATACGGAAGCTATCTCTATTCTTAAGTCTACAATGTTGCAATGTTGCGATGCTTGATTGAGATTTGTGGTTTAGTCATGATCATTGGTCGATCTTTGGCTGACTAGGCATTTGTTGGTTGATCTTTGGAGTGACTTGTGGCTAGTCTTGACCTTCGTAAATACTGATGCTGCTTGCATTATTTGGATCTTTGCATAATCGCGGCTTTCCTAAGGCTCTGGCTCAAGTTTTAACTCTGTCGCCTTGTTTCGACTCTTTCGGGTTTTGTTTCAGACTCTATTTGGCTAGTTTTGATGGAATCACTGAAGTGTTCTTAGTGAACTAAATTTAGGTGTATATAGATGCCCCTCTTTGGCAGAGGTTGGCTTGCAGGCCAAATGCCAAAGCCAAGATGACACTAATTTGGTGTGCTTAGAAGATTCTGACTAGTGCTGGGAGCGAGGTAATGTGATCCTACGGCTCAAGAAAAGCTTAGTCAATCTATGCTTGAAGGAATAACCAAGTTGTTTTTCTGCATTAAGAAAGATGCTAGAATATTTTTCTACTTTGAAGAAAGCATAGGTTGCAGTATCACGAACGAAATGGAACTAATGTACTTCACTTTGGAAAATGTTTCGTTGCCTTGCTCGGGAAAATTTACTATTTGGAGGTCTTTGTGCCTACGCTAGTTTGATTTAGTATTTTTCACTTGTCCTTAGTGATTATGTCAAGTTTTTAAAGTTTGTTCGAAGTGAGGTACTGTGATCCTACGGCTCAAGAAAAGCTTAGTCAATCTATGCTTGAAGGAATAGCCAAGTTATTTTTCTGCATTAACAAAGATGCCAGAGTATTTTTCTGCTTTGAATAAAGCGTAGGTTGCTTTGTCACGAACGGAATAGACCTAATGTTCTTCACTTTGGAAAATGTTTCGTTGCGTTTCTTAAAAAAATTTACATTTCATTTCTCAAGATAAAATTTTCCTATTTTGTCTCTATTTGGAGGTTTTTGTGCTTATGCTAGTTTGATTTAAACTTTTTAGCTTGCTACTCTTATCACGGTCTCATCCGGGATTTTATACTCATGCTACTCTCGTACAGAAGCTATCTCTATCTTCAGCCTTCAATGCTGCAATGTTGCGATGCTTGATTGAGATTTGTGGTTTAGTCATGATCATTAGTCGATCTTTGGCTGACTAAGCATTTGTCTGTTGGTTGATCTTTGGAGCGACTTGTGGTTAGTCTTGACCTTCGTAAATTCTGATGATGCTTGCTTTGTCTGGATCTTCGCATGAACGTGGCTTTCCTTGATTTTGAATAGCGATGGTTCATTTGTTGTTTTGAGACTTCAGGGTCTCTCTTGCTTTCTGTGTAGCGTTTCTGCGGCTCTTTTGGTTATTTGTGAAAACGTTTGAGTCTTCTTTGTCTTATCAAAGGTATTGGCAGACCTTTGGAAGTTTGGTTTGATTGATGGTGGGAGACTTTTGGGTCTCTTTGTTGATCTTTGGAGGTATTAAAGGACTTTCGGAAGTTCGTTACTTGAAGTAGGAGACTTCGGGGTCTCTTTTGTTATCTTGGCTTACGTTTTTGCTGGAATGGTGAGTTTTGTAAAGATTTCAGGATCTCTTTTGTTAATCTTCAGGGGTATTGAAGGACCTACGCGGAAGATACATTCTTTTCTAAAGAGAGAGACTTCGGGGTCTCTTGTGCTTCGGAGGTATTGATGGGCCTTCGAAAGCTTTTAATTTAACTCTGAAATCAATAACTTTTGTGTTTTGTTTTGCTTGTTTCAGATCAACTAGCCCCTGTATGGGCAAGGCCAATTTTGTAAGAATAAGAGAGACTTTAGGGTCTCTTTATGTAATCTTTGAAGGTAAAGATGGACCTTCAGAAGCATTGGGCGCTGAAATTAGTTGATTCCGAGAACCGGAGAGACTTGGGTTATCTTTTGATGGACTTTGAAGGTATTGACAGACCTTCAGAAGCTTTTGTGACTTGATAAGACTTCTGGGTCCCTTATATGTTAAGCTTCGGAGGTAAAGACGGACCTTAGGAAGCTTCAAGCTTTGAAATTAGCTGATTCCGAGAACCGAAGAGACTTGGGGTTCTCTTTTACTAGACTTTAGAGATATTGATAGACCTTCGGAAGTTTGTGCTTGAAGTTTGAGACTTCTGGGTCTCTTGTGTTGAACTACGGAGGTAAAGACGGATCTTTAGAAGCTTCGGGCTCTGAAATTAGCTGTTTCAGAGCTCTGGAAAGACTTCTGGGTCTTTTTTGCTGAACTTCAAAGGTATTAACGAACCTTTGGAAGTCTGTGCTTGAAGTTGGAGACTTCTGGGTCTCTTGTGTTGAACTTCGGAGGTAAAGACGGACCTTTAAAAGCTTCAGGCTCTAAAATTGGCTTTTCGAAACTCCAGAGAGACTTCTAGGTCCCTTTTGCTGAACTTCGGAATTATTGACGGACCTTCGGAAGTCTGTGCTTGAAGTTGGAGACTTCTGGGTCTCTTGAGTTGAACTTCGGAGGTAAAGATGGACCTTCAGAAGAATTGGGCTCTGAAATTAGCTGATTCCGAGAATCAGAGAGACTTGGGTTATCTTTTGATGGACTTTGAAGGTATTGACGGACCTTCAGAAGCTTTTGTGACTTGATAAGACTTCTGGGTCCCTTGTATGTTAAGCTTCGGAGGTAAAGACGGACCTTAGGAAGCTTTGAGCTTTGAAATTAGCTGATTCCGAGAACCGAAGAGACTTCGGGGTCTCTTTTGCTAGACTTTAGAGATATTGAGTGCTTGAAGTTGGAGACTTCTGGGTCTCTTGTGTTGAACTACAGAGGTAAAGACGGATCTTTAGAAGCTTCGGGCTCTGAAATTAGCTGTTTTAGAGCTCTAGAAAGACTTCTGGGTCTTTTTTGCTGAACTTCA
>MVGT01001542.1:6684-37439 GCA_002174775.1 Macleaya cordata | reverse complement strand
GAAACATTCATCGAAACGATACGATACAATATCGAAACATTGGAATTACGAAACACCTGAAACATTCCGAAACAATTCGAAACATTTCGAAACACTTCGAAACATTCCGATACATTTCGAAACATTCCGAAACATTTCGATACTATTCGAAACATTCATAAAAGATACAACCCGATACAATCCGATACCATTCGAAACATTCTGAAACATTTCGAAACATTCCGAAACAATTCGAAACATTTCGAAACGATACGAAACTTTCGGAAAAAACGAATTCAAGTAATGTTTCGTTTCGGCAAGCTAAAATACCGAAACGAACAACCGAAACATTTCGAAACGAAACGAGATTTTGAACCATGCCCGTAACAGCCGTAAGACTTAAAAGCGTAAAAGAGAATAAGCTGTCAAAAAGGCCACGCTTTTCTGGTTACAAACCGTTGCTGAATGCATATATCTATTGAATTGTGTTGTTGTATGCTTATGTAAAAGCGATGTGTATGCTGTCAACATGTTTTGGATGATAATTCATGCAAGATAACATGTGCTAATGATCATGCTATGTTGTGATGTGCATATGTGTATTTTGGGAATGTTTTAGTCACATTTTGTGATGATATGAACTACTAAATGTTGCTGTCACAAAGATAAAATAAGCGTGGCAGATAATGATTGGACCCTAAACGCCATAAACATTTACAAGTGATGGTGTTGGGGGACAGGGAATGCAAGTATATGGGGTTTGTTATATAAATTCATATTTTTCCCCGTATTTTGATGTTGATAATGATGCTGTCACAAAAGTGAAAAAACGTAACAGAATTGTGAAATAAGGTGGGTATGTCATAGGCTTTGGTGACAATCATGAATGCACTTTGATTTGACATGGAGCTGTCTCACGGGACATCCAATAGTGTATTCTGGCCATCTTGGCTCAGTAAGTAACGGGTAAAATTTAAGTGTTATCCATGTTGCATGTGTTGCAGGCAAGGTGAGTCAGTTGGATTCTTGTACGAGAATCCAACGGGAATGGGTATATGTATAGACTTACTATATATATATATATGTGTGTGTGTGTGTGTGTATATATATATATATATTAGTTCGGTTATTATTGTTTCTTCCTACTGAGTTAAACTCGTTATTTTTCTTCCTACTCTCCACAGATTCAGGAGTTGGAACATCAGGCGGATCGTAGATTCGCGGGAGTGTTATTCATCTTACGAACTACAGAGTAGGTTATTCTACTTCGAAAAACACTACTACTTATTATTATAACCTAGCAAGGTTGATAATTTTAAATGCACTCGGCTATGGAATATTTCGTGAACACTATTAGTTATTATTCGGTAGATGGTTAAGACTTCTTACTTATATAAGAGTCAGTATTATTTGTAGTCGTGAGACTTATTCAGTTAATATTTTATCTTCTAATGTGTATGTGTTGTTAATTTTAAACACGGTAGTTGATGTCATTTAATGAACTACACTGAATTTTAAGAAAAACCTTCACTCATGAATTATTTTTACGTGAAAACCTTTTAGGGAAAGAATGCAAAGTAACGACGAAGTAATCTTTTTGAACTCTCTCTCTCTCTTCCGTCATATTTATTTATCTATTTAGACTAATTTTAAATAGACTTTAATTTCTTAAAACGGAGAACTGATTGAACCCTATTCTTTTCAAAGGAAAAATAAACATTTGAAGAAATTGCAACACTTTTCCCAACGGACTGGGCTTGGGGTCTAGTGGATCGGACTTTGGTCATGGGCCCTAGGGTCAGGTCGTTACATGAAATGCTTCCTTGTTACACTTTGATTTATCTCGTTGGGCTTTATTTGAGACTATCGAAACCTTAGGCAGCTATGGGGGTTCTGAATTTACCACTTCTGATGAGTGAGGTTCGTCCTGCCCCCTTGCTTGGGAGTTTGGATGCTTTGACTAGATTCTTACAATGGGATGGATCTTCTCTGGAGGTGTGCGAACCTACAAAAGATGATCAAGTCTTCCCAAGTCTTAATTTTTCTCACTATGATTCTCTATTTTTATCTTCTTCATTTTTTAAAGCTCATCACTCTTCTTCTCTACCAAGGGTTTTTGTTGCCTTCGAGACTCAAAGAAGACTTTGATTTAGGTTGTAGTGAGGTTTAGGATTGGCTAGAAAGAAGGATTAAGGCTCTAAATTCATTTTTTTCCTTTTCTAAGTTTTCTCCCTATTTTTGTTTGTCTCTGCAAGACACTTTTCTGTTTTTCTTATCCCTATTTTTTATGAGGGATGTTTATGTTTTTTATATATCCCTATTTTGGTTTAGGGATACTTTTGATTACCAGCCCCTTGAATTGGATTTGGGAACAAGCTTTCGTTGAAGCACTTTGATATCTTGCCTCTAGCTTTTAGGGAGTAGGATTTTTCTGGTAGGAGATTTTTCTGACTTTAAAAGAAAAAGGATTAGGCTCAAACTTGGCTTCTAGTGGTATTGATTGTTTCAATTTCTAGTTCCACACTTTTTAACTTTTTAAATTCGACAAAAATGTCCTATCTCTTTGAGTCTCTAAGGTTTCATCTGCCCCTAGTTTAGAAGTTTGACTGACTTACTTATGTATAATATATCTTGAGTTGATCGACTTTTGTAGGTCCCCGTATATCTATTTCATCTAGATCCATTAGGTATATTGCCATCCCAGAAAGAATCTTCTTGATGATGTATGGTCCTTCCCAGTTCGGTCTGAACTTTCCCCTGGGGTCTATGCGCAAGACTGGACGGACTTCTTTGAGTACAAGGTCGCACTGTTTGAACGGTCTCGGGCGAACCTTCTTGTTGAAGCTTGGATGATTCTATGTTGATAGGCCTGAGAGCGACAAGCTGCTTTTAATCCATTTTCATCGATGAGATTTAGCTCTTCTACTCTGTCTTGGATCCCGTCTTCTTCAGGAATCTATCATTTTTTTAGTATCCTCATAGTTGGGATTTTTACTTTGACTGGGAGTACTACTTCCATTCGGTATACCAACGAGAAAAGAGTTGCCCCTGTAGGAGTGTGTATCGATGTCCAATACCCCCAGAGTGTGAAAGGCAGTTTTTCGCTCCAGTCCTTGTAAGTGATAGTCATCTTCTTGAGAATTCTTACCAAAGTTTTGTTAGCAGCTTCTACTGCCCTGTTTGCTTGCACCCTATGTGGTGAAAAATTATGAGACTGTATTTTGTAGCTTTGAAGTAGTTTGGAGACTTTTGAACTAACAAAGTTAATCCAATTGTCTGAGATGATCTCATGTGGTACTCTGTATCTGCATATGATGTGCCTTTGTATAAACCTCGTTGTGGGTCCAGCCTTTATGCTTTTGTAGGAGAATGCTTCTACTCAGATAGTAGTTCAATCATTGCCCTTATTTCTTCCAAGGATAAGGTAGTCCCAATTTTGACCGTTCGAGGCTTGTCTTCTGTGCTTAGGTTCACAATCTCGACTTCTTCTTTAAGTGGCTGGGGCCTATCCTCGAGTTGGTCCAGTGATTTAAGGATTTTATTGGGAATAATTTCCTTAGAATCATCTTCGGACACTACATCTTCCCTATCATCGGGAGTTAGATCCAAAACTACTTTTAGAAGTTTTTTATTTTCCAAAAGGTTTTTGAAATCTTTTTGTATTTTGTAAGGTTTTGATTTTTTATTTTTTTGAAAATATAGAAGATGAAAATGCAACTATACAATGCTCAGGGATGTGGACATTACCTCCTTACACGAGGGTAGTCCATCTACCACAGTTTTCAGGTCATTTTTTTTATGACCGGCTAGAGTGGCACCAGCAAGTGTGACGTTAGTACTGACAGAGAAATATCTATTTGATGGACGTATTACAAGCGAGGGATCAGAGTAGGGCTCGAGAAGAACCATGCAAACCTGTATCGCTCCTAGAAGATATTCATCTTCAGTATTACTGTCGGTCGGATCTAAAATGACAAGTTCTTGCTGACTTGTCTATCCCACCTCATGTATGTTACTATACTGGTTCTGGATGAACCTTGTAGGATCCGACATTTTCTTGTATTCGATGTAATGTATATTTTGATTATCGTCAATTGGATGCAACGGAAGAGGATTGTTATCAATGTTTGGCTTCCTATTGGGCACATATACTCTGGGAATGTTGATTTTGTTATCTTCTAACAGATTTTGAACCAAATTCCTTAATAATCTGCATGTATCCGTAGCATGCCCTGCAACTCGGTGAAAGTCATAATATTCATTCGGATTATACAACTCGGGAAATAGTTTCACAAGTGGTTTTGGTTTTTCGAGCCAGATCATCCCTGCTTCAATCTGTTCACGAAGTAGTTCAGTCAGTATGTGGAGTAACTTGGAGTACTCTCTTGCTGAAACTGCATCTTTGCTTGATACTGATTCTGATTCGGCACTAGCGGTCGACTCTGTACCCTGGCTTAATTGTTGGTACAAATGTACTTAGACTGGGGAATATTGATGTAGTTGACTTGCTCATCTCCCAGTCTTTTATACCTACCATCTCCAGTGGCAATGGATGTGGGTTTTGCCCTATTTTGGCATCCTCGATTTGTGTACCTGATTGTACTAGCTCAGACAATTACTTGTGTGCTACAAGACTTAGCGCCCAACTATATTCCAAATTAAAATTCTTCAATATAATAACGATTTGCCCCTCTTCTGAAGGTCGGTCGATCATCTGTTTACATTTCGCTCTCCACCTCGCAATGAAATTGGTGAAGGATTCGCTGCTTCCCTGTGTCAGAGCATCTAGCTTTTTTGTGACCATTAAGTCTAAACCTTGAGTGAATTGCTTCATGAAGACATCAATTAGTGTTGTCCAATTTGGTATCATGCTTCGGTTGATGCCTATTTGCCATTTTAGAGCGAGACTGGTGAGGCTGCTCTGAAAGAGATTTACTAATAGTTCATCGCCAATACCCATTGGTTTAAAATATCCCATGTAACGTGTGAGGTGAGCTTTTAGGCAGCCCATGCCGTCATACTTTTCCATCTTTAGAAATTTGAAGTTTAAAGGGAGCTTCTCAGTGGGTGCTTGATACCACGAGTTAACATCATAGGTTCCTCCTTTCATCTTTTAGAATTCTTCCTTTATTTTCTGGAACTCTTTGCACATAAGATTCTTTTTCATCTTCTCTGCTTTGGACTCTTCAGATTGCTAACCGTTAGATTCATCTTAGTCATAGCTCTTGTTCTAGGCTATCTTTTTTACGTGGTGATGCTGAGTAAGGTCAATGTCATCTTTTTTGATTTGTCCCTCTGCTGTTGAAGACTCTTTGTTTTTCTCTTGAATGTCGAGGTCGGTCTGTTTTTGCTTGAGAACCTCCTGTACACATTTAAAAATCATTTTCTTGATTGAAGCACTTGAGACTGGTATATCGGCAACATCTTCTTGGTTATACATTGTTTTGTTTCAGATCAGTCGTCCTGTCGTACGGCTCCAACATGGTTGTATATCTTTCTTTGACTTTTCCGTGGTTGTGGTTTCGGATTATTTTCTTTCCACCTGGAACCTGAACAGTCTGAGTAAAAGATATATTTTAACATGAAAAAGCCTTACGACGCTAGTGATACAATATTTGTGCAACACAACACACTACACCAGAATCCTCATTTTGTAACGGTTATAACTGTTACTAATATTTTTTGTAACGTTTATAAACGTTAAAAATATGGCATTATAAATTTGTAACGGATGGTTTGTAACATTTATAACCGTTACAAAATATAAACGTGATTAATAATGAATTATAACGTTTATTTTTGTCAAAATAAACCCTTCTTAAGAGTTTGTAACGTTTATAAACGTTACAAATAAGTTACATTTGTTATATTCACGATTATAAACGTTACAAATCTATATCCAAACCCTTCGAAGACTACACCTTAGTAAGATATACCTCGCAGCCCGAAGCTAGAATTTAGTACAAGGCTGAAGCTGTGGTGTTTCAACTGCGTTATCCCATATGACCTTGGAGCCAGGAGTCAGTCTACGCAAACCCATGAGTTTTTCTTATAGCTGATAATAGATCAAATGCACATACAAAATAAGATGAGTGTAACAAGTGTATATATGTGCTTTTTGAAGCATATTATGCAAATGATATCAAAAGTAAAACCCCTTATACTTTTCAAACTGGACTCTCTCTCCCTAGCAGAGTCGCCAGCTGTGGCTCCCCGTCTTTCGACCGACACCAACGAAAAGAAAAACCAAAAACACCGGGCAGTGGACCCAGTCGTTAGGACCTATGCGATAACCCCCTCCTTCCCTCTCGCCCTGCCTCTCTTACGAAAAGAGAAAGCTCGGGAGTGCCGAGGGAACCTGAGATGTACGAATTATTTCGTTCAACGAGAAATGCACCTCGGTTCTGGTGGCCTGAGTCCCGGCTTGCGGAGGCCGCCGCATGTCTTTTGAATCCTCTTGGTCGAGGGCAGAACCTGCTCATCTTTCTCTTTGGTGTGTGTTTATTCTGTAGATGTTCCTCTCTTTCCTTCTTTTAGCTTATTTTTTTGGTCGCTTTAAAAGGGGTGAAGGAGAGTCTCATTCTTTGTTCAATGTTGTATCAGGTCCCTTTTGTTTAGAAAAAGTATTATCTAGTCTCTTTGGAGAGAGACCAAATAACATCTTCTTCTATTTGACTTAGTCTACGATTTGTTTATAGAGATTCAAGGTACGGGGTCCTAGTTACGGGTCAGGAAGGTGTTAGGCACTTGACAACCGCCCGACGTTAGTCGGTTTCTACTTCGTAAAGGGGGTTTTATTGAATATCTGTATTGATATCTCATCTTATGTGCACATAATGTACGAACTATCCTCCACAAGAAAACAGTTCATTCGATTTTATAAGAAAATTTATAAAAGATAAGTACATTAGTGTAAATGATCTGACCTCTACTTTTGTTATCTCAATAACCAGAGATAACAAGGTGATTTTACCTGTTCTTGCTTGTATGCCTCATCGCTTGGGAGGGCTTAGGTGGATTGTTCATGTTCTGGTAGATCTTTTTATCTCTCGCCTTGAGAACTTTTCCATACTAGTGGTTGGGCTACAATTATTCTTTATTTTGGAGAGAACTTGACGTCTCATGGGGAATGACCGTAACTCAGATGATGCGTCCTTATTTGAAGGAGCATGAGAGGATTGTGATTAACGAGTCATGCCAGTTTTGTAAGTGGAATCTGTGGACGGAGTACCCTCATTTCTCTCTTTATTTGGAAGGAGTTTTGAAAAGAGATTGATTAATGAGTCGAGCCGATTTTGTAAAAGAAACCTCCTCGTGAGCGGAATTTTGATGTTTCTCTCCTTATTGGAAAGAGTTTTGAAGATATTAACGATTCGTGCCGGTTTTGCTTGAATTCTCCACAGATTGATCATGATGTTGATCGTGGAGTTTTCTCTCGTTTTTGAATTGGGAAGACTTGTGCTATCCCAAGTATTATCTAATATTATGTAGCATACTATAGAGACAGGCTAAAAAGCATGCTCCTTCAGAGATACGTTACATTCATACTATTTGACAATAACAACGAGTTTTTTGTTTTGAATGTTTATAATTTATTACTTTTTGAAATGAATTGAAATGCTTGAACGCACAATCTTTGAACAATGAATCGTAAAGAGTATTGTGTATATACCTAAGCGCTTCCTGGATTTGACTGAAAATTTGGGCAAAGGTTCGTTACTATTTCTCTCGTTTTCTAGTTTCGATAGGTTTCTCTGACGAATTTCTGATCGATTTCTCTCACGTTCTCGTCTCAAAGGCAGTAGGTAGCCTTCGAAGAGATTATCGAACCTTTAGGACTAGAAAATGTACGTGACTTGAAGACAAGCACACACGGAATTCAGAAATTTGAAAGTGAATCAAACTCTGAACTGAAAACCTTCTCGAGATTTATAAATATCAATGAACATCAACTCTGAATAAACTCTGGATCTCTAAATAAGGAGGGAGGGGGTCCTATTTATAGGACCTGATCTAGGTTCTGGGTGCGCTCACATCCTTGGGATCTGTGTCAGATCTGACCAAGGCGGTTAGATCTCCTCCCTTGGTTGGCTAACACGTGGTAGTCCCCCGCCTTAGGCGGTTTAGCCTTTATGCACTACACCAGAATCGTGTTTTTGTCACTATTATAAACGTGACAAAAAAATTTTGTCACGATTATACGCGTGATAAAAATGGCGTCATTAATTTGTAACGGAAGAGCTTGTGACGCCTATAATCGTTATAAATTTTTAAACTTGTCACGATTTTAAGCATAACAAGTGACCAATTGTCACATTTATTTAATGACGATTTATCAATATTCTCCGCTGATGTGGCGGTAATAAACGTAACAAATTTGTTAAACGTGACAAATTTGTCACTTAACTGCTGAAAATCTCTCACGATTATAAATGTGACAAAGTTTAAAGGAATTAAAAAAAAATTAAATTTCTTTTTGGCCCCTATATGGGCTCTTTGCTCCTGTACCTGCACCTGTGACCCCAAAGATCCATTTCTACCACCCATAGGGTGGTCCCATTCCCATACACAAAAATCCCTCTCAAAACCCCTCACCCATATTTAAACCCATAATGCACCATATCACCAAACATCTAAAATCAAATTTTATTCAACTTTAAATGTCAAAAGGGCAACTCTCCAACACAAGCTTAACACACAGAAGTTGGTAACATTCATAAACAAATGAGTGTAAGTAGAGTTTTACAAAATGAAGAGTTTAAAGCTAGTTGGTGATTTAATTTTGCATTAAATCAACATACAATTACAAATAACGGGGAAGCAAACAACAACCTCAAAGCTCGCATATGTTATTGACTTCATGTGCCAAAAATTGCCAGCAACATTCCTCACATATTCACCTACTAGCAAGGTTAAGGGAAGCAATTTAAATAACACCATATTAATATTATAGCAAAGGGATCAAAGACCAAAATAGAATATCACAAGCAAGTAAGATGTGAAGAATTACCTTTTTTGCTTTTTTCCTTTTTATGTAATGAAAGATGACCTAATTAACAAACGAGAGTTGCAAACAAAGTTAGTAAATGGACATCCATTTCTTTTGTTTTTTCAATCAAAATGAAAACAAACAAGTGGATCTGAAACTAACACTGGACACCAGCAAAAGAAAGACAAATAGGCTTAACATAACTTATGATATAATTGTATACTATACACTTTTTACATGTAGCAACAAAAACATAGATCTGCTTGAAGCATAAAAAAGAAAAATCATTCCTAGTGAAAAATTTCCATATAGGATTTGTTATCTAATAAAAAGGAGGGACCAAAAATAAATCAACAGGCTATTACGCATTTCTAGAACATACTATTACAACTACTTCAAACAAAATATTGCATATCATACAACCGACTTGGGACCCAAACCAAATCATTAGACCATTGACAGCTAAAGAAGATACTGAATGTGTGGACTGTTCGACCATCTTGTTCATTACATATCTTTCTCCTAGTTTGCTACCTCATTTTAATACTTATGAGAAAAAAAAGCCTCTTAAATAGAAACCTAAGAGAGAGAAGGCAATAAATCCAAAAATACAATCTGACACTTAATGCCCATTTTATAGAAACCATTACAGAAACATCAAAAAATTAATTTAATTCAGCACTACAACAGAATACCCATCCCAGGAAAATCAATACTTAATAAGATGCCATTTCAGAAAACCGTTCCAAAAATATAATAATTTGAAACCCAATTCCCAATTCATAAAAACCATTAAATAGACATCAAAATTAATCTAATACAACACCAAAATAGACTACCATCACAGGAAAATCAATACTTAATAAGATGCCATTTCATAAAACCAATCCACCTTTCTAATCCAATCAATAGCATCTCTTCTAATACTCGAATTTCCTAATCCAATCAATAGCATCTTTTCTAATACTCGAATCCTGGTCCCTATTAACAAAAGAAGACATACATGTGAAAATTAAATATAACACTTTCATATAGTATTCTAGCTTAATTTTACTCTGTACTGCAATTAAGATGAATAAGAAGCAAACCCATGGAACAAACCCTATTTTTCTCTAAATGCACTTCAATAATGATAAAAGATCCCCATTTGTACTGTATTTGGAATCCATCAAATCAAATAAATACCTAATTTTTCAATCCTTATCTGGTTGTTGTGGAAATTACTAGTGATGGGCTTGTGTTTGACAACACGGAAGGTAAGATTTCCTCAAAACACTAGTCAAATAACTACAAAGTTAAACCTTGAACTGAAGTATTACCCATAGGACATAACTATAAAGCAATATTAGAATGTAGATAAACAAAAAGGGAGCTGAGAAAGATGCACAAAAGAGAGTATGAGAGATATATAATATGAAAAAAACATACAAATTTTGATTAGGAAACAAAATAGAGCACCGTAAAACCCTAGATCTAAAGGAAAATCCTTAATATCTAAAATCCAAGATTCCAAATTAATAGATTTATAACTAAAAAAATTAATGGAAAACCAAATTAATTGCTGAATTTTGAAGAGTGTGAAACCTAAAAAACAAACAAATCATTCAAGAAACAAAACAGAGCAATATTGAACCTTAGATCTAAAAGGAAAACCCTAAGTTTTGGATCGAGATGTAGAATTCACACTTGTATATTAGATATGGTAATAGAAATTCCCAAAAAATTGAAATTATACCTTGCTCTTGGTGACAGAATGATTAACGTTGATGGCAAGGAAAACTAAGCTCAAGTAGCTTGCATGTAGCTTCCTTAGAAACACCAAAAAAAAAAATTTGGCCTTGCAAAAATTTAGAAACCAATCTGCAGAAATTAAAGGAAAACTCTTATAGAAAACCCTAAACAGATTACAAAAAGTAATGTTCAAACCCTAAACACTAAATTGATTTAGGGCCTTGGTAAGCAAATTTGAAAGCTCTTACAGAAAAACCCTAAACAGATTTAAAAAATCCATGTTCAAACCCAAAACCCCAAATCGATTTAGGGCTTTGGTAAAAATTAAAGAAAAACTCCAAAAATCTGTGTATGAATTTAGTAAATCGAGTTAGGGTTTTGGTAAACATAAAATCAAAAATAGCTTTGCATAAAATTATCAAAAAAAAAACCTAGATTTACACACAAAAAAAGAAGAAAAAGAGTTCAAAGCATAATTCTCACACCCCAAAAACACAATTAAATAAAAGCCCTAAACCAAGGATTAACAACATGATGTATAAAATTAAACCAAAACTATGCTGAAAAAAACCTTAAAGAAAACACACAAAAGCCCTAAAATAAACGCCTAAAATAGAAGGAGAGAAGATAGAGAAGACGTCACCTATGCTTACTGGAGCCTGAAAACGTTACCAATAGGGGAGAGAGAGCTCACCTAGATGAAAACTTTAATTCTGATCTGTTTCAAGAAGAAGAAAGAAACACAAGTTAGCAATGATCAATTGAAAAATGAAAAGAAAATTAAGAAGAAGAGGAGAGAAGGAAATAGTTAACGGTGAGAGTGGGGGGAAAGTAAAAAAAACCCTAAAACTTAGAATTAAAAAAAAATCTGTTACATAAGAAGAAGAAAAAGGGAAAGATAGAGAGAAAGAGGGACTAGCCCTAAAAAAATGAACTTAAAATACCTCTTGAGGCTTCGAACAGATCGAGGTCTGAAATAATCAGATCCAGATCTGAAATATGGTGGTGGCGGAGGTGATGGAGACCGAGAGAGAAAGCAGGGAGAGGGAGATAAATCGAGAGAGCATGGAGAGATAGATAGATCGAGAGTGAAAGCAGGGAGCGGGAGATAAATCGAGAGTAGGGAGAGGTGGAGGTGTAAATAGAGCAGGGAGAACGATAGAGAAATCAGGGAGAGGGAGATAGATCGAGAGTGTGGAGTGAGAGAGAGAGAGAGAGAGTTAAGAGAGATCGAGAGAGAGTTGAGAGTCTGGTAGATAGAGCAGAGAGACCGAAGATAGAGAGAGTAGGGAGAAAGAGTAGATCGAGAGAGAAGAGAGAGGGATTTGAGATAGATCAAGAGAAAGTAGAAAGATTTGAGAGAGTGAGAGAGAAGAGAGTTGAGAGAGGTCTCGAGAGAAAGAGAGCAGAGAGAGAGATAGGGTTACCTATAGAGGCAATGGGATGTGCACGGCGGTGGTGGTAGGACTATTTCTCTGAGTTCTCTGTAATGTTAGTGTGTGCAGAAGGTGGATGAGAGTTTTGATTTGACAAGTTTTTAGAGTGGAACACAAAAGGAAGCGGGTATGAAAAAAAACCTAGGCGGGAGTGCAAAAAATCTACGCGGGGAGCCAAAACAAAGTCGCGGTCGTCCTCGAAAAAAATTTCGGTGCACGTTTAATTGTTACGTTTAGACGAGTTAGAATGTTTTTAGAATTAATTCTTTGGATTTTTGTAACATTTAGAGTGAATTGTTACGGTTATAAACGTGATAACACTCCTCACGATTATAATCGTGACAAATCCTGAAAATAATGTGTTGCAAATATCCCATTTTGGTGTAGTGATGGGCCCCTGCAAGGCTTTTTGATCTTTTTTTTTATGTTTTTTGGGTGCTTCAAGTGTGTTTTAGGGGTTTTCCAGAGTTGATTTTGTGTTTTTCGGACTTCTGAGTGTGTTTTCGGGGGGTTTCCAGAGCTTTTCTAAGAGTTTTCGGAGGTTTCTGGGAGTTCTTGAGGCTTTGGCGCAAGTCTTAACTCTGTCGCCTCATTTCGACTCTTTCGGGTTCCGTTTTAGACTCTTTTTGGTTGATTTCAACGGAATCACTGAGGTGTTCTGAGTGAACCAAATTTAAGTATCTACACTTACCCTGTAGGGTTCCAATCTGCCATCAACAGTTGTTGAAATGATGAAAGAAAAAGAAGTGGACCTGCCTCTAATTAGTAATGAGGCAAGAGAACCTACGCTGCCTCTGGTGAGAAAGGAGGTGAAAGAGACTGTAGTTGGTGGAGAGGATGGACAAAAGGCAGCTGACAAGACATCTAGCACAGATGAGTAAGAACAATAGTTGTTACATTTGTGTTTGTTTGTTCTAGTTCTTCTCTTTCTCTTCTTCTTTTTTCTTTTTTTTTTGTTGTAGAACAATTACTGTTGATCTTTTGGCTTTTGATTTTTGGTACCAACACTTTTTGATAAACAAATGAAAAGCTAGTCTGATGATTTTTAAGCTTTATACCGCATAAAAGCCGAAGTTTCTAGCTACATCCCTAAAGCTAGACAAGTAATCAAACACATATAACAAATAATATAATATTACATATTCAAATATATCATATTCATATATATCATCATCTTTTACCTTAGAAACTCCAGCTTTTTGGGATAAAAAACTAAACTTGCTTTTGGGACAAAACGCAAAACCCCCAAACTTTTGAGGTAAAAAGCTGAAAACCATGAGCTCTTAGGTACAAGCCCTAAACCTGTTAGTTTGTTTGGAATGGACAACTGAAACAGCCATTGGCTAACTTTTGGGATATACGTTAGAAACCGTACCGGTTTATGTGAAAAACTGAAAATCCACCAAGATGATGAGGTAATATCTTGGAAACCAGGTGCCAGCTTTAGGGATTTAGCTGGAAACCCTTATAAAATTCTTAAAGAAAGTATGATACATCCTTGGATATGTAGTAATATATGTCAGATATGAATAACAGTGATATGATATTACTGACATTATTTCTTTAAATTCATTATATTATATGGTGAACTTATATCATCGCCATCAACTATCTTTAGGTAAAATGATCCACGTCCAGTAGCCTTCTAAATGACATAAGGACCTTCCCATGTAGCCATTAGTTTCCCTACATTGGCTTCTTTCATGTTAGGAAATACTCTACGTAACACAAAATCTCCAAGAGTTAGATCTCTAGGGATAACTCTTTTGCTATACGACCGTTGCCAAGTACGATGATAGTTTTCTAGCTGCAACAAGGCTATCATTCGCCTATCATCAAGATCATCCAAGCTCTTCTTAATACATGTATCTTTGATGGAATTTGAAAATTTGAACCAGACAACGATCTTGTTGTTGGTATTAGTAATTCTGTTGGAATAACGGCCTCCATACCATAACATAAGGCGAAGGGCCTCTCCATAGTAGACTTTCTTCTTGTTGTTCGATAGGCCCATAGGACTTCATGCAAGGTGTCTGCCCACATTCCTTTTCTGGCATCCAACTTCTTCTTCAAATTATCCAGGATAGTTTTATTTGATACCTCCGCTTGTCCGTTACCCTGTGGGGTAGCATGGTGCAGAAAACCTTTGGGTTGTAGAATTCTAGATATAAGTACAAACTGAGGGCCATTATCAGTAACGACAGTTAAAGGCAGTAAAAACCTAAGAATCAGTAGAAAAAGATAAGCTTTGACCTAGATGAATGAAATATATCATAGATAAAAATGGATATTTCTAAACAATCTGCATATAATATGTTCCCACTGGAATTTTATTACATCATCTTCATGAGTTGTAACTAGAGCCACTGCTTCAATCCACTTGGTGAAATAATCAGTGCCAACTAGTAGATATTGTCTTCTCCCAGAGCCTTAAGAACCAATTGAAAGGATTTACTAATCATTTATAAAAGAAAATGATGTACTAGACTAGACATATTAATGGTACCGTTTCTGGATCCTTTAGGATCCGATCCAGAACCGCCCTGTTGACACCCCTAGTGATGGTGGTAGGAGTGTGGTGTATTTTTAGTGGGGTGCAAAACTCAAAAATTGGTAGGGGTGGGGTATATTTTAGTTGGGTGTAATTATTTGAAAAACTCCCTTTAACCAAATCAGCTCCCTAATATCAGGCCCTTTCTTTATTGCCATTGAACTAATTTAACATTTCTTTTTTTTTTTTTTGGTAAGAAAGAACTAATTTAACATTTCTCTCGGATGAATTTTAAGTCTTAGATTTAAGTATTTCCGGATTTTGATCATCATTTGGATTCGTAAGATTTTACCACGTGGAACTTGGGAGGAGGGAGGAGACCATTTGGCTCCAACCCTCGATTTGGACATGTTAGTCATTTACTTAAAGAAGTAAGTCAGTTTCGTAATTTCTAAACGGACCAGAGTATAAAAGCCTCCGCGTTGCCGTTGTGTTCTGATATTGTTTGGGTTTTTAGGGTTTTTTCAGTCTCTCTGTCTCTCTATCTTGCTCTCTTCCTCTCTCTAAAAACACCATGACTGCTCAGACTCAAGAGGAGCTGCTCGCTGCCCATCTCGAACAGCAAAAGATTGATGTAAGCTTCGTTGAAATCTCTCTACTTCGTTTTACTTTGTAGTAGTCATAATACAGTTTCGATGTTTTGCTTAACTCACTCTCTCTCTATCTCTCTCTCTCTCTGATGTTTAAGAACATGTTCTAAGTTCTCCGCATTTACTTGATTGTTTCTTTTATCGATTCATATAATTAACTGCCTGGATCGGCTGAAAGCTCATCCCTGGACCCTGTTATTTCATTTGTTTCCATGAGTTTATTTTAGATTTTCCATCTCTAGCAACTTTTATTGTGTGTAGTAGGGTTCTATTTGGAGAGGCCCATTGCTGTATATTTTAGGTTTCAAGTAAATATTATTAGGGCTTACGTGCTTTCACCTGCTATATCACCCCAGAGTTCATGTTCCTCTGGTAATATCTCTTTTGTTGTGATGGGTTGAGTATTGATTCCCGCTGTAGGCTTGTGGAGTTGGTTTGTTGGTTAAACAATTCTGACAATAGATTTTTTCAGTAGAATGTAGACACAATAGCTCATATAATATACATCTTAATTCAATTCAACATGCTGAGAAATGACATGTTAGAATGATAGTTTCGGTATTTCAGAAGTAAATTATTTGGTTTAAATTTTGTAAAACTTTTTCTAATCAATGAAAAAAGATTGGCTAGTTCTTGTTTTAAGTTTGCTTTGATGGGCTGCCTCCCTTTTGCTGTTCTTTAAGCTGGTAGGTCTGGTTCCAACTGCTTATAAAAGCATCATCGGCATCTCCCAGCCTTATTTTCCTTGTGCAGTAGAATTATGGAACCGAAACTTTGTTGGCCGTGATGTACTGAGTCTATGCTTTTATTCGTAGACTAGCAGTGCAAGCTGGGATTTGCATCTTGGTATCAAACATCAGGGGGGCAAAAATTTTTCTACGTGATGCTAAAAGGAATTAAAATGCTTCAATTCTTTTGGACTGACATTTTAGAGGAGTGAAGTTTACCCTACTGATAAAAATACCAGACTCAATCAAAAATCATATAATCATGCCATGTGTCATTGTATTGTGTGAAGCCACTACCCACCCTTAGCCTGTTTATTTCTTGATTACTGAATCTCACTAATTTTTGGTTAACTGTACCTATCTTTTTTTTTATTTTTTTGTGTGTGTGTGTATATTTGCATTTGATTCACAAGGGTGTAAGTTCCTTTCTTGAAGCAAATTTTGGTTACATCGTTCACTCTTCTATTTCATTACAAATTAGTCCATGTGAATTTTCTGATATATGCTGGTACATTTAATGTTAGAATCTTAATTTTATTTTCTTTCTTGACCTGGATGATCTAGATAATTTGTTTTACATAGTTCTGTTGCTCTATTATTGTTGTTTCACTGGGTCTAGCATTATTAAGATTTTAGAAATTCTACTGCAGCCTGATGAGCCTGTTGTTGAAGATGAAGAGGATGATGATGACGATGATGAAGATGACGATGATGACAAGGATGATGATGATGCAGAAGGTAATTTAACAAGTGAATTCTGACGCCACGATGAATGTTTGAAGTTCTGTCCAAGTATTTTTGTGGTTCATTTGAATATAGTTATATTTATGAATATTAATAGATTCGATCCTGGTAGAACTGAGCAAGTTTCATAAAATTGAGATCTATAAATATATATTGTTCAACTTCTTTTCTTCACTCAGTATTGGAAATTCTGTCCCTGTATGATATTGTCTGGTTTATGTTTGAAAATGGGTAATGCTAGGCTGAATAATGGTCTCTTAGTTATTTATTTTTGCGAGTTTAGGGTGAGTTGTCAATTAACTATTTGGAGTTTCCACTTCTTATTACAGGTCCGCAAGAGGGAGATGCAAGTGGTAGATCAAAGCAGAGCAGAAGCGAAAAGAAGAGTCGCAAGGCAATGCTGAAGCTTGGAATGAAACCCATCCCTGGCGTTAGCCGTGTTACCGTCAAGAAAAGCAAGAACGTCTGTTCTTTTCCCTAAAACTTGTTTAAGTTATTCTAATTATCATTGTTAATACTATTTTATGTATGTTGGGGTGACAACTTCTTCCTACACTTACCTTTATGAATCTTTATCAAATAATATTTCTATGTTTCTTTTCAGATTTTGTTTGTGATCTCTAAGCCAGATGTTTTCAAGAGCCCAACGTCTGACACATATGTAATCTTTGGGGAGGCCAAGATTGAAGACTTGAGTTCACAATTGCAGACGCAGGCTGCAGAGCAGTTTAAGGCTCCTGACTTGAGTCACGTGATCTCCAAACCCGAGTCATCAACCATGGCTCAAGATGATGAAGATGTGGATGAGACAGGGGTGGAGCCCAAGGACATAGAGTTGGTGATGACACAGGCTGGAGTCTCAAGGTCTAAGGCTGTTAAGGCACTCAAGGCTTGTGATGGTGATATTGTTTCTGCTATCATGGAGTTAACAAACTAAGAAGGTAATCGATGCCTTCATTTATGGTTTTGGAGACATACTGGTTGAAAATTTGGAATCCGTTTTACATTTTTTGTTCTTTTCATCTTTTAAGTTGTTTCTTATGTTGTATTAGTATGAACTTGGATTTTTTTTTTTTTTAAAAAAAATGGTTTTGTCTTCTAGTTGAGATCAATGTTAATTTGGAGATCCTATTCCTGCAAATTCGTTGCAAGTAAACGATGAGGTAGTTCTATGGCTACAGGTTTTCGAGCTGTGTCGCAAGATACCATCCTATATATAAAACCAGTGTGAATGGAAACCATTCTCTTTTTAGGTGCTGCAATATTGATCATTTTCTACATTTACTGCACCCCCTCCATTACATTGGGTGCATGATACCCACCCCTAAAATTGATTGTTTCTCTTGAATCAGCAATGCGCACCTTGTGATCTTTTGCTGGACCAGCAGCATGTGCGTCACGTCTGCAGTTTTGTGCAAATTTTAGTTGTGGGTGGTTTAAGCTTTCCTGCGTTTTAGCTACATCTGTCCCCGGATTGTCTTCTGGATTGAAACATATCTTTGTATCTTTATGATGAATGCACTGTTCATGTAGTTCTTTCAGGATTGAATATGTATCTCTGCTCATCTGCTTGGAAAATGTGTAAAAAAGTTCAGGTCAAAGGGGATGTGTTTTCCTGAACCATATCTTTCTCATACTTCAAGGGGTTAAGGAGTGATTTTCACACTAACTAGTGTTTGGAAATGCTGATCTCAAACGATCAAATGCATCCCCGTCTTTCCTGGATTTTCTTCTAATTGCTTCATGTGGTTTTCTATACAATTTTGTATCACCCTGAAAATCGAATGGAAGGATTTGAATGTGGTGATATAACCTAGTGACACATGAATAGAATGCTTGTATTTAATTAGGTTGTGTTTGTTTTTTAAGATATCTAAATCTTATTCATTTAAATCCAACTTTAAATTATGTAGAATCTTCAAGCTTAGAAATATAAAAATGAACTCATCTTGATTGTATAAATTGAGAGCTTCATCTCAAATTAAGTTTAATCTTTTAGCTTAATACTCATTTTAAAAGTCTGAATTTACCAAGAGGTAAAAACATGCAAACAAGACAGATTCTACAAGGGACTCCAATGAGTATGAACATGTTTGGTCTTGGAAATAGAGGGATTTAACAGGAAATTTTGCGACCCATGCAGACTAACAGATGATGAAATTGGTTGGTCTCCTGTCGCTGGCTCTTCTTTGGATCTATGCTTTTGGTGTTTTCTTCACTGGGACTAACTAGTTGGAATACTTCTCAAGACCTGCTGTTGTGCCTTGTGAACATAAGAGCTCTTTTCACTTTCAACTCTTACCATTGAGAGAGTTACGAAGGCCCAGATGGAGGCGGCAGTTGAAGCTTTGTAACCGGAGGTCCAGAACCATTGTATAGTGTTGACGTGGTGCCACTCCGGAACCTCGCGTTCCTCAGTATCACACTGTGGCGCTTTTAGTCCAGAGGCCTCTGTATCACGCTGTGGCGTGGCGCTTTTAGTCCCCAAGGCGTATTGGAACTTGGAATATATGCTTTTGCTCTCATTCTCACTTTGGTATTTGCTCCCGCTCCGCTTTGCTATCTGGTTAAGAGTTCGAACTTCGAAGATGTTAAACTCTCATTCTAGTGTTCTATTTGGTGGACATAAATTGGCTATCAATATCGAATAGCAGTGGATTAATGGGCAAGGAGCAGGTCTTGTGTTGTGTTAGCATATGCATACGTACCTGATTGATTTAGAAAGAAAGAAAGAATGAGAAGTTATTTCTTCTCTTTTGAGATGTATGCGTATTTTATTATACTGTCTGGTTAATTGCTCGTGCGATTAATGCGTTAGGGCAAGTACTCTGATATCCCCAAAATTTGATTCTTCAAGTCTCAAATGGCAGTTAGAGAGACGGGCAAGTACTAAAGTTAAGCCCCGATAGAGGGGTTGGTGGGCGACACCCAATGAAGAGCAACACAGGATGTGTCGTCCAATTTTTTATTTAAAAATTTGTTTGGGCATTCACTCCCTCCATCGCCCTTTTTTTTGTTTTAAAATAATTTATTTTATTGTATGAAGTTTATATATATTTCGATACACCAAGCTTGTGAGCTCACTTGGATACGACCAATAGCTAATATTTGGTAAGATTGTTCTTCTCTCCATGTAGATCATCTTCACAAAAAATCATCCCATTCTAAAAATTCTAACCCCATCAAAAGTTGACTCTTTTCCTCACCATTCTTCTCACTGTTAATTTCAATCAACTTCCAATCAATTTTTGAAAGGGTTAGAAGCTTTAGAATGGGGTGAGTTTTTGTGAGGATGATTTACATGGTGCGGATAATAGCCTCACAAATATCAATTGGATCATATCTAAATTGGTCCCACAGGCTTAGTATTTGAAATATACAGAAAGCTTTCATACAACAAAAAAAAAATTTTGAAAAAAAAAACTTTAAATCTAAAACAAAAGTGATGATAGAGGGAATGTCACCCTACAATCCCTGTCGCACAAAACAATTTTTTTTTTTTTAAAAAAATGGGCGACAAAGGGAGCGTCACCCTTCACTCCCTCTATTCTACTCCTTTTATCGCCCTCTAGTCCCTCTGTCGATCCCTCTTTTTTTTCAATTTCAGCCTCAAATATGAGACTGGGTGGAAGTTTGGAGGACTGTGATCACCTTAATACTTGACTTTATCCCTCAAACCTCTCCAATTTAAAGGAAAGAGGGAGGTATAGTACTTGCCCTTTATTGAAGCAAGGTGGAATGAATCATTTTATTTTCTAGTAGTTCGAGGTATCATGATGTGATGTAGAGGGAGGGAGGGTTGGCTTAAACTCCAAGAGATAAGGAATCTTTTTCTGTTGCATGCCAGTACTTTAATGTGTCTCCCCCTTCCTCACTATGCACGTTTATCTCTCTTTTATCTATATCTCTATATCTATACTATATTAGGGAGCGGTTCCGGTGCCATCACTGTTACCATGCTTTGTAGATAAATCAAATGCTAATTTTTCGTAAAGATGTTCTCCTTATTATATCCACCATTCTTACTAAAAATCAACTAATTCTAAAACCTGTAACCCAATGCAATTTAATGGTAAGCATGAATGATTCAATCACCGTTAATTTTGAAAAAACGAAAGGATTGGATTTTTCAGTTTTAGAATGAGCTGATTTTTTGTGAGGATGTTTTTCTCACCATGAAGATCATCCTCACAAAAAATCAGCTCTTAGTTCATTTATATGTGGGCTCTACAAACCATGGTAACTTAAAAATATCACAGTGATGAAAATATAGTGAGGGCATGTAATACCCCATATTTTTATTGCAGTATGTTCTATAATTTGTATTTATTTAGTATGGGTGTACATAACTTAAGTTGGGTGTGTTTAGTATTTGCGGGCTAATTTAGCTAAACTAGGTTAGGATTAATCTAACCTAGATTATGTAGACCTAATCTTGTAAACTTAAGAGAGGGGACCCATTAGTAATAGTTTTACCTTATTCCTACAACCAAACATTTAAAAAATTTAATTTATTTAGAAATCCAACTTTTTAGAAAACCTATTTGTGGTGGTCAAATTTAGTTTCTAATTTTATTATTTTCATACTAGCTGTTTGGGAGGTATTTTAGAAAGCCCTAAAGTCTTATTTTAGAGTTGTTTTAAGCTTAAAAAGGATCCTTAAGATATGGGATAACTTGTGTAGCAAATTTTTATGTTTTTAGTAGGTTTAGGACTCCTTTATTAAGAGTTATATAAATAAGATGACTCTAGTACGAAAATTAGAGTTGTTTTTGAATATTAATTGGAACATGAGGGTTGAGAGAGAAGAAGAAAATCAACAACTAAGGAGAAGAAACCCTAGGCTGTAAAGTTGAAGAAGATGGAAGTTCTGAGTACAGATAAGTTTTTTAACCCTAAGTCTTTTTATAGTTCATTTCAATCATAATAGTGGGTGTGTATTTGTTATTTGAGTAGTTTAATCATGTTGGTTGATTTATTTTACAGTTGATCCATACTTATTAATTATCATGGGATGATATTAGAGGCTTTAGGTTAGTTTGGGACAAGTTATGATCACTTTCTTAGATGTTTCAAGTTTGGGTAAATCTGACCAGTTATGATTAATTCAACTTTTTCTCTTAATTTGTAAGGAGTTTTTATTATTTCTTTATATCTCTGTGTTTATAACATCTGAGGTTACCTTGAGTTCAAATTTCTTGATTTTCGAGTATTGTTTACTATTTTCGAAGTAATTTCAAAGTTCATGTTGATGTTGCTGTATTCTTACTGATAGTACAGTTGGTCTGTGTTTAGATATGTTTTTCGAGACTTTTAGTTTGTTTCTAGTTTTCGGTTAAAACAGAAAGACTTTAGATCTATGTCTCTAATTTCATTAAAAATTGAAAGTACTAAGTTTGGATTTATAAACTGTAAGATACAACTATTTTTGTATCACTGATACGGATTTTGGCAGAATGCACATCTTTTGGTTTTCTTACTTTTTTCACTAGATTTCTTATCGTGGATTTTTATCACTAAAATTTTTGTGAACATAGACTTCTATATCGTTCAAATAGGCCTAAGTTTGTTCAATTTCGACTTGGGATTTTATCATAATTAATTCTCAAATTGGATGTTTTATATTAGATGATATTCTAATCTTGTTTATACAATCTGTGGGATTTTGCTAATTGAGTTATTGGCTTGTCTTACTCTGCAAATAGAAATTTAGCATGTTATGTATGTGTGATGAACCTTGTAGTTTCGGATGATAAGACTTTTATGGGAATAGTCTGAACTGTTAATCATGACTCATAGATGTACCAATTAATAAAGAATTTAGATAATTAATTGTGAACAACTTGAGATGATGTTGTGGATCTCAACACTAGGTGGTTGGCTCGACCTTCTCTTATTTTGATTACGCAATTTGAAAGTCTAAAAACCTTACGGTTATTAGTTGGAATAACCGTATGTCAATGTGACTAAGGTTAAGGATTACACAATCACCAAATAAAAATAATATTGGTGATAAAGATGGAAACTAAANCAGTCACTACAAGGGTCCAAGTTCTTTTAGTCATCCTCTTTTAATATTAATAAGAAGAAACCAAATACCTCAAAATCATTGAACCTAAAATTCAATTTTGAATTTGCCACCACTAACAAATTTAGTTCACTAGGATTTAACCACAAAAATCAAATCAATCTCAAGTTCTTCAAATAATTCCCAAACTAGGTCTTTATCAACTCAAATAAGGGCTTTAGGATTACAAACCCAATTTGCTCTAAATATCCTCTTGTACTCAAACACTTTAATTAAAAGCCCTCATTTTACATCATCAAAATATTTCCAACATCAATTCCATGATTTTCTTCACAAACTCCTAACCTAATACAACAATTCAACTTGAACAAGGAATTAATGGTTGGATTCCTTATACTACAATCTAACCCAAAACAGTAAATTTGGGTCAAAATCAACCCTCCCAATTATCAATTTCATCAATTAAGGGTTTGAAAGGTCTAATCAAACCTTAAATTATTAAAAAATCAACCCTAAAATTGAAAACTAAAGATTAACAACATAAAATATCTAATTAAAATAAAATTAAGAGCTAGAGTTCCAAATTTATACCTCAATCAACAAATTAAATGGTCCCTACGGTTTCTCCATCGGACCATCGTCATCCTCTTGTTCTCTACTATCATCTCTCTCTCTCTTTTCTTCTTTCTTCTTCTTTCTTTCTCTCTTATTTCCTTTCTCTTTCTCTAACTATCTACTGCTTTATATTCTCTCTCTTTTCCCTTTTTCACCAATTCCAATCGGTGGAATTGAATAGAATCCTAATTTAACTTACTAAAGGATGAACTTTAGAGAAACCTTTTGTTATATGCATGTGTAAAAGTTTTGTGTATACACCATATACACAAGTTAGTGTATACAAAGGGATAACTTACAAAATTAATTTTTTATACATCACACATATTCCTATATCATATGTACCTGAGATGATTGGTCAAAATCACGGGTAAACTTTGACCTTGATCCAAATCGCGTTACGAGACTTGTATCGGCCTCATTCGGTGTCCAATTTTCGCGCGTGAGTAGTCAAAATTCGATAACTTTTTGAGATCTATCCAGTCGTACGGTTTGATTATTCAAATTACCCTCCGATTGAAAACTCATTTATTTAATTTCAAGTTTAATTACTTTAACTCTAAGCTTAATTATTTTAATAATTAATTAGTTTCATAGTAAAAGCATTGGACTAAACTCAATTTGACTCGACTTGACTTTGACTGGTCAAGTAAATTATTTTGGGTCGTTACATTCTCCCCTCCTTGTAAGAAATTTCGTCCTCGAAATTTAGCATACGTCAATTATCAAGTAGCCTTGAGTAGTTGGAATAAATACTCATTACTTTCTTTACTCAGCTATGTTTACATCACTAAATCTGTTCCTCAAAACATTTCCATCAATCTCTAATTTCTGCAAATAAGATTGTAGATGCCAAATTTCGCACACCCCAAAAAAATACCCGTTTTGGCCACCCCTCGATTTATGTGCACAATTTAACGAAAAATTACTTTAATGTGACCAAGCAGGCTTCACTCCATTGGTCCAAAATTCGGCTCAAGGCCGGAACGAGAAGATAACCAAATCTCGGGGAACCCCGAACTCGAAATGGAACCGGTTCAGGCGAGGAACCGTAGGACTTTTAACCCCGGGCGTCGCCACGTGTCGCGCCAGGGTCGGTCCACCCCAATTTTTTCCCAAACCATTTGTTTTTTGTCTAACAAATCAATTTTTGAAGAATTTTTGTTAAAAAATTTGAAATTTCAAAATGGTGGGAACCAATGGCCACGCACCCCCCATCCTCCTCCCTGTTTTCTTCCCCAAAACAAGGAGGAATGGGAGAGATGGAGGCTGTCAGGAGAGTGATCGAGAGAGATAAGGGGACGGAGTGAGAGAAAAATTGGTAGAGGGAGCTGAGATCAGGGATTGAGAGAGAGGTCGAGAAAGCAGAGATTGGGAGAGAGCTCGAAGGGAGAAGAGAGAATAGAGAGGAGAGATTCAAAGGAGAAAAAACAGAACCAGAGACGGATAGAGAGAAAGAAGAGAGAGAGATAACTGTCGAGAGAGAAGGAAAGAGATTTTTTTTAAAAAAAATAGTAAAAAAAAAAAGGTTTAAACATCTGATTCAGATGTGTTGAGAGGAGTGGGAGAAGAAGAAGAAGAAGAAAGAAGAAGGAGGAAAGAAAAGGAAGAGGAAAGGAAGAAGGAGAAGAAAGAAGAAAAAAAAACAAAAATTCCTAACGTCTGTTACTGACGTTGAAGGAGGAAGAAGAGGAGAAGAAGAGAAGAAGAAAGGAAGAAAAGAGAGGGGAAGAAGAAAAGGAAGAAAGAGAGAAGAAGAAAAAAAAATCGTCTGCAAGCAGACGTTTGGAGAAGAAGAAGGGAGGAGGAGAGAGAAAAAAGTTTTTTTTTGGGTTTTGTTTTGTGTTTTGTTTTCTTTTTAAAAAAAAAGAGAAAAACAGAAAAAAAAAGCAAAAAAAATAGAAAAAAATAGGAAAAAACAACAAAAAAAAGGATTTCAAAAAACTTTTCTTTTTTTTTTTGTTATTTGTACTCTTCCATCCATTTTGTTTTTTCTTCTCCTTTTCAAAAATAGTTTTGCATAGTCCCAAAGAAATTTGGTTCTCTCTACTTGGGCACAGAGTGGGGCCCACTTGTCGCTTCCACCACACATCGACGCGTGAAGGGGTAAGATTTCTCGCGATTAAGCCACGGGCTTGTGCTGACTAGGTGATAACCCCTATCTTGTCTTTTATTTTCTCCGTTATTGAACCCATATCTCATGTGATGAAATGATAATGTAACAGTGCGTTCGTGATTCAATGAAATTTTGCATGCAATTTTGACGATAAAAATGTGGCAAATGTAAATTTCATTTCATGTGATTTTTAACATGTATTACGCGATATATGTTAGTTTTGCATGAAATAATTCATGAAATGCATGCGTGCCACATGACGTTTACGTGAACATAGGTTGAAATCTACGTATTAAATGTTTTGCATGATGGATTTTATACAAAATTGATGCATGCATGAAATAAACAAGCATGTAACAACGAGGCATTTTTCATACGGAGCATGGTATATCTTTTTCCACATGAGTTAGTATCACCGTCTTCGCCACGTTTAATATGATTGATATCATGTTCACGACTTCATCATTTTTGCAAAAACATTTTTGCGTAATGACCATTGCTTACACTCCCATCTTTGTGCTTAAATTTTTGATATCATAAGTTGCGTTAATTTACTAGTCTCCTGATTTTGAGTAATTAGGGACTTGTATTAGTGTTTTGATTATTTTGCTAGTTTTAGATCAAAACACTCAATAAGCCTCTGAATAAGCTATTTTGAGCCTGCGGGCCCATCCCTATGTGGTGGGCCAATGGGCCCATCCCTTCGTAGTGGGCCTACGGGCCCTCCTTCCTTTCCCCAATTTTTAGCCTTCGGGCTCTCTGTCGGTTGCTATGAGCTTAACGGCTCATTTCTCGGGCTTGGGCCTAAGGGCCCGCCTCAATGCCAGGCCCACGGGAGCCGATCATCGTAACTCGGGCCATTAAAGCCTATTCTCTTCATTGCGGGTTCAGGGATCCACATCCACTCATGTTGGGCCCAAGGGCCCGATAGCCTGCCAAACCTTAAAAACAAACAATAATAGAGATTAAAGACTCTAGCTTAGTTTGCCCTAGGGTTAGGCTTTGCGTGCTTGTAGCTTTAGGTTGCATTAGCCTAGGATTGTGTATTGTTTTCGAGGGTGTGTAGGGTTTCACTCGATGTGAAATTTCTATTCTACCCTCACCCTTGTTTTACACGTCTTCTTCCAGACGCATCACATTTAGCTTAGAGATCTTCATACATATAGAGTCATATAGAGTCAGGGTCATCCTTAATCAGATTAGGAATCTTTAGATATCTTCGTGCATTACTAGAGCATAGGACATGTATCATTTGCGTCCCACTGACGCTTGCATTTCTCGGGCACATGTGCAAGGTGTGATCCCATTTCGTCCTAGGGTACGTCTTATATTGGACGTGACCCATCTTTTAGATTCACGCTCAAGGGCTGAATCTGCTCGTCGTCATTGAGATTCACGCCTACGGGATGAATCTGATACCATCACCTTTGAGATTCTTCGCATTCGTCGTCTTGGAGATTTCTCTGCTATCATCATCTTTGACTCTTAGCCTTCGTCGTCTCTGAGAGTCACTAGTATCGCCATCTTTGGGACACTCTGCTTTCGTCGTTTTTGAGAGTCTCAACATTCGTCGTCTTTCAGGTCCACGCCCCGTAGCGTCAATGGATCTGCTTATCGTCACCCTTCAGATTCACGCCCCGTAGCGTCAATGGATCTGCTCATCGTCGTCTTTCAGATTCATGCCCCATAGCGTCAATGAATCTGCTTATTGTCACCCTTCAGATTTACGCCCCGTAGCGTCAATGATTCTGCTTTCGTCGTCTTTCAGATTCACGCCCAATAGCGTCCATGAATCTGCTTATCATCGTCTTTCAGATTCACGCCCCGTAGCGTCAATGAATCTGCTTATCGTCACACTTTAGATTCACGCCCCGTAGCGTCAATGAATCTGCTTTCGTCGTCTTTCAGATTCACGCCTAGTAGCGTCCATGAATCTGCTTTCGTCATCCTTCAGATTCACGCCCAGTAGCGTCTATGAATCGGCTTTCATCACCCTTCAGATTCACGCCCCGTAGCGTCTATGAATCGGCTTTCATCACCCTTCAGATTCACGCCCCGTAGCGTCAATGAATCTGCTTTCGTCGTCTTTCAGATCCACGCCTTGTAGCGTCAATGGATCTGCTTTCGTCGTCTTTCAGGTCCACGCCCCTAGCGTCAATGGATCTGCTTATCGTCACCCTTCAGATTCATGCCCCGTAGCGTCAATGGATCTGCTCATCGTCATCCTTCAGATTCACGCCCCGTAGCATCAATGAATCTGCTTTCGTCATCCTTCAGATTCACGCCTCGTAGCGTCAATAAATCTGCTTTCGTCATCCTTCAGATTCACGCCCAATAGCGTCGATGAATCTGCTTTTCTTCATCTTTCAGATTCACGCCTAGTAGCATCTATGAATCTATTTTCGTCCTTTTACAGATTCACGCCCGAGAGCGTCCATGAATCTGTTTTCGTCATCTTTGTTGGTGCGTGGATACAAAGTACGTCTACGTCACTGGCTTTTCGTCGTCTTTGTTTGTGCGTGGATACAAAGTATGTCCACGTCACTTGCTTCTCGTTGTCTTTGGACACATCCTATGTTGGATGTAATCCCTCAGTGTACGGTGCATACAATACCATATCACATGTTTGAGTGTACGTGTACACATTGCACGTATCACACCCCTTGTTTGAGCNTTCGGATGATAAGACTTTTATGGGAATAGTCTGAACTGTTAATCATGACTCATAGATGTACCAATTAATAAAGAATTTAGATAATTAATTGTGAACAACTTGAGATGATGTTGTGGATCTCAACACTAGGTGGTTGGCTCGACCTTCTCTTATTTTGATTACGCAATTTGAAAGTCTAAAAACCTTACGGTTATTAGTTGGAATAACCGTATGTCAATGTGACTAAGGTTAAGGATTACACAATCACCAAATAAAAATAATATTGGTGATAAAGATGGAAACTAAAATCTCTAATCAAGAGTATTGACTTATTCGATTCTTTAACATNAAAACTAGAGTAGCGAGGGAACCTAACCGCGGTAGAGGCTCCCCTCTCCCTTCTTTAGTAGCAATGTTCACTACTGCCGCTGTTGCGGAGCACCCGCCCGTAGGTTTTAGTAGACATCGGTACGATTGTAGGATGTTAGAACTCATAAGGCAATGATAGGGAGTCTAGTACTATTAACAACCATCTCGCTCGCTGGTCTTTTCGACCGTATCATCGACCACGATCTAATCCCGCCCGCATTCGGGATCGGGCGGAGGTCGGTCAATAGCATAGCTATTATTGACCCGACCGCCGACAGGCCTACTTTCTTCAAGATACGAAACGAGCAGCCGGAAACGGCTGTCCCTATTGTATTTTAGATGGAGTCATCAACAGGGCTAAGAATCTTACCACAGTCAGCGGTACCCACGCTCTTCCGTGCTCGTAGGTTGACTCCCCTATGCATCCCGACTAAGGTCTCACAAACGTGCATTTCCCTTATGCATCCAGCCGCTTCACTAATGTGAATAGGTTATACAGAAGGGTGGGTTGGTTATATACTCTTATGCGCGTTCCTTCTTCGAACCTTTTGGTATGTATTGCCCCCTAACTATAGATCAGATCCACCGGACGAGAAACTCAATTCCGCACTGCTGCTGAGTCGTCGGACTTATCCACCAAGGGATTCGTGGAATTTAAGTTTGTGGATTGCGTTGGGGGAAATCTACCAAAGCTAGGCAGATAGATAGACTCCTTTCCCGCTGCTAAGGGAGAGCAAGAAACAAAATAAAATGATTGTTTTTTAACCAGCGCCCCCTTTTGGGTATGCGGGTACTAAGAGTCCTCTCACTACCAACCAGCAGACATCATCTGGCTGGGTCTTGCCGGTATCAACAACGAGAAAAAACAACCAAATGGAAACAGCAACTAACTATGGCTCTTGGCCCAGACAACGTCCTAGGCGTAGGGGAGATCGGAGCAACAGGGAACGCCTAGACGACGACGCCCGCCTGGGCTGCAGTAAGTAGATCGAGAGGTCGTTCCGCCCCTTGTCCCCGAAGATGGGTAATATGTTCTCATACAATGTTGCTCCAATCTGACCTAGCTGGCGAGCGATCCCAGTTCGCGGCAGAGAACAAGACAGCAAGCGAGCGTACCTTTGTTCGCTTCTTCTCCACCAAGCACGGAAGTTTAAGGATAACTGTAGGTCGGTGGCTACCTAAGGAAACTCCGATTCGATCCGCCCCCCGGCTGGGAGGCATCTACCTCATCCCGATCACAAGGAGAGGTTCACCATGATGGGGGGTACTTCTTTTTTTGTTCCGTTCCGGAAAGAATGAAATGCATAGGGGACCATCCTTTTTTTTTTGCGGCATGCTCCTAAGATTTACGGATTCGCAGGGGGCCTCAGACCCTACTTAGTTGACTGACAATGATAAAGGCTTGCGAAACTAAGTAGTGCCTTTTGAATTGAATCTTAAGTAGTCTAAGCTTAAACATAATGGGGGCGCGAAGTGGCTTTGCCCCTTTTTAGTAGGGGAGCGAAAAGTTAGACCCTAGAAAGTCAGCGAACAGCGCCATTCTTCTATGTAGGTATGGTGTTCCCCCTTAACTCTCCTAACGTCGAGCTAAGTGACTTCATAACCTTTGCATAGCATAGTAGAATGAAGGCTACGCACCAACGCTCTCTTATCTATTAGCCTAAGCATCTTCGCTAACTCGCTCGCCTACTATAGCCCCTACTATAGTATTGTACAGTAGGGTAGGCTAGGCTAACTCCGCTGATTGGTCGTGATTTAATCACTCAATAATATTTATACAGCAATCGCACGGTTGTCTATTGAGACAACGGCAAGTACGGGTTGATCCATAAGGATTAATGAATAAGTAAAATTAATTTAATTAAGGTTGAACAGTTTTTAATTGATTTGAAGCAAATGAAATAACTAAATAAAAACTTCACAAAAATTAGAAGAACTAGGATTTCAGATTCCACTAATTATATGCATACCATCAATTTAAACTCTTTCTAATCTCCCTTCAATTATAACTCAAACCCAATACAAATTATGTAATAGATTCGAAAAATATTTTCATTAATATTTAAAATAACCAAAGAAATAATATGATTTTCTTCACTTTTAAAAAATAACAACTCCAATAATTAATTGTCAAAGTTAAGCATATAATATCAAAACAATAGTTAAGCATATTATATCAAATCTAAGCACAATTAATAAAGGTGTATGTACTAATTTCATTAAGAA
>MVGT01002386.1:17323-88406 GCA_002174775.1 Macleaya cordata | reverse complement strand
TTTCCATCTTTATCACCAATATTATTTTTTGGTGATTGTGTAATCCTTAACCTTAGTTACATTGACATACGGTTATTCCAACTAATAACCGTAAGGATTTTAGACTTTCAAGCTTCATTGACAGGTTGTTTCCGTTTTGAAGAAGATGGAGGGATTGATTTGGACCTGGTAAAGTCTGATTCAGGAATAAGAGTATTTTTCTTCATTTTTAACTTAAGTTTTGGAAGCTTCTTGAGTGACAATAAATCCTGACCAAGAAGAGCGTGGCTCTGGGAGCTCAATTCAGTCAAATTTTCAACAAGTTGATTGATAATACTATTGTCAGAAGACTCTTGGGATAAATCCTGATTGAAGGGAGAATTTGGCGTTGAACCAGAGGGTTTAGTTGCTAAGGCTTTGGCAAAACGAGGAGGTTTGCTGATCTTTGGCTTAGAAATTTCTTGACAAGATGATTTTTGGGAAGAATTATTTGATTTTAGAATTAAATCTTCATACCTCTAATTTTTAATTGGGGAAAAATCAGTAATTCCAGGGGGAGGATCGGAAGGAGAAAAAAGCCAGTCACCAGAAATAATCAAGGGAAATTTGAACCATTCTTTATCCCTATCCCTTTGGAAAGACAATACATCAAAAGGACGCCTGTCTTTATTTCTTTTCAATCTAAGATAAGAGCAATAAGGAAAACAGGTGATATAAATTTCATCATGCATAGACATAATATCTTCAGCCGAAAACGGAATGACATTGGGGTTATCCTTATAGAATGAATTATATTCCTCAAATGTATTGTTTAATCTAAAGAAGTTACCGGATAACTGTCATGAGCTCTCTATAATTTTAATAAGGTTTGAAATAAAAGAGGACAGGAAGAAGTAAAAATTGGAAGGGAAAAACTAGCTTCCAATTGACCCAAAGTAATTAGGGTTTCACCGGGACCTTCAGGATGCTTAATTGGGATGGAGTCTCTGGGATATTCAGATTCTTTGGCATGTCGGAGTTGAATAGAATCTAAAATTTTATATTTTTTATAGATTTTAGAAATTTCTTGAAAAACACAAGTGCAAAATTCTGGCTTTTTGACATGGAATTCTGGTCTTGATATCAGGTTTCTTTGTTGATGTCATTGTAGAAAGTGAGAATCAGAAAAAGAAACAGAAGCAACAGAAGAAATTAATACTAAGGGGCACAGAAAAGAAAGAACAATATACTTGGGGGCAAGAAGGAAATAGAAAACCTTGGCTCAACGAAGACTGAAGATGAAGGTCGAAGACGAAGACTGAAGACAAAATAGGGTTGAAAGTAAAGACTGAAATCTCAAAATGATTAAGAAAATCTTGAGAAGGGGCAAACTATAAATACATAATGATAAATGTCTACGTGTCATGATAAAAATAGGGAGTACAAAAATAACCTTTGTAACGTATTGTATGTAATCAGAGGGTAAATTCGTAAAATGTAAATTCGAGGGCCTATATAAACCCCTCATTTTGTCATTTAATGAGACATCAGAAAACAACATTCTTTTCAGTGACTGTTTACTTCTTTAAACTCTCTCAACTGTAGATTTTGGGCATTTACAAAACCTCTCAGGCAATTCAGAATAGACCTGAGGACTTTGATTTCGAAATCAAAACTTCTAAATTCGAAATTAGACCTCTGATTTCGAATCAACATTTCTAGTTTCGAAACCAGACTTCTGGGCAGTACGAAAAACTTATAATTTTGTGAATTGGAAGTTGCCCAATCAAATTTGAATGTGTTTCAAACTTTCTATATGAGTTTAGGATGACTAAATCTTATAAATATCAGTTGTTTTACATCTAAACAACTACAACCTTGGAGGAGCATAATTCTTATTCTAGGGTTTCTAAGTTCTAGAAGAGAGAAAGTTCAATATCTTCATGATGGAGAACTCTAATCTCTTGAGAGCAGGTTCATTTTGATCAGGTAAGTGCTGAGATTTTATATCTATTGATTAGAATGAACTTGGTTGTGAGTTGAGGCCAAGATATATCCTTCCCAACAAAGACCTTTACACATAGTTTAGGTTTACTGGTGGATTTTCGGTATGTGTTGTTACTCGTGGACTCGAGTGTGGTGATACTGTGCACTTGCAGTTTTAATCAAATAGTGTTTTTCAAGCCTATCATCTGTCGAGTGGTAAATCAGTTTGTAAGTTCTCGCTAACTCTTTGTGGATTTTTGACTGGACTAGGTCTCAGGGTTTTTCCCCCATTGGGTTTTCCTCATTAACAAAAATCTCTTGTGTTGATTTAATTATTTAATTTACTTTAGAGATTAAACTATTTGGTCCAAGTTCTTATTCCGAGGATCGAATAGGTTAATACTCTTCCTAAGAGATATAGATTTTGTTATTAGACTTAGTTTTCCCCTCTAGCTTTTAATTAAGTGATAGATTGATCCTTAACCTTAACCGTAGGGCATAATTTTCAATTGGTGTCATACTTTATACGCCAATTAGACATTATTTTATTTCTTTATCTAATTCTTTGAGTGAAGGAAATACTTCCTTCATTTTGGGGCCGACCAGTATTTTCTTTTTGAGCTAACAAGACACAATCGTCGAGATGGCCAGAAAAGAAAAGAAAGGTCGACCTCTATGAAATCAAGCTAAGTATGGGCATAAATCTTGATCTTTTACTTTTTCTTCAAAATGCTACATATACGGCGTAGATTGGATTCAGATAGGGTAATTTGGTTTTCTTAATCAAAAACTTAGAATCAAAGCTTTCATTTAGAAAGTAAACATTTTCTCTCTAGAAATTTCAATCATCTTCTCTGTTTTCTAGAGAGAAGAAACGAGAAATTTTGACATCATTTTCACGCTACCAATTCGTAACTCCAACATCGAATTAAGCCTACAATTTCATAAATCTGGGATGAGTGAAGAACAAGGAAAGATCAGATCTACTTTCCAAAGAAATCTGCATTGTATCTAACAAAAAGGCCCAAGAACACTAACGAGATTTGAAGATCTGTTGTTGTTAACGATTCTCTACAAAATTTCAGATTAACTTCATCTTCAACCATGACGATGAAATACAATTTTCATAATCGAAAATGAAATCCGGAGTACTACGATTATTGAGAATTTGGAAACAAGATGTTAAGATTGATGAGATCGGATGAGCTCACTGGAATTAATGGAGTTACTAAGGTTCACCGGCAAACTCGCCGGAAAATACAAAATATGGCAGAAAAAATCAAGAGCAAGAAGATTCTGATTCAGAGATAAGTATATTATCCTTTCTGATTCAGAGTTTCAATCTCCGTCTTCATTTATGTTGAAAAACCAGAAGTTCACTGGAGAAAATAGAGTTACAACGGTTCATTGGCAAAATCGCCAGAAAATCAAGTACATGGCAGTACCAAAATCAAGAGCAGGATAATTCTTATTCAGAGTTCGATTCTGAAAAAAATAATATGGATCGTATATTCACCGAAATCAAAGGTTCAACGGTTGATCTTCAAGAACTGCTCTCATCGGCGTTAATGGAGTTTTTCCGGCAAGTTACCGGAAAAACCAGAAAAATGCAGATCAAAAGCTAAGCAGAAGAGGAATTCGAATTAGAGATAAGTTTTTAACTCTCTTTAAGAAATTTCTTTAAATTCAAAAATTTATTAAAAAATTTCTTCTTAGAACGAAAACTTTCCACACTTTTTAACCACAAAAATTGTGCACGGTTGAATGTTACAATAAAATCTGGTTTAAAATAATAGATTTTAACATGCAAATCTAATTCTTGAAAATCTATCTTCAATTTCTGGATTTCTGGATTTAAGGAACCTACAAATCCAGATTCTCAATTTTCTCTATTATGCACTCAATCTTAAAAGAAAAAATTATCTAAGAAAATTGCATTTTGAAAGACAACTTTCTATATGATCGATGCATTTTCTGCGAATTCGCCATTACAATAGATTTCAGAAACCTTTAAACTGAATTTGTGCTTCGGTAATCAGCATCAGTAAAGTAAGAATCTACGTCTTACTAAGACCCTAAACAGAGAGCAAAGCTCTACACTAGCTTTCACCTTTGTTTTTGAAATCTTTTACGAAATCTCGGGAAGGATTCTTTTTAGCCCGGTCATTGAACCGGAATATTATAAACAGGAATAATATATTATAAATAGAAAAGCTTATGAAAGTAAACAACAAAAGCTACCTAGCCTAGATGGTAAAAAAGTCCATTACTCAAAGTTTCTAGGTTTAAACCTTTCTAGATGCAATTTTTTAAAATATATTTATTAAGACCCAGTAAAAAAACCGGACGGTTCACTTGGGTTTCTGGTTCAACCGTCTGGGTCAACTGGTTCAAGAAAGAAAGGCCGATTTTTTAAAAAATTACTGGGTCGGTGTTGAACCAACCCAGTTTTTGGACCGGGTCACCGGTTTTCGGTTGAACCGGCCGGTCCGGTCCGATTTTTAAAACATTGTTCTTCACAGTTATACCAAGAAAACTTTTTAAGGACTTGCATACAAGTGCTTAACCACAAAATTCTTTTCTAAATTCTTTGGAAAAGAGCTATTCAAAACACAGAAGAGAGCTTTCAGATACCACAAAAAGCACGCAAAACAAGAAGAGATCTCTACTCACTGTAAGGTATTGAAGTAAATCAGAGTAAAAAGGTTATAAGGTTTCACCTTAAAAACCTCGGAATTAAAAGGTTTCCTAGCTTCACCTAAAAAACTCTGAATTAAAAAGGTTTCCAGGTTTCACCCCAAAAACCTCGAATTAAAAGGTTTCTAGGTTTCACCTCAAAAACCCTAGAATTAAAAGGTTTCCAGGTTTCACCTCAAAAACCTCGGATTATATTGGTTTTCTAGGTTATCCATAAAATTAAACCTCGGTATTATTGGTTTTTAAGGTTTACCTTAAACTTAAACCTCAATGTTATCGGCTTTCCAGGTTTGCCCCAAAAATAAAACCTCATCATAGACTATAAGGTTTCTAAGAACATAGTTCTTAAAGGTTTTTCTGGCTTATCCTAAAATTAAACCTTACCAAGGACCTTTATAAAATACGCAAAAACAAAAGGGAAGGGCATAGTTTAGAAACCTTCGACCGATTGGATTTTCAGGTTGCCCAAGAATTAAACCGTAGACTATAAGGTTTCTAAGAACAAAGTTCTTTGGATGTTTGACACTTATAGTGAAGTATTAGTTTTCCAGGCTTGCCATAGTATTAAGTCGCGGCGTAAAAGGTTTCTAGGAGTATGTCCTCGAAATTTAACCTTTGAAAAGTATTGGCTTTTTTAGTTTTCCCAATAACTATAACCATAAAAGGTTTCCGAGATGGTTCTCGGTTTTACCTTCGTATATTGGTTTTCGCGGTTTGCCCTAGAATTAAACTAAGTTGACAAAGGTCTTTAGGGATGTGGCGTCCCGCCCTTCGACCGGCCTCCAACGTCGAGGCTAGTTGCAACTAAATTGCGTGCCCGAGAAAACCCTCTGGAAAACAACGATTCTCTCTCTCCTTCCCTCTCGCCCCACCTCTCTCTTACAGAAAGAGAAGGCTCGGGGATGTCGAGGGAACCTGAGGCATACGAATCATTCCCGATCGGTTTACCTAATGCCGCTCGTGTCCTCGCCCGTGGAAGCTTAACCACTACCACCGCAATTGTCTCCTGGATCCTCCTGCTCGAGGGGAGAACCTGCTCCCGCCCCTTCCTCTTCGGGGCGGGTGCCTTGACGATAGTGTTCCGAGATTGTTTTTATGTGTGTATGTGTCTATTCTGTAGATATTTCTCTCTTTCTTTCTTTTAACGCGTTTTTCTGGTCGCTTTAAAAGAGGAAGGAGAGTCTCATCCTTTGTTCCATGTTGTAGAGTTGTCACTTCAATTTTAAGGGTGTTAGGTCCCTTTTGGTAAGAAAAAGGCATTATCTAGTCCCTTTGGAGAGAGACCAAGTAATATCTTCTTCCATTTGACTCGATCTGCGATGTATCATATAGAGATTCAAGGCATGGGGTCCTGGTTATGGGTCAGGAAGGTGTTAGGCACCTGACAACCGCCCGACGTTAGTCCATTTTTACTTCGTAAAAAAATGTTTTATTGAATATTTGTGTTGATGTCTCATCTCATGTGCACATAGTATATGAACTTTCCTGCATAAGAAAATAGTTAGTTCAGTTTTTATAAGAAAAACAAAATAGGAAAGTTAAGTACATTAGTGTAAATGATCTGACCTCTGCTTCTGTTATTTCAACTAATGGAGATAACAAGGTAGTTTTACCTATTCTTACTTGTATACCTCAGCGCTTGGGAGGGCTTAGGTGGATTGTTCATGCTCTGGGAGATCTTTGTATATCTCGTCTTAAGAACTTTTCCATACTAGTGGTCGGGCTATAACTATTCCTCATTTGAAGAGAACTTAGCATCTCATAGGGAATAACCGTAACTCAGATGATGCGTCCTTTTTTAAAGGAGCGTGAGATGATTGTGATTGATAAGTCGTGCCAATAATGCGTCCTTATTTGAATAAGCATGAGAGGATGATAGTTAACGAGTCATACCGGTTTTGTAAGTGGACCCTCATCGTGGGCGGAGTTCCCTCGTTTCTCTACTTATTTGGAAGGAGTTTTGAAAAGAGATTGATTAATGAATCGTGCTGATTTTGTAAAAGAAATCTCCTTGTGGGCGGAGTTTTGGTGTTTCCCTCATTGGAAGGAGTTTTGAAGATATTGACTAGTCGTGTCGATTTTGCTTGAATTCTCCACGAATTGATCATGCTGTCAATCGTAGAGTTTTCTCTCGTTTTTAAAATTAGGAAGATTTGCCATCCCGAACACTATCTAATATTATGTAGCATACTATAGAGTCATGCTAGAAAGCATGCTCCCTCTGAGACACGCTACATTGATACTACTTTGGAGACAATAACGAGTTTTTGTTTTGAAGGTTTACTATTTATTACTTTTCGAAAAGAATTACAATGCTTGAACGCACTATCTTTGAAAAATAAATCGTAAAGAGTTTAAGAGTATTGAGTATATACTTGAGCGCTTCTTGGATTTGACCGGAGAGTTGGACAGAAGTTCGTTACTATTTCTCTTATTTTTTAGTTTCAATAGGTTTCTTTGACGGATTCCTAATCGATTTCCCTTTCTCGTCTCGAAGGCAGCAGGTGGCCTTCGAAGAGATTTTCGAACCATGTAACTAGAAAGTGTACGTGACCTGAGGACGATCGCACACAAAATTCAGAAATTCGAAAGTGGATCGAACTCTGAATGAAAACCTTCTCGAGATTCAGAAAATGACAGTGGAAAATGGATCCAAGACCAAAGTGAACTCCAAGGTGTTTTTTAGATATCCAAAATAAAGAAGGGGGGCCTTTATATAGGCCTGGGGTCTGTTCTAAGCGCATCTTGAAGATGCGCTCACATCACAGATCCCTAGGATCTGTTTTTAAATCGACTGCCACATGGCAGCCCCCTAGTTAGGCGGTTTAGCCTCTCGTGGGTTCCTCTTAGGGCTTTTTAGGTCATTTTCGTGTCTTCGGGGTGTTCCGAGTTTCTTTTCAGGGTTTTTCAGAGTCGATTCTATATTTTTCGGACCTTCTGAGTATGTTTTTGGGGGTTTTTGGAGTTTTGTTAAGAGTTTTTAGAGGTTTGTGGGGAGTTCCTGAGGCTCTGGCTCAAGTCTTAACTCTTTCGCCTCGTTTCAACTATTTCGGGTTCCGTTTTCAGACTCTATTTGGCTGGTTTTGACGAAATCACTGAGGTGTCCTGAGTGAACCAAATTTAGGTGTCTACAGATGCCCTTCTTTGGTAGAGATCTATTAGCAGGCCAAATGCCAAAGTCAAGATGACATTAATTTGGTGTGCTCAGAAGATTCTGACTAGTGCTGGGAGCAAGGTACTGTGATCCTATGGTCTAAGAAAAGCTTAGTCAGTTTATTTTTGAAGAATAGCCAAGTTATTTTTCTGCGCTGAGAGATATGCCGGAATATTTTTCTCCCTGAAGATAGACTGGGTAACAATGTCACGAACGGAGCTGATCAAATGTTCTTCCATTGGAAAATATTTCACTGACTTTTCTTAAAAAAATTTACTTTCGTTTTTCAAGATGAAATTGCCCTATTTTGTCTCTATTCGGAGGTCTTTGTGCCTACGCTAGTTTGATTTAGTATTTTTTTACTTGTGCTCAGTGAATATGCCAAGTTTTTTAAAGTTCTTTTTTATTAGGAGCGAGGTATTGTGATCCTACGGCCCAAGATAAGCTTAGTCAATTTATGCCTGAAAGAATAACCAAGTTGTTTTTCTGCGCTGAGAAAAATGCCGTAATGTTTTTCTGCCCTGAAAATAGCCTAGGTAACGATGTCACGAACGGAGCGGACCTAATGTTCTTCAATTGAAAAATGTTTCGCTGACTTTCCTTGTGAAAATTTACTTTCGTTTCTCAAGATGAAATTGCCCTATTTTGTCTCTATTTCGAGGTCTTTGTGCCTACGCTAGTTTTGATTAAAGTTTTTAACTTGCTACCTTTAACATAGTCTCGTCCGGGATTTCTTGCTCAGGCGTACTCTCGTACAGAAGCTGTCTCTATTCTTCAGTCTTCAATGCTGCAATGCTTGATTGGGATCTGTGGTTTAGTCATGATCACTGGTCGATCTTTGACTGACTAGTCTTTGTCTAGTGCTTGCTTTATCCGGATCCTCATATGATCGCGGTTTTCCTTGAGTTTGAACTCCGATGGTTCATTTGTTGTTTAGAGACTTTGGGATCTCTCTTGCTTTGAGTGTAGAGCTTCTGTGGTTCTTTTGTTGATTTGTGGAGACGTTCGAGTCTTCTTTAATTACTTCAAAGGTATCGGCGGACCTTTGGAAGCTTGTCTTGATTGATGGTGGGAGAGTTCTGGGTCTCTTATGTCGATCTTCGTAGGTATAGGTGGACCTTCAGAAGTTCGTTTGCTTGGAGTGGGAGACTACGTAGTCTCTTTTGTTGTCTTGGCTTATGTTTTTGCTAGAACGACGAGTTCTATGGGAGTGAGAGACTTCGGGTCTCTTTATTGAGCTTCGGAGGTATTGAAGGACCTTCGCGGAAGACTTGAGACTTCAGGGTCTTATTATGTTAATTGCTTTTTTTCGGCTTACGTGCTTGCTATGACGGTGAGTGTGAAGATGTTGGAGCCTTCTTTGTTAATCTTCAGGGGTATTGAAGGACCTTCGCAGGAGATTCCTTCTTAGCTAAAGAGAGAGACTTCAGTGTCTTTTGTGTTTGTCTCTGCTTACGCTTTTGCTAGAACATCGAGTGTGGAGACGTTGGAGTCTTCTTTGTTAATCTTCGGAGGTATTGAATGAACTTCGCTGGAGATTCTATCTTTGCTAAAGAGAGAGACTTCGGGGTCTCTTGTGTTGATCTTCGGAGGTATTGAAGGACCTTCACGGAAGATTTGAAAATTTGGAGTCTCTTGTGCTTCAGAGATATTGAGGGATCTTCAGAAGCTTTTGATTTGGCTTTGAAATCAATAAATTTTATTTTTAGTTTGCTTGCTACAGAACAACTAACCCATTCACTAGGCAGGGTTTGTTTCTTGAAATGAGAGCTTTGTATGATTGTAAGAGACCTCTGGGTCTCTTGTTTGAGCTTTGGAGGTAAAGACAGACCTTTGAAAGTGTCGGGCTCTGAAATTAGCTAATTTTGAGAACCAGAGAGACGTCGGGGTCTCTTTTGCTGAACTCAGAGGTACTGGAGGACCTTCGTAAGTTTGTTTTGATCTTGAGATTAAGCTTCGGAGGTAAAGACGGACCTTCGGAAGCGTCGGGCTCTGAAATTAGCTGATTTAAAAAACCGAAGAGATATCGGGGTCTCTTTTACTGAACGTCGGAGGTATTGGAGGACCTTCAGAAGTTTTTCTTAATCTTGAGAGACTTTTGGGTCTCTTGTTTGAGCTTCAGAGGTAAAAAAAGGACCTTCGAAAGCGTCGGGCTCTGAAATAAGCTGATTTCGAGAATTGGAGAGACGTCAGGGTCCCTTTTGCTGAACTTCATAGGTATTGGAGGACCTTCAGAAGTTTTTCTTGATCTTGAGAGACTTCTGGGTACTTGTTTGAGCTTCGGAGGTAATGACAGACCTTTGGAAGCATCGGGCTTTGAAATTAGCTGATTTCGAGAACTAAAAAAATGTCGAGGTCCCTTTTGCTGAACTCTAGAGGTATTGGAGGACCTTCCAAAGTTTGTACTTGATCTTGAGAGACTTTTGGGTATCTTATGTGAGCTTCAGAGGTAATGACGGACCTTCGAAAGCGTCGGACTCTGAAATTAGGTGATTTTGAAAACCAGGGAGACGTCGGGGTCTATTTTGCTGAACTTCAGAGGTATTGGAGGACCTTCAAAAGTTTGTTCTTGATCTTGAGAGACTTCTAGGTCTCTTGTTTGAGCTTCGGAGGTAAAGACGGACCTTTGGAAGCGTCGGGCTTTGAAATTAGCTGATTTCGAGAACCAGAGAGACGTCAGGGTCTCTTTTGCTTAACTTCGGAGGTATTGGAGGACCTTCGGAAGTTTATTCTTGACTATTTAGAGCTCTGGTTTGTGTTTTATTTAAAAAATAATGCAACCGGTTTCTAAAAAGAGGCCATTTGACTCCAGTTTCTTGAGTTTTGCATTGGCAGAAAGGCTTTATCTGATCTAGATGTTAGTTCTTTAGTAGTTTGAACTAATTTAGGTAGAAATTGAGGCTCGATTTTTGAATTTCTAATTTTCTGGGACTTAACGGGCAAGATCGGACGGTTTCAGGCTTGTTTTGATGCTAGGGAAGAGATGAAACGACACATTTGATGGAGGAATCGTCGAAGTACGCTCAGGTGAGGTGATGGCCGTCACCTTACTGTTCAGGTGCATGTTCATGGTGCACTCAGAAACAGGGTTCATGCCTATAAATTGGCCGGCCTGAACCCTTATTTCTTTTATTTTGTTCATATTTTTCAGACGTCTTGTGTTCTTAAGTTCTTTTCAAAGCTTTGGTCATTTCACTTCTGAACCCCTTGATTTAGAACCTTGCCGATCTTTCTGAGTATTGTTGTGATCTTTCTTGAACTCTTGAGTTCAATCCCACATATTTAGGTATGACTACCACCTTTTATATGAAGCCTTTTTATGCCCACGAATCTGAGCAATGCGGAAAGGCAGTTTATTTTCCACCACAAGCTTGAAAATATCGCTTTCCTTTATAATGTCCCTGTGAACAAGCACCTTCTTGCTTGTGCGACACAGTTCTGGCATCGTGATCTTTATGTCTTCCATTTTGGAAGAAATGACTTGTGTCCTACCATCGAGGAGTATACCAAGATCTTAAATGTTCTTTCGGAAGGTCCTCTGATCGAACCGCTCCCTTATAGTGTCACCCGAGCTGAATTTAATGCTTTCATGGGTTCCAACGAAGATCGTTATTCCCTGAGGGAGGTCCATTATAGTGATAGAGTTCATATACCATCCAAAATTGTGCAATTTGCCTATGCTTGATGGGCTTCTTGTTGGTACATCGGGATGGACATTGATTTGATAGGTCCGTTGTTTTAGCATTCCTGGGTGCTGACGATGGTAATGCTTTGGTTCCTATCATCCTTGGAGAGACCTTTGATTCTCTGGATTCTTTTCACGAGGAGGGTGGCTTCAAAGGCATCCTGGCCATGCTTTTTGTAAGTTTCAAACCTTTGCATTTGATTTCTTTTTGAACAGAAAATCCCTAGCTGATGTGGGTATCTTTTATGCAGATTTTGCTTGTTGAGCATTTGAGCATGATTACTCTTATTCTTTCTTCAAGGGGTCATATCATTAATTTAGTGAATACGTTTTGTCGTCGTATTCTTCTACCGTGGGCCCCTGCGGAGGTGTTGCGTGCCTTAGACACGTTGAGTAGTGGTGATGTTCAATGGCATCTGAATAATCTCCAGATTTTCTTGTCCTTTTCAAACACTGAGGAGCACAATGTGGTTTCTATCATGAGCATGACCAAATGCACCTTTTACTGTCCCCGCCTGATAATGCGCCAGTATGGGTATTTACAGGACGAGCCTGACTTGACTAACTTCTTCTTTGGTGCTAGCCCCCTTTCGACTGGCATTACTGTTGGAATGCTAAATCTTGGATTCAGAGGACTCCTTTTGAGGAAAATGGACAATGTATGTAACGTCCTTATAAAATTCCTCCCAGAACCCGGGAATATACTCGCTGGCATACGGTTTTCACGGTTTTTTCTGACGTGTTCTCCGATAATGATTTTGATGATGACTGGTAGATTACCTGCACGAGATAAGGGAATCCTCATTAGTTTAGGATTTAAGATTCCTGTATTTCCGTGCTTTTTAATGTTCAATGTACCCCGCTTGTCCCTTTAAATTCAATAAAAGATGATGGATTTTTTAGAACCCTTGTGTCTCTCTCATGAATTTGTTTTGAGTATTTTAAAGGTAGGTAATTGTTGGTTCTTGGTATTTGGTGTAAAAACTTGGTTTAGACCTTGGTTTTTCATTTCAAGATCTATTTTAATTTTTGGGTCTCAATTTGGGTTGAGACGTTGCTTTTGATGTGTAGTGGACTCTTTTTTGTTTCAAGCCAACTGTTTTGAAGTTTCAGGGTAGTTTCTGTGATAAAGTCCCTGGTTTTTGAAAATTTTAGATGGTTGTTGTATGACTAAAGCAGTTCCAAGGAGGTACATTGTACATGTCTAAAGCTATAAACCCTAAAAAGTTAATTTTCTTTAACAAAGATTTAATAAATTACTATAAAGTATTTAAATAGGTGTTCAAGATCGGAGTTCTGAGCTCATGGTTGGATCTAAAACGGTCCAAATGGTTAAAGATGACCCTGAGCAAGGTTAAAGTCATAGACTTTTTGAAAAAACTTAGTTTTTTCGAAAAAATCCTTGGGAAATTATAGAAACACATCAACGGTGTTCCAGATCGGAGAACGGAGCTCACTGTTGGATCCGGAAAGGTCAAAATGGTTAGGGGCAACCCAAAGTAGGGCAAGGATAGCCCAGAGTAATCTGGGGGTTAGCCCACAACAAGATTTGGTTAGGGGCAGCCACAAGGGGCTGGAGAGGGCTGGCACGAGACCTGATTTTACCCGTTTTCTCCCATTTTTTCTCTTTCTTTAGGCTCTTTGAGCCTTTTTCGAGTTTCCGAAGCGGAGCTCTTGCGTTTTTTCTTCAAGATGGTGAGAAGTGCAGCATACTATGACGTAGGAACTTTTGCAATCCTTGATGCGAATCTCCGGTACGACGGTGATCACACGAATAGGGATTTCGACTTGCTGAAGAGGGTGGATGACCTTCTTCGGGTCTATGCACGTAGACTCGAGGTAAGTTGCTCTTCCTCTTCTTTTGTCTTTGTTTTTGTTGATTGCCTACTTTTTGTACAACCTGAGCACACTATGAAACATAGAAAATTTAGTATTCTCTGCATGTGCTTTTGTTTTTGTTAGAATGAGACCCCACACTATAGATGTAGAGGTTCTCCCAGACACATATATGATTGGCGGGTGAGAATCCATAGGAACCCGAATATCTCGACCTAAAGGTCGACCTCTAGGTTGGTCCCGTTTATTGAGTCGCTTCGTCAGCGTAATGGCAACGTGTTGACGATTGCTCTATTGGAGAGATGGGTCGATGAAACCAATACTTTCCACTTACCTGAGGGTGAGTTTAGCATTACTCCCCAGACTTCTATATGATTACAGGGATTCCAATTGGACATGGAAACTAGTTCGCTTGGAAGCATGACTATACCAGGGAGTCTCTTAGAGGGCTTTTCGGTGCACTCTTTACGGATGAGTTCCTGATAATGAGCCTCTGCCTCGCTCCAACAATGCTTATATCCTCCGGGCGTTTCTCACTTATTTGATGGCGCAAGTGATGTTTACTACGGGAAATACTAAGATTAAGGCGGACCATATGAGGGCGGTTGAGGATTTGACGCGTCTTGCCAATGTTGACTGGGAGAGTGCGATGATATCTTTCTTGTACCTTACCTTTTCTCGGGTGTCTCGGGTAGCGTATCAAACCATTGGTGGTTATTGGCCAATCTTGGTGGTATGATCTCGATCTTTGCTTTTGATTTTGATTGTAGAATACTAGCCTTAGGGCTTAGATTTTTGTTTTCTTTGATATAGTATTGGTGCTACGAGTATCTGACCATAGGCAATCTCATCTTGAATGAGAATGGTCTTCTTCTATTTCCCCGGATGGGTCGGTGGGACAGTTCGGTGTTGACTGTCGCACAAACTGGGGTGACAATGAGTAACCTTGATTCTTTCCGCGCAGATTTGGGGCTGTCTACCATTGCTGGGGTAAACTTCTTCGCTTTTTCTTTGCAAATTGATTTGTATTGGCAACTTGCCTTATATTTGCTTTGATTTGCCAGACATATACAGAGCCTTGGGCTGATTTTCCTCAGAGTGAGGAGGCAATCTTCTTGGAGATGCAGGCGCTTTTACAGACTCGGTACCTTTTGAAGGGACCGAATTAAGTTGCTTGGTACTTTGGTGAGCGCTGCAGTTTCCAGACCGTTTGGCCTTATGCCATTCCTGTAGCTCCCTTGTCTCCCAGTGGGTTTCTTCTGATCCTTCATGCTGATATTGAGAATAAAGTGAATCAGTTTCTTGTAGACGATCTATATGCTATGGGCACAAGGGAAAAATATTTAGCTTGGTGGAGGAGCGAGACATTTCCTTTGTTGTGTCCTCCGCAGGGTCAGGGGACAAATGTCACATTTGTCAGAGCCAAGGCGAATCGTAGACGACCGGTGAGTTCTGTTTTTACTTTAGAACTTACATTCCTCACTTGCACTTGTTTTGACTTACTCCTTTTGACTTTTCAGGCGGTACGACGGGTTAGGCCATCGAATCCTATGAGGCAGCCTGTCCTTTATGATATTAGGTTGAGAGAGGGTTTGTATCCGCCACCTCTTTGTTGGGATTTTGACGTGTATACCCCGGATAGAGATCCCTTCTATGTGCATATTAGCAGTTCTGCTGATGAGGCCGTATTCGGGCTTCCTCTAGATGATGACTTCCCTTATGTAAGTTTTCTATCTCTTTCTTGCTTTTTTGTTTTGCTTTAAGAGATGGTACCAACTTATCTTTCAGTGTAGATGACACGTGAGCCTATGGAGGAGGCCCTTCGGATGGTGTCCGGTCAACGCCAATATATCGAGAGCGTGGTTCCCGAGCTGAGCGAGTTGCGGGATGAGGTCATTTGGCAGGAGCTATCTCAGGATAACGATAGAGCTGAGATTGACCGCCTTAGAGTGATCCTTGAGGATTTCGATATCGATCCTGATGTGAGTTTTTCTTGTGATTCACATGCAGGTGAGCAGGCTTTTACATCTAGCGCACTGCCTCTGACTCGTTGTCGGCGTCGCTAGGATGTGCCATGATGGAGTTTCGCTACTCCTTTTTTGATCTGTCTTAACTTTCCCATCACATTTAAACTCATTTGATGTATGTAAATATATTTTTAGATTCTGTATGTAACTGTATGCACGCTTATATGTTTTTGAACTTTTATATGCTGATACTTTGTTTTGAAATTCTATATGCTAATGCTCTATTTTGAATCTATGCATATATTTTGAGATTTTATATACTGATGTATGATGAACTGAAATGACACTTTTTTGTGGGAATGTCCTTAGTTGTCTGACTTGAGTAGTACGGATTACCATCCCAGTGTCCTGGAGCTTTCATCATAGGCTCCCAAAAAACAAGGTTTTGAAAACAAAATGCTTTTTATTTTTTGAAGATTTTTGAAAAACATCGACTAAGCACGATAAAACGTGGATCTTAGCGATGATGATTAACGAAGATAATGTGTCCAAAGATTTCTACCGGTCACTTGTAAGGATAGGCCTTTCGTCTGTTTGGAACGACGCGAGATGCTTCCTTGTGGCACTTCGATTTACCTCGTCGGGGGTCGTTTGAGACCATCGAGCCCTAGGACAGAGATAGGGGTTCTGACTTTACCACTTCTGATGAGTGAGGTCCGTCCTGCCCCTAGCTTGCAAGTTTAGATGCTTTGACCAGATTCTTGCAATAGAATGAATCTTCTCTGAAGATGTGGGAACCTGCAAAAGAGGATCAAGTTTTCCCAAGTCTTGATTTTTCTCACTATGATTTCTATTTTATCTTCTTCATTTTTTGAAGTTCATTACTCTTGTTCTATACCAAGGGCTTTTGTTGCTTTCGAGACTCAGAGAGGACTTTGATTAGGTTGTAGTGAGGTTTAAGATTGGCTAGAAAGAAGGATTAAGGCTCTAAGCTCATTCTTTTTCTTTTTCTAGATTCTCTCCTTATATTTTTGTTTGTCTTTGCTTTTTTGTTGAGAGACACTTTTTTGTTTTTCTTATCCCCATTTTTTATTGAGGGATGTTTCTATTTTTTATGTATCCATGCTTTGGTTTAGGGATGTTTGATTACCTGCGCCTTGATTGGGAACAAGTTTTTGTTCCAGCATCTGCCTGTTGATTTTGGGTGGAAACATGCTATTTGCTTGATATCTTGCCCCTAACGTTTAGGGAGTAAGATTTTTTGATAGGAAGATTTTTCTGACTTTGAAAGAAAAGGCTTTAGGCTGAAATTTGGCTTCTAGTGGTATTGATTGTTTCAATTTCTAGTTCCACACTTTTTGTCTTTTTAGATTCGACAAAAATGACCTCTCTTTTTTAGTCTCTAAAGCTTTATCTACCCCTAGTTTAGAAGTTTGAGTGACTTACCTATGTGTAGTATATCTTGAGTTGATTGGTATTTCTAGGTCCCCGGATGTTTTCCCATCTAGATCCATTAGCTATATTGCCATGCCTAAAAGAATCTTTTTGATGATGTATGGTCCTTCCCAGTTCGGTCTGAACTTTCCCCTGGGGTCTTTGCGCAAGACTGGACGAACTTCTTTGAGTACAAGGTCGCTCTGTTTGAAAAGTTTGGGGCGAACCTTCTTGTTGAAGCTTCGGATGATTCTCTGTTGATAGGCCTGAGAGTGACAAGCTGCTTTTAATCTATTTTCGTCGATGAGATTTAGCTCATCCACCCTGTCTCGGACCTAATCTTCTACAGGAATCTGTCCTTCTTTGAGTATCTTCATAGTTGCGATTTCCACTTCGACTGGGAGCACTGCTACCATTCCGTATACCAGCGAGAATAGAGTTGCCCCTGTAGGAGTACGTATCGATGTCCGATACCCCCAGAGTGCGAAAGGCAGTTTTTTGCTCCAGTCATTATAAGTGACAGTCATCTTCTTGAGAATTCTTACTAGAGTTTTGTTATTAGCTTCAACTACCCCGTTCGTTTGCGGCCTATGTGATGAAGAATTATGATGCTGTATTTTGTAGCTTTGAAGTAGTTGTGAGACTTTTGAACTAATGAAGCTAGTCCTATTGTCTTAGATGATCTCATGTGGTACTCTGTATCTGCATATGATGCGCTTTTGTATAAACCTTGCAGTGGGTCCATCCTTTATGCTTTTGCAGGAGAATGCTTCTATCCATTTTGTGAAGTACTCAATTGCAACAATGATGAAGCAATGACTATTTGATGATGGCGGACTTATCTTTCCTACTACGTTTATCCCCATGTTGAAAAAGGCCATAGTGATCCAAGAGTATGGAGTACCGACAATGGAGAATGTATCAGGTTGCTGTGGATCTAACATTAATGACATTTTCAAACGTGATGCTATCGGACTTCATAGTTGTCCAGTAGTAGCCATTCCTGAGGATTTTCTTGGGTAACATGTTTCCATTCATTTGGGGACCACATACCCCGGCGTGTACCTTTTCGAGAAGAATTCTTGCTTTTTTTTCGTCGACACATCTTAATAGCGTTCCATCCTATGATCATTTGAACAACATTCCTCTAAAGATTACAAACTGACAAGCCATTCTTCTGATATATCTTCGTTCTTGCTTTGAACCTTATTCTGGGAATTCTTCGTCTTCGAGGAATCTCCTGATATCTGGATACCACTGGCTGAAGTGGCACCGGAGAGTGTTCCTATAGTAATGTTAGTACTAGTAGTAGAATGTCTATTTGATGGACGAATTAAGTGTGAGGGATCAGAGTAGGGCTCGAGGAGAACCATGCAAACCTGTACCGCTCCTGGAAGATACTCGTCTTCAGAACCGAATCTGAAAAAAGTGGATAACCCTTCGTATATCACTTCGTCTAGAAGTTCCAGCTCTTTTTAGATGATGATGGCCTCTGCAGTAGGTTTTGCTTTGGTTCTCTTCTGGGGATGAACCATTCTGCAAATCTGGGCTGCTTGGTCCAGTTACTGAAGCAAGGTTTTTCCATCTTCTCTGCTTAAGTCTGCCTCTATTTTTCTTGAAAGATTTGTTTCAAATCTATCAGTGTAGGATGAAAACCTAAACCATATATCCATTTATGTGACAATTGCTTGCCATTAAGAGGTTCTGTTTTTCCTTGAAGTCTGCTACCGAGTCCCGTTCTGGGAAAAAAGTTGTTCTTCCCCACGAAGTATGCTACCTTGTCATTGCCGTAGCTGAACCTACTCAGGGTTTTCTCGCAAACTGGAGCTTTATAGACGACTGAACAGATGGGTTCTTCAATGCAGTTGAAGATTGCTGACTGATAGGCATGAAAAAGCTCTATTTAATTAAAACTGCGAGTGCACAGTATTTATGATGTAGATAAGGGCAATTACAAGTCGATCCCACGAGGAGTGAAACAAAAACACCAATTAATACTATGAATTAACTAATAAAGAAAGAACTATTTTTTTAAGAAAACTGTATTTTGAAAATAATGAAAGCAAACATAAAGTATGAAAAATAACCAATTAATTAAAATATTAAGGATCTAGGAATCTCTTGTAAAATTTACTTTGCTTATATTCAATCACAAAATATCTTATATTTGCGGGTAGTACGATAGTACCTTTGACTACTACTTTTCCGATGATTTTACGATAAAAGCTTTAAAAATTAAGATCTCAAAAAGATAAGTTTGCTCTCGGCACACGATCGATTTTTTAAGTACTAAATATGCATGACATATTTAGTCAAAGAACAATACTTGAATTAGTTAAAATAGGCCATTGTAATTATCAACTAATAATTTAACTATGAAATTTGCATGACAAATAACATGAAAGAAATAACTAGAAGATAGATAAATAAAGAGAAAACAAACTTCGATTAACCCAATGATCAAAATATTTTGTTCAAGAACATAAGCAAAATTAAACCCTACAAGTTCATCCCTTCACCCTAACAAAAAAGTTAGAACCTCATAGGTTCAAGTAGCTTCATTAAAATAATAAGAAGAAAAAAGAATAATTACTGTATACACTCCGAACTCTGTGCACGAACTCCACTGCTGATGATGCGGCTTTTTGTTCCTCTCGTTTCTCTTCTTTCATGCGCTCCAGCCCTTTTTTTATTCTTGTACTTCACGTACTCTTTCTTTCTTATGCTGCTTCTGTATGCTGCCCCCTTTTATATATAACTCAACCGTCCCAACCCAATAAGACCAATATTGATTCCTACTCCTATAAGGATTTTAATTAGAAAGTTCTAATTAATTACTATTAGGTTATAGTAGGTGGGGTCCACAAGAGAATAAGAAATTGGATGCAAATAGAAATTGGTTTCAATTGGTGGGACGTACTAAGGGACTTGTATCAATTCTCTGAAAGTCTTATGGGTTTGGGATTTAGTACATCAAAAGTGATGTACATGTTTCTTATAAAATAATTATTGAAAGCTAACAAAAAAATGACGTTTTATAACTTATTCTCCCTTCCCATCTTTGATATTGTTTAGCAGGTTGTAACATAAGCTTCAATCCATCCTATCCAATATAATGCTATGTGACATTTATTTGTTTTTCATTTTCTTCTTCCTTTGGGCTAGATCCCATTCAACTTAATTTCTTGAGGTGCAAACTGTGACCATTCCACCCTTAATGGTTGCACAAATAATGAGAAAAATTCATCTGTCCATCTTGATCTTCTCTTGAGAAGAATTCCCATCTATTCATACAAATTAAGAAATTAATAAATTATAAGTTGGTTATCCGATCTCATATAAAGACATATGAATACACTATTTTTAACTAAAAATGTGTACTACACCATGGTAAAGAGAGAATTACGCACTTTACGTCTAAAAATGAAGATATCAGTGGGAAAATGCAATAATGCATGCAGAAGAACAACAAGAATTGCACCTTTATATCAATTATCACACAGCTAAACCTGATTTTTGCTAGTCCTCGAGCAAAACTAAACCTAATGAAAGCAATAAAATCCTAACTCACTTTCGCAGGAATCGCGATTGCACTTAGCATGTGCAACAAGCCGTTAAACCCCTAGGTTACACCTAGTGGACGAGTGTTGTCTCGTGAGGGTTTACAGTGAATATACCCACAAAATTTGACTCCAACTTCAGAAAATCCAGGGTTAAAGAGTAATTCTCATTTTCTTCTCAGAAAGTTTGCTTCTATTCAAATGCAAGAATTTAGAATCCTATTCAACCAATCTTGTTATTTTAGCAAGCTAGTAAAAATAAATTGTAGTTCAAAACACTATCCGAATATTATAAACCTCTAACAAATACTCAAGTCTAAGAGTGTACGTGTATATAATTATTGCCAAAAAAAGTGCAGTTCTAGTGCCGAGGAAAACACAACCTTGATCACTTTTCTAATACATTTCGCCTTGACTTCAGCCTCACAGTCATACTCTCATAAATAAATCACTCAATAATATTTCACTCTCATATGTGAGTATGACTCAAGCACAAAACAAAAGACTCACATATATTTTATAGGACAGACTAGTTTCAGAGGACTGATCTCAATGAACAGAATATCAACCACTACACTGAGGATGGGGATGCTCACTCAACTTCTCACTTGATCAACAATCTAACCTCTCCTTTCCTTGTATCCAATAGGTTTTTGTAATTAGATGAAGGTGAGATAGAAATGGTAAATGGGTGTCGGGCTTCAGAGAAGATAGGGGCCTTGAATTGGATACTTCTTGGATAAGTACATCTTCACTTTTCTTCATTTGTTCTGAACCATGTTGAATTTAACTTCTTCCTTTCTACATATCCTCTTTCTTTCTTTCAATTTTCCTTGAAGAAGCATAATCACTATTATTTTGTAGAACTTGATCTTGATATAGCTCATATGAGGACATATATTGAATTAGAAATCATCCCTATTCACTTCTTAGAAACAATAAATTAAGGCTTGTACGGTGCAGAGGTGATGGAGTGATTTTATGATGGATTTTTAAATGGGTATGGAGGTGAATCCTAATTTACCTATTTTCATCTACTAAGTTAGGAAAGATATGTCATGTATCATTTCAAACTACAAGCCTGAGGTTTGCAATCCTAATGTCACCCTCAGTGGTTGAAGAAATTGAGGCACTCATAAGATCAAAGTGAGTGCTAAAACTACGAAAGGTTGAGTAGCTCTTCATTCTATTCGGAGTTAATGTAGAAGAGATCACTCAACAGATATGAAAGCTCAGAAACTCACATAGGACGAAGTCTCTACTAATGATTATTCGAGATCTCTCAGTCGTGGTTACTCTTTACTTAAAATACACTCATGCAACTATGTGCAAGAATTTCTCTAAGACTTGAGATTTTTGAAAAACTTTTAGTAAAGGGATGTATGACAAACTAAAATTTTAAAATTTATTATCAAGCTAAAGTTCCTCAATCAACTTCACAAGCTCCTAACTTTAAAGCATCAAACTTTGGAATACTAATTTTCGTCATTCAAATTATATAACAATAACCAGAATAATTGCGGGCCTTCCCAACAAATTAGAATCAACTCAAATCTTCTACCATAAAATAATAGGCAGTAAAATTGGTGGTTATCACAAAGAGATCAAATGAACTCACAGTTCCCATCAGAAAGGAATTTTTTCCACAACATTACTCTATATAGACCAACCCTCAGTACCCTCAGCTTTTTGGTGGGTGCTAACACAAAGGCTTCAGTTGGTATAGCAGACATATGAATTTTATCATACACAGGTGCAACCACATTAATAGAATGATTGGATTCTAATGACTCAACTTCCTCACAGGGGATGTCAGGGGGCTCAGGCTCAGGTGCGTGGAGATACTCATGTAAGATTTTGGATGCACAAAGCTCAAGTCCCAAGTGATTTGTTGAGAGATAATGGGGTGAAGCAATGAGGAATAATGGGAAAAATATCATCACCCCAAACCTCGAGTGAACAGTACCCCTAGACAACCCCGCAATAATCTCATTAATTTTAGGGTCATTGGAATCACCAAAATATTTAATAGTCTCCTCAAACAACACATCACTTGGAGAATCTAAAAGAAAATCTTCGCTCAATTTTTCAATCATATAGACCTCACAGACATCTTCACTTTCAGGTGATTGTTGCACATTGAAGATGTTTAATTCTACTGTCATATTGCCAAAAGACAGCTTTATTACCCCATTTCTACAATTTATCACAGCATCGTATGTAGCAAAAAATGGTCGTCCAAGAATTATAGGAATTTGAGTGTTTGGGTTCGGAACAAGCTCAGTGTCCGGAATAATAAAATCCACTAGAAAAATGAATTTATCAATTTTGATTAACATGTCCTCCATAATACCCCGAGGGTGCTTGACTGAACGGTCTGCTAGTTGCAGAACTACGGATGAAGGTTTAAGCTCACCAAGACCTAACCGCACGTAAACAGAATACGGTAGTAAGTTGACACTAGCCCCGAAATCTAGTAAGGCTCTTTTGATCACTTGATCACCTATAACACATGAGATAGTAGGACACCCTGGATCCTTAAACTTTGGTGGGGTCATGTGCTGGATAATTGAGTTGACTTGTTCAGCTAGAAAAGCTTTTTTATGCACATTTACTTTTCATTTCTGTATGCAAAGATCCTTCAGGTATTTGGCATAAGCAGGTACTTGTTGGATTGCATCAAGGAGTGGGATGTTTATGCGAACTTGCTTAAACACCTCTAACATTTTATCCAACTGGTCTGACTTTTTAGCCTGAACTAACCTTTGTGGAAAAGGTGCTTTAGGAACAAATGTCATAACGAATGGTTCATTGAGTGGCTCTTTTCCTATAGTTCTCCCCGATGGTTCCTTATTTTCACCACTTTCTTTACCATTGCTGGGAGTTCGACATTCATTATTTGTATGCTCACCGTTGTCAACCTCTAATCCTGGATTTGGAGATCCAACCTTATTATCTATCTGTCTACCTGACCTAAGTATGGTTATGGCATTAACCTGTTAGGTACTTGAAGTTGATTTATCGTGAATTTCAAATTTCCCTTTAGGAAAGGTCACCTTAGGGTTAGGTTCAGGTTGATTAGGAAATTTTCCTTTCTCCCTATCATTTAGTTTGGCAAAAATCTGACCAATTTGAGCTTCCAAATTCACAATTGCTTGTAAATTTGTTTATAAGGACTATTGGGTAGGTAACATAGAAGTGTCAAACTTTTGGTTACTCTGAATTACACTTTGGGTTAACGTTTTCAGAGTTTCCTTAAGAGTGGTAAGTTTTTGTTGACACGGAAATTGTTCTTAAGGTTGAAGAGGAAATCCTTTCGAGAAACCCGGTGGAGGATTACTAGATGGACTTTCTTGGCGTTGACCCTTAGTCCATGAAAAGTTGGGATTGTCCCTCCAGCCTGCATTAGAAGTGTTCGAAAAAGGGTCATACTTCTGCGTATTCTCATACCGAGGATCCTGGTTGTTGTAAACTGCATAGACTTTTTCACCACTAGTTTCTTGCCTATAGAATAATGTGCAACTAGGTCCACTATGATTAGGATCACCATAAATGGTACATGGGTAAGCATTATATTCATTCCCACAACTCATAACTTGAGTAGGCATGGGTCTCTCCATGGTTTCTTGTTTCTTAGGAAGGTTCATTTCTAAAGCCTCAAGGCGCCTAATTACAGTGGCTAATTTTACATCAGCTTCAACAATAGTGTCAAGTCGGTGAATACCACTTTTATTGAAAGAGTTCCTACTAGGTTATGGTTCTCTCATTGAATCCCACTGTCTAGCTTTCTCAGCTAGTTCGAAAAATAAGTTATAGCATTCATCGTGGTCTTTAAGAGTAAAATCCCCTCTGCTCATTGTTTTGATTTGAACACGAGACTCATTATCTAGACCTTCGTAGAGGATCTGTGCCAAGTATGACTTTAGAAACCCGTGATGAGGACATTGATATTATAGGTCAAGAAACCTTTCTATGTAACTGTAAAGTCTTTCGCCAACTTTTTGCTTAAAGGTTTGTAAATGGTGACGAACAGATGAGGTTTTATGATCAGGATAAAATCTCATAATGAAAATCTCAGTAAGTGTGACCCATGTTCTAACCGATCGTGGAGGAATTGAGTAATACCAATCTTTAGCTTTATCTTTGAGAGAGAATGGAAAGGGGCGAAGTCTTAGGGCTTCATCAATTATGCCTTTTGGGCGCATTGTACCACAAATTTCTTCGAAGTCTCTGACATGGACATACGGATTTTCATTATCAATCCCTTTAAATTTGGGAAGTGAGTCAATTATTCCTGGTTTGAACTCGAAATTACTAGTACAATCTGGTATTATAACTCCCGGAGGTTGCATTATACTAGTCGGGTATATACAATCGCGTAAAGTTCGAGCAGAAGCTTCTATTAGCGCTCGATTCTAGGCATTGCCTTCAACCATTTCAGAGAAAAAAGAGAATTTTCCAACAAAAGTAGATGGAAGAGGACTTAGATCGTAGAGATCGTTTCGCTCGACACGATTACAAATTCGTTTCCACAGACACATATACTACAAAATCACCGCTGACAAACCATTTAACCCTAGCTTTCTAGCAAGCAATGCAGGATGGCTCACCTAAATTTGAGAGCAAGATCCTTGAAAAGTTGAAAGTCTAATTTCACCCTACGGTTAATGAATTTAACCGTATGTCAATGTGACTATGGTGAAGGATCACACAATCACCTAATTAAAAATTACTAAGGTGATAAGAGTACAACAAAAATCTCTAANTTCCGGTGGTGAGTTGAGTTCTTCGGAGTCTTTGTAGATTTCTTCTCTTTCAACCGAAGTGTACCGAGACTCACTAGACTCTAACTCAAGTTACATTGACCATCTTGAGTTTACCTTTGACACGATATTCGACAAACATAAAAACATGGACCTTTCAAAAGTATTTCTTTGAGTCTTCTCTGTCTTTTCTAGACTAGCTCATATTCTCTTCAAAGGCAATCTTCAGTTGTTAACCTAGCAAACTTTGTCAAAGCAACCCGATTAGGTAAGTTCCCAGTTCGAACAGTAAGCTTGGAAAGCTTTGGACACTGTCTTGCTTAGGCAATGTTCCCCTTTCTCAGGGTGGCATTTTTGTTAGAACTTTCCTTAATTTTTAGCTTTCCATGAGAGTTTGTCAAGTAAACAAAGAAGTTGTTGTTCCTGTAAAAAGATTATCCTAAGAGCTCGAAACCCTAGGGTCTTCTTGCTAGTCAAAATTTTAGGCTTAGGAACGCGTTAAGTTAGGTTTTCATAGTCGGGCACAAGAAATCCGGTGATGAAATCCAAATTCTTAACTTGTTTGGGTCCGATGTGCCCTTTACTCAGAAAAGCAGTAAATTATTTTCAATTCGTAACCACTTATGCACAAAAAGGCATCCAAAAAACCTGTTGGCAGAGGATTTATAGGTTGATCCAATCTTACCTCCCATTCAGGACGGGGGACGAACCAGTTGAGTCGACTCGGGCCACTAATTCTGCGTTAGTGTACTAACCCGACGGGCCGAGACAAGATCATACTTGTCCTCCTTCCCTGTTTACAAGTTGTGCTCTGATTTTCAGAGTCAAAACTTAATTAAAAATTATTACAAAGTCCTTATGCAAACCCTAAATACAGTTGTTCCAAAAATAAGATAAAATAAAATTCTTAAAAATAATTTGTTGTTCTCGTCTTGCTGTTTCCTTTTTGTCCTTTACTTTTTTTCTTTTTCTTTCTTCGTAGAACCTGCAGAGACCAGTAAGAGAAGAAAACACATAAAATGGAAATAAAAATCCTAAACTACAAAAATAAGAAATTCCTAAAAATAATACTAAAATAGAGAATTTTTTTTAATATAAAACCCTAATTAAATAAAACTAAAAAACTTAAATCTACGATTAGAAAATTAATAACACTGATTAGGGTATTCCGTTAACACTTCCCAGCAACGGCGCCAAAAACATGATAGGCTTGAAAAAGCTCTATTTAATTAAAATTGCATGTGCATAGTATTTATGGTGTAGATAAGGGCAAATACTGGTCGATCCCACGAGAAGATAAACGAAAACACTAATTAATACTATGAATTAACTAATCAAGAAAGAACTAATTTTTTAAGAAAACTATATTTTGAGAATAATGAAAGCAAACCTAAAGTATAAAAAATAACCAATTAATTAAAGTATTAAGGATCTAGGAATCCTTTATAAAATTTACTCTGCTAATATTCAATCAAAAAATATCTTATTTTTGCAGCAAGTACAATAGTACCTTTGACTACTACTTTCCCGATGATTTTACGATAAAAGCTCTAAAAATTCAGATCTCAAAAAGATAAGTTTGCTCTCAGCACACGATCGATTTTCTAAGTACTAAATATGCATAACATATTTAGTCAAAGAATAATACTTGAATCAATTAAAATAGGCCATTGTAATTATCAACTAATAATCTAACTATGAAATTTACATGACAAATAACATGAAAGAAATAACTAGAAGATAGATAAATAAAGAGAAAAACAAACTTCGATTAACCAATGATCAAAATATTTTGTTCAAGAACATAAGCAAAATTAAACCCTACAAGTTCATCGCTTCACCCTAACAAGAAAGTTAGAACCCCATGGGTTCAAGTAGCTTCATTAAAATAATAAGAAGAAAAAGAAGAATAATTACTGTACACACTCCAAACTCTGTGCACGAACTCCACTGATGACGATGTTAGCTTTTTCTTCCTCTCCTCTTTCTCTTCTTTCATACGTGGCAGCCTTTTTTTTAATTCTTGTACTTCACGTACTCTCTCTTCCTTACACTGCTTCTGTACGCTGCCCCCTTTTATATATAACTCCACCGTCCCAACCCAATAAGACCCATATTGGTTCCTACTTCTATAAGAATTTTAATTAGAAAGATCTAATTAGTTACTATTAGGTTATAGTAGGTGGGGTCCACAAGAGAATAAGAATTTAGATGCAAATAGAAATTGGTTTCAATTGGTGGGACGTACTAAGGGACTTGTATCAATTCTCTGAAAGTCTTATGGGCTTGGGATTTGGTACATCAAAAGTGATGTACATGTTTCTTATAAAATAATTATTAAAAGCTAACCAAAAAATGACGTTTTATAACTGATTCCCCCTTCCCATCTTTGATGTAGTGTAGCAGGTTATAACATAAGCTTCAATCCATCCTGTCCATTATAATGCTACGTGACATTTATTTTTTTCATCTCCTTCTTCCTTTAGGTTGGGTCCCATTCAACTTAATTTATTGAGGTGCAAACTATGACCATTCCACCCTTAATACTCGCAGAAATAACGAGAAAATTTCATTTGTCCATCGTGATCTCCTCTTGAGAAGAATTCCCACCTACACATGCACAAGAAGAAATTAATAAATTATAAGTGGGTTATTCGATATATGAATTCACTATTCTTAGCAGAAAATTGTGTATTACACCATGGTAAAGAGAGAACTACGCACTTTACATCTAAAAATGAAGATATCAGTGGAAAAATACAATAATGCATGTAGAATAACAACAATTGCACCTTTATAGCAATTATCACTGACTCAATTGCTGGTGTGATTGCTTCTACTCTTGGAGCATCTCTGTCACCGTGAATTATGACAATTCTTCCTGTGTGAAAGAATTTTACCTTTTGATGCAAGGTAGACGCAACTGCTTTTGATTGGTGGAGTCATGGTCTCCTAAGAAGTAGATTAAAATTGGCTTTGATATCTATTATGAGGAATTACACTCCTGTGTGGACCCAACCTATGAGTATCATTGTAGTGAATTCGCCTATTATGTCCTTTCGACCATTGTCGAATCCCTTGACTGATCTAATACTATATTTCCTGAACGTCATTTATTCTTCCGTCAAGCCCATGATCTTCATCTGAGAAGAAGATAAAGTTTTCCTTGTAGCAGGAGCTATTGCATTGACGAGTTCTGCCGGAGTGATCCCTATTACCACGTGCATTGAGTTGAGAGCTTTTATGAGTGCTTCTCTGTGACCAGTTGATGCTCCTAGTAATCCCCAGATGGATACATTGGCTTTCATCTTTTGCAATTAATTCATGACGAATTGGTCTTCAACTTGCAGGTCCTTTGCCGATTAGACAGGTATTTGAATTGGAGGAGCCTGTAATGCCGCAGCGAGATTCTTAGCTCTTAAGTTAGGAGGTTTGAAGATTCTGCCTGCATTGGTCTGATGTTGTATTTCTTGACACCTTTCGTCTGCTTTCTTGAAGGGTTCTATCCATGCAAGTGCTTATGTCAGAGATTTGTTAACATACTTGTTGACCACATTTACCAGATTATGTTGCCTCCTTCCTGGCTGTTTCATCACTGAAAACAAGTTAGGCTTAGAATTCTTGATATGAGTGTTACATGTACCAATTGTTGCATGGTTCGTCATGGCTGGGTCTCTGCTATCTTCTGTAAGTAAGGATAGGGCCATTTCTTTAGTCTGAATGGGCTACAACCTTGCAAGTACTTCCCTCTAAGAGATATTGGTTGGACCTTGAATGACAATTTCTTGCTGACTTGTCTGTCCCACCTTGTGTATACTGTTATGCTGGTTCTGGATTAACTTTATCGAATCCGTAATTTCTTGATGTAATGCACATCTTGATTGCTATCAGATCGATGTAAAGGAAGAGGATTGTTTTCAACGTTCGGCTTCTAGTTGGGCACACGTACTCTCGGACTGTTGATTTTTTTATCTTCTAACAAGTTCTGAACCAAGTTTTTTAGCAACCTGAAAGTATCTGTAGCATGTCCTGCAATTTGGTGAAAGTCACAGTGTTCTTTTGGATTGTACCACGGGGGAAATGGTTCCTCTATAGGTCGAGGATCTTTAAGCCGGATCATCCCTGTCTCAACCAGTTCCGGAAGTAATTCAGTCTGTGTATGGGGAAACTTGGAGTACTCTCTTGGCTGATATTGCTTCTTTGCTTGATACTGATTTTGATTCAGCCCTTGCTGCCGATTCTGTACCTTAGCTTGGTTGTTGGTAGGACCATATCTCGATTGTGGAGCATTGATGAAGTTAACTTGCTCTTTTCCCTATCTTTTATACCTACCATCTCCAACTGTATTGGACGGGGCGTTTGCCCTATTTTTTATGGCATTCTCGATTTGTGTACCTGATTGTACTAGCTTGGACAATTACTTGTGTGCTTCAAGACTCAGCGGCCAACTATACTCCCGATTGGCATTCTTTAGTATGATAGTGATTTGCTCCTCTTCTGTAGGTCGATATATCATCTGTTTACATTTGGCTCTCCGCTTTGCAATGAAAGCGGTGAAGCATTTGCTGCTTCCTTGTGTCAGCGCATCTAGCTATCTTCTAGTGACCATCAAGTCTGAACCTTGAGTGAACTGCTTCATGAAGACATCAGTTACTGCTATCCAATTTGGTATAATGCTTTGGTTGATGCCTATTAACCATTTTAGAGCGAGACTGGTGAGGCTCCTCTGAAAGACATGAGCTAGTAGTTCATCACCAATACCCATTGATTTGAGATATCCCATGTAAAGTATGAGGTGAGCTTTTGGGCAGCCTGAGCCGTCATACTTTTCCATTTTTGGAAATTTGAAGTTCAGAGGGACCATCTCAGTGGATGCTTGATACCATGAGTAAGCATCATAAGTGCCTCCTTTCATTTTGCGGAACTCCTCCTTCATTTCCTAGAATTTTTTGTACATAGGATTGTTTTTCATCTTCTCTTCTTCGGACTCAGACTCATCTTGGCTATAGCTCTTGTTATGGGCTATCGTTTTTATGCAATGAGGCTGAGTAAGGTCAATGGCATCTTCTTTGATTTTTCACTCCGCTGTTGAAGAATCTTTGTTTTTCTCTTGAAGGTGTAGGTCAGTCTACTTTTCCTTGAGAACCTCCTGACCACATTCAAGAATCATCTTTTTGATTGAAGCACTAGAAACTGGCATATCGGCAATATCTTCTTAGTCATACATTGTTTCATTTTGGATCAGTCGTCTTATCGTACGGCTCCAACCTGGTTGTATATCTTTCTTCGACTTTCCTGTGGCTGTGGTTTTTGATTGTTTTCTTTCCACCTGGAACTTGAACAGTCTAAGCAAAAGATATATTTTAACATAAAAAAGCCTTACGGCTCTAGTGATGTAATATTTATGTAGCATAAAACAACCCCTTCGCAGGTTTGAGTTTGCGGGTGTTTATGGGTGCAATGCATGAGTTCAACTAAATCGTACTGGGTTTGGCTTAGTTCACCTCAGCAAGATATACCTCACAACACGAAGCTGGTCTTTAGTACAAGGCTGAAGCTGTGGTGTTTCAACTGCGATATCCCATATGACCTTTCAGCCGGGAGTCAGTCTACGCAAACCCACGAGTTTTCTAATAGGTGATCAGAGATTAAAAATGCACGTGAGAAATGAGTTGAGTGCAACAAGTGTAATATATGTGCTATGTGAAGCATATCATGTAGATGATATCAAAAGTAAAACCCCTTTTACTTTTCAAACAGGACTCTTTATATCCCCCAACAGAGTCGCCAACAGTGGTGCCCCACCCTTCGACAGGCCGCCAACGTCGAGGCAAGTTGCGACTAAACCGCGTGCCCAAGAAAAACCCATCGAAAAATGACAACTCTCTCTCCTTCCCTCTCGCCCCGTCTCTCTCTTGTGAAAAGAAAAGGCTCAGGGATACTGAGGGAACGTGAGGCGTACGAATTGTTCCCGATCGGTTTACCTCGTGCCGCTCGTGTCCTCGCCCGCAGAGGCCTAAGCACTACCACTGCAATTGTCTCATGGATCCTCTATTTTTGTGTGTCTATTTTGTAGATGTTTCTCTATTGCCTTCTTTTAGCGCATTTTTCTGGTCGCCTGAATTTGAAGTTGCCACCTGAATTTGAAGGGTGTCAGATCCCTATTGGTTAGAAAAAAGCATTATCTAGTCTCTTTGGAGAGAGATCAAGTAATATCCTCTTCCATTTGACTCAGTCTGCGATGTATCATATAGAGATTCAAGGTATGGAGTCCTGGTTACAGGTCAGGAAGGTGTTAGGCACCTGGTAACCGCCCAACGTTAATCAGTTTCTACTTTATAAAGGGAGTTTTATTAAATATCTGTGTTAATGTCTCATCTCATGTGCATATAGGATATGAACTCTCCTGTATAAGAAAACAGTTAGTTCAGTTTTTATAAGAAAAGCAAAATAGGAAAGATAAGTACATTAGTGTAAATGATCTGACCTCTGCTTCTGTTATCTCAATGAATGGAGATAACAAGGTGGTTTTACCTATTCTTGCTTGCATGCCTCAGCGCTCGGGAGGGCTTAGGTGGATTGTTTATACTCTGGGAGATCTTTGTATCTCTCGCCTTGAGAACTTTTCCATACTAGTGGTTAGCTATAACTATTCCTCATTTGAAGAGAACTCAGCGTCTCATGGGGAATGGTCGTAACTCAGATGATGCGTCCTTTTTTTAAGGAGTGTGAGAGGATTGTGATTGATGAGTCGTGCCGATGATACGTCCTTATTTGAAGGAGCATGAGAGGATGATGGTTAACGAGTCGTGCCGGTATTGTAAGTGGAACCTCCTCGTGGGCGGAGTTCCCTCGTTTCTCTCCTTATTTGGAAGGAGTTTAAGAAAGAGATTAATTAATGAATCGTGCCAATTTTGTAAAAGAAACCTCTTTGTGGGCGGAGTTTTGGTATTTCTCTCTTTATTAGAAGGAGTTTTAAAGATATTGACGAGTCGTACCGGTTTTGCTTGAATTTTCCATGAATTGATCATGCTATCAATCATAGAGTTTTCTCTCATTTTTAGATTGGGAAGATCTGCCATCCCAAACACTATTTAATATTATATAGCGTGCTATGGAGTCATGCTAGAAAGCATGCTCCCTCTGACACACGCTACATTGATACTACTTTGAAGATAACGAGTTTTTGTTTTGAATGTTTACTATTTATTGCTTTTCGAAAAGAATTACGAAGTTTGAACGCACTATCTTTGTATAATAAATCGTAAAGATTTAAAGAGTATTGAGTATATACCTGAGCACTTCCTGGATTTGACCGGTGATTTGGGCAGAGGTTCATTACTATTTCTCTTATTTTCTAGTTTCGATAGGTTTCTCTGAAGGATTCCTAATCGATTTCCCGTTCTCGTCCCGAAGGCAGCAGGCGGCCTTCAAGAGATTATTGAACCTTGGAACTAGAAAGTAAACGTGACCTGCAAACGATCGCACACGAAATTCAGAAATTCAAAAGTGGATCGAACTCTGAAAGAAAACCTTCTCGAGATTCAAAAAACGACAGTGGAAAATGGATCTAAGACCAAAGTGAACTCAAGGTGCTTCTGAGATATCCAAAATGAAGAAAGGGGGAGGCCCTTTATATAGGCCGTGGGCTCAGATCCTAGGGATCTATGCGATCTGTTCTGAAGTCGGCTACCACATAACAGCCCTCTGGTTAGGCGGTTTAGCCTCTTGTGGGGCCCTTTAGGGCTTTTTGGATCATTTTCGTGTCTTCCGGGTGTTCCGAGTTCATTTTTGGGGGTCCCTGAATTTTTGTTAAGAGTTTTCGGAGGTTTGTGGGGAGTCTCAAAGGCTCCGGCTCAAGTCTTAACTCTTTCGCCTTGTTTCGACTCTTTCGGATTCCGTTTTCTGACTCTGTTTGGCTGGTTTTGACGGAATCACTGAGGTGCTCTAAGTGAACCAAATTTAGGTGTATACAAGGGAGATCTATGAAATTTGGCCTTTATTTGTTTTTCCGGTTTGCCCTAGAATTAAACTGCAAGTCCTCCAAGGTTTTTAGGAACTAGTTTTCCTGAATGCGACACTTTGAATTGGTTTTCCCGATTGCCCTCGAATTAAATCGCGGCACAAAAAGCTTTCTAATACTTTTCCTTGAACTAAAAAATGCGTATCAGTGGTTTTCCCTAAAAGTCAACAGTAGATATAAAAGGTCTCTAGAATAATACTCGTAACCCAAAGACTCAAAAATAATACTTTTAGAAAGGTCCTCGTCCAAAATGGTTTTCTAGGCTTTTAAAAAAAAAACCGAGGCTTTAAAGGGTTTACCATATCAAACATCAAGAAAAGCATTCTAAGAAAAGCCTTGAAGTTAAATAGCTTCCAATACTTGAGAAACAACAGAATTCCTGCAATAAAGGAACATATAAACAATCGAGGATTCCAGCACATGAGCATACCAAAAGAAACCTCTTCCATTAAACTTGAAAGATAATTTGATATTGTTTCAAAGAAACAAAAACAAAAAACAAACTAAAGTTTGCTAAACAAAAGGAATTTTCCACACTACCAAAAGAGAAGAAATAAGCAAGTTAAAAAAAAAAGTTCATTCCAAATAGAGCAACTATTTCATCTATAACATCTACAGCAGGTGGTGGAGGAAAATTTGACTCTGATACTAAGTGCTCCAAAAACTTGTGAAGCTCTAAATCAATGATCTGAATTAGATCTTGAGAAAGGTTAGTCTCTACTATTATCTCTTTGGGACTTTTACGCGCTTTTATTTTTGAATTCTTAGGTTTAACCCTTTGTAATACCCTTTTAATTTAATATATTAATGTTTAGGGCAACCACTTTTTTTAAGGGCACCATGTTAGAGTTTCAGTATGTTTGGGTTTATACTTTATATAAATATAAACTAAAACTCCAAACCCCTTTCTTTTGTTGTGATCATCCAAGAGAGGAAGAAGAGAGAGAGAAGGCATACGACCAGGGAAGGAGAAAGAGAGAGAGAGACAATCTCTAGAAGAAGAACCTATGGTTCTATATAGGGTGATCGCAGAGGATCGAGAACAAGAGAGAGAAACCTAAACACCATTGTAGCAGAGCTTTTCTTCTTCTTCCTTGAGTTTCAACTTCTTTGCTGATTTGAGGCAAGTAGTAACTTGCTATTTTGGTATAGATTTAGGTTATTCATGTTGTTGTTAAGCTTCCTTAATGATTGAATGCATAAAAACTAAGTTTGTATGTTGTTTATATGTTGTTGCATACGTATTATATGGAAGAGTGCATGACATCCCTAAACTATGAGGTGTGCATGTTTTCAATGGTTAGAATGCATGAAAGTTATGTATATGTGATAAATATATGAATCCCTAATGTTTACAGGGGGTGAAAACCAAGTTTACACAGAGTTTGAATGAAGAACTAAACTCAAAATCGCAGAAAAACCCAGGGGGTATCGATACCCACAGGGAGGGTATCGATACTGGCTGAAACCTGACCTGCAGGAGAGGCCAGTATCGATACTAGCCTCTGGTGGTATCGATACTAGCCTGACATGACAGTTGAGGTTGGTATCGATACCAACCAAACTTGTATCGATACCAATTGACTTTTAGGCCTTAATTAAGCTGTTTTGGAGTTTTTAAGGAGAATGGGCTTTTGTCTAAGGGCTATCTTGATCTATATCTTGTGTATCATATGGAAATATGTGTTTATGAGCATAGAATGCATACCTAAACTGCTTGTGAAATATTTTTATGATGATGAACACATGTGGACACTAATAACATGAAAGAAACCTTCATAAGCTTGATGTGTGCTTAAATAACTTGTTTGACTTGTATGCAAACATAGTTTAGGTCCTGTATAGACCTGGTCCTCTCCAAGCGAGGTCTACGGAATCGCGAAGTGAGGTCTACGGAATCACTTGACAGGTAAGTAACGCTGACAAAGTTAACAGTGTTTGGGGGACGGATTTCGAGACAGTTTATCAGATTCACGTGGCGCATGGCCAGTGTCTCGAGTGAACTACAGGGACGGGTGAAACGTGGGTAGTAACTAGAGTACACCACTTGTTGCGAACACCTAATCTTAACTGAAGATCAAAAAACACCACAGTCGTCTTTCTATGCATTTCTTTATTTTGTTAAATCTTTTATATTGACATATCCTACATTATATTATTAATACACTCTCGTGAAACTCATGATTATCCTGAATCTAAACCAAGGGAATAAGTGAACTTGTTGGCTAGGTTTTGACCTAGAACCATTAATCATTTCAGGTCCAGGTCATCAGGCGAATACACAGTAGCGTATGTGTTCGTAAGGCAAGAATAAGTCTTTAGAGTTACCGAGATTTCCGTGAAGACATTAGTTATTCTTTTAATTAAGTTTAGTTTGGTTTGGACACATGTGTAGTCCATTATTCATTGAGAATATTCATTCATTCGTTTGTTCATTTGACAGCTTATGTTTAAGTTAATAAAGTTTATTTCAACTTTATTTTACTTATGTATTGGATGTGAGTGCAAGCTTCCTTTTAGCTTAGTGTAACGCGTACACCTTAGAGCTACAGGTAGTGAATGATTCCGCCAGAATGCCTAGTTCTCATTAAGTAAGGGTTGCAGACTTGAAATGTGAGGGTAGGGCATTACAGTTGGTATCATAGCCTCAGGTTCAAAGTCCTAGAGGGAGTAATGCGAGTTAGGATGTTGTTTGTGACACAATAGGCACAAAACCTAAGAGTACACTTGAATGAATTATTTGCTTGTTGTTCTCTGCTTGGCTTGGATAGCAATAGACTTAGTTCTGTTTCTTACCCTCTTTTACTTGTGTCTTAGAATTATGTCTGGGTGTGAAGAGGTAGAGGTGGGCAGCGTGGAGGTAGGGGTGTTCGGGGGAACAACGATGATGTTCCTACTGAAGAGGTGAATGCACCATAACCTGAAGTTCCTCCACCACCACAATGGGGAGAGATCGGGCAAGGATCTGGTCAGAATCAAGCAGGAGGTGTCAATCCTCAAATACCGGAGTAGACGATGTTATGTTAGATGATCGCTGAGTTAGTAGGGGTGGTTGTCGATCCTAGGTTGGATGCACGTTTGGGTGCTAAGGGTCCAGTGGCACCAGCCCCGGTGCGAGTGCAACAACCACCAGTGGTACGACCAGGAGCGCCCACGTGGCTGGTGTTACATAAACATTTTTTGAGTTGAAAGCCACGAACTTTTGGGGGTTTTATAGATCCATTAGTGGTTCATTAGTGGATCAAGGAGTTGGAGACGACGTTTCGTACTTTTGAGTGTCCAGAAGAATATAAACAGAGGTTTGTGGTTTTTCAGCATATAGATGATGCTCTGGATTGGTTGGAGTCTCGTTCCCAGGATCTGGATACTACCACTATAACTTGGCAGCAGTTTCAAGTGATGTTCTTTGACCAATAATTTCCTCAAAGTGCACGAATGGCGATGGAGAAGGATTTCCAAGAGTTGAGACAGAAAGACGACCAGACAGTGGTAGACTATGAGAGAGAGTTCTTTAGGCTAGCATTGTATGCACTGGGTTTTATTCCGACTGAGCAGAGTAAGTTACAGAAGTTTATGAGGGGATTGAATGGACAGATCTCTAAGTAAATTATCGGACAACCCAGCTTCGATACTTTTGCTAAAGATGTGGAGTGTGCACGACTTCATGATCAGGAAATCCAAGAGGCACGCCGGAAGAGGAGTGAGAAAGCTGAGACCAAGTCAGCCGATAAACGTGATCAGAAGAATGGTCAAGGAAAACAAGGGAAGAACCGTGACAACCGGGATAACTAGAAGAGACAAAAACTGAAGAGAAGAACATCGGTGCAGTAGTTCCTGCACAGCCCAAAGTAGTGAGAGCTAAAAGGGACAATTGGCGTATGATTAAGGGACCTTGTTATGCCTGTGGTGAGATAGGACACAGAGCAGCAGATTGCCCGCAAGGCAATTAGGCACAAGGGGCTAGGCAGAATCAACAGCCGAGGCAGAACGGACAGGGTCAAGCTCGACCACAACCAGCACCTAACTAGAAGAGATAGCAGCAGGGACAGCAATAAGGATAGCCTCAGGGTAGAGCCTATGCTATATTTCCTAGGGATGCGAGAGCGCCAGAGGGAATGGTGGAAGGTACGTTCCTACTTCACACTCGGCCTGGCCGAATCCTTTTTGATTCTGGAGCTTCTCATTCCTTCATATCACCTATATTCTTCGACACCTTGACACTTAGGCCAGAAAAGTATGATTACCCTTTCTCTGTTATATCACCTATAGGGAGGACAGTACCAGTAGAACTAGTTTGCAAGGGTTGTGTTATTAGTTTGGGAAAAGTATATTTTGCCTCAGATCTTTATGTGCTAGGTCTAGAGGGCTTTGATGTGATACTAGGCATGGATTAGCTTGTAGCATACCATGCGAAGTTGGGTTGTTACGCGAAAACTGTAACATTTTCTATACCAGAGGAAACGACATACATGTTGTCATTGTCACAAGGATGTGGTCTTGATAGGACATATCTGAGCTTTGTGGACATATTGGAGCATACGGTTGAAGGTAGAGGGCTTGAATCGATTCTTGTCGTGTGCGAATACCGCGATGTATTTGGCGAAGTCCCAGGGTTACCACCTTACAGAGAGATAAACTTCTACTTAGAGCTGGTTCTGGGCACAAAATCGATTGCTAAGACACCTTATCAGATGGCTCCAATAGAGATGAAAGAATTAAAGAACCAGATAGACCAGCTTTTGGCTCAGGGTTTCATACGCCGTAGTTCGTCACCTTGGGGTGTACCAGTTCTTTTTGTTAAAAAGAAAGATGGGTCAATGAGACTATGTATGGACTACCAAGAACTGAACAAGGTTACACTGAGGAATAAATATCATTTGCCTAGGATAGATGATTTGTTTGATCAACTTAAGGGAGCACAATGGTTCTCTAAGATAGACTTAAGGTCAGGTTATCACAAGCTTAGAGTTCGAGAGCAGGACATTCCTAAGACATCAATTCTGACAAGATATGGGTCTTACAAGTTCTTGGTAATGTCGTTTGGGCTTACCAATGTACCAGCCGTGTTTATGGATCTGATGACTCAGGATTTCAGAGACTTCTTGGATCAGTTCATGATTGTCTTCATTGATGACATTCTAATTTACTCCAAGATACGAGAAGACCACGAGATTCATTTGCGTAGAGTGCTTCAGACTCTATGAGAGCACCAGTTGTATGCTAAATTCGAGAAATGTGAAGTATGGCAACAATAGGTGAAGTTTTGAGTGCACGTAGTGTCAGGAGCAGGAGTGACAGTGGATCCCTCCAAGGTTCAGGTTGTACTATAGGCGGCAACCTACTATAGTGACAGAGGATCGAAGTTTCCTAGGTTTGGCTGGGTACTATAGGCGGTTCATCGAAGGATTTTTGCAGATAGCAGGTCCTTTGACTAGTTTCACTAAGAAGGACGTTCTATTCAAGTGGGATAACAAGTGTAAGTAAGCGTTTCAAGAGTTGAAGGCAAAGATGACAACAACTCCAGTTCTGATTATCCCAGAAAGTGGAACCGGACTTGTGGTGTTTACCAATGCGTTGCATCAAGGACTGGGATGTGTATTGATGCAGAACAACCGAGTGGTTTCTTATGCTTTGAGAAGTTAAAGGATACATGAGCATAACTACCCGACTCATGATCTCGAATTAGCAGCGGTGGTGTTTGCACTCAAGATTTGGAGACCCTACTTGATAGGTGAAATGTTTGAGCTCTTTTCGGATCATAAGAGTTTCAAATACTTATTCTTGCAGAAGGAGATGAATATGAGGCATCGTAGATGGTTAGAACTACTGAAGGATTATGACTTTGAGTTTCGTTATCATCCGGGAAAGGCTAACATAGTGACAGACACGTTGAGCAGGCAACCTAGGGGTATAGTAGCCTTTATGATGGTCCAGCAGTGGCGACTGTTGGAGGTGGCTTCGGAGCATAACTTCGATTTGGCAACCCGCGAGCAGAGACAACTGTTGTTGGGTAGTGTGGTCATTCGACCTACTCTAGCAAGCCAAATCATCAGTGAGCAAGGAAACGATCAATGGTGCCGTAACAAAGTTGGAGGTGTTCAACAAACGGAAATCACGGACATGACCGCAGGGGAAGACGGTGGCTTGAGGTTCAAAGGTTGCTTGTGTGTTCCAGAGATCTGAGTTGAAGAGGAACATCTTCAACGAGGCACATCGTAGTAAGTACACTGTACATCCTGAAGAGAACAAGATGTATTGGGATCTCAAACGACATTTTTGGTTGTCAGGAATGAAGCATAGCATGGCAGAGTTTGTGCATACATGCTTTACTTGTAAACAAGTAAAGGCAGAGCATCGAAAACCAATGGGTACTTTGCAGTCCTTAGATATATCCGAGTGGAAGTGAGAGAATATATCTATGGATTTTATCGACAAATTACCTAAGACTAGGAAGGGAAACGAGTCCATTTGGGTGATCATGGACAGACTGACCAAGTGCATACACTTTGTGCCAGTCAAGAAGATATACATCGCAGAGCAGTTAGCTTCGTTGTATGTAAAGAGATAGTTCGATACCACGGAGTTCCAGTCTCGGTGGTGCTGGACAGAGATACTTCATTTACCTCGAAGTATTAGAAAGCTTTTCAAGAAGCTATAGGAACGCAACTTGACTTTAGCACGGCTTTTCATCGACAGACGGATGGGCAGGCGGGGAGAGTTAACCAAGTGGTGGAGGACATGCTCTGTTGTGTAGTTCTAGACTTCAAGGGTAATTGGGAAGTTTCATCACCGCTTGTTGAGTTTGCCTACAAAAATAGTTACTAAACCAGCATAGGGATGGCACCGTTTGAAGTGTTGTATGGAAAATCTTATAGATCTCCAGTATGTTGGGCAAAAGTCAGAGAGTCGAAACTTTCAAGATCAGAAATAGTACAACAGACTACAGAGAAAATAACCTTAATTAGAGAGCGTATGCGAGCAACTCAGAGTCGTCAGAAAAAATACGCCGATCAGAGGTGTAGGGAACTTGAGTTTGAGGTAGGTGATCAGGTGCTACTGAAGGTATCACCGATGAAGGGTGTTCTTTGGTTCGATAAGAAAGGGAAGTTGTCGCCATCGTTCGTTGGACCTTTTCCTACTTTAGAGAGAGTAGGAAAAGTGGCTTACCGATTAGCTTTACCAGACCAATTGGCAAGAGTTCATGATGTCTTCCATGTGTCTATGCTTTGGTAGCATCTCAGAGATGAGGATCGCCCAGCAATGGTTGATTTCCACGAGTTAGAGTTGCAGCCAGGAGCAACTTATGTAGAGAAGCCTTACAGGATTCTTGACTACAAAGAGCAGAAGCTTAGGTCAAGATCAATGCCTTAGGTGAAGGTGCAGTGGCATCCTCATAATGAGCGTGAGGCCACATGGGAGAGACAAGAAGAGATGCGCGCGAGTTATCCGGATCTTTTTGAAGAGGTATGTGTGATTTCGAAAATGAAATCCTCTTTTAGGGGCGTAGATTGTAATACCCTTTTAATTTAAGTTACTAATGTTTTGGGGTAGCCACTTTTGTTAAGGGCACCATGTTAAAGTTTTAGTATGTTTGGGTTTATACTTTATATAAATATAAACTAAAACCCCAAACCCTTTTCTTTTCTTGTGATCGACCAAGAGAGAAAAAAGAGAGAGAGAGAGAAGGCACACGGCCAGGGCAGGAGAAAGAGACAAAGAGAGAGAGACAATCTCTAGAAGAAAAACTGAGGATTCTATGCAAGGTGATCGCAGAGGATCGAGAGTAAGAGAGAGAAACCTAGACACCATTGTAGTAGAGCTTCTCTTATTCTTCCTTGAGTTTCAACTTCTTTGGTGATTTGAGGCAAGTAGTAACTTGCTCTTTTGGTGTAGATTTAGGTTATTCATATTGTTGTTATGATTTCTTAATTATTGAATGCATGAAAACCAAGTTTGTTGTTTATATGTTGTTGCATACGAATTATATAGAAGAGTGTAAGAAAACCCTAAATGTATGAGGTGTGCATGTTTTGAATGGTTAGAATGCATGAAAGTTATGTATATGTGATGAATATATGAATCCCTAATGTTTACAGAGGTGAAAACCAAGTTTACATGGAGTTTGAATGAAGAACTAAACTCAAAATCGCAGAACTACTCGTTGCTGCTACAAGTGCTGCTGCTGCCCAAATTTGTTGCTGCCTTCTTCCTTCTTCCTGACGTGCACAAAACCAGGGAAGAACAAGGTGATGTGCTCTTCCTTTTCTTCCTGACATGAAAGAGCAAAAGGAGAAAGAGAGAGAGATTGCTGTTGTACTGTTCTTCTTCCTCTTCTTCATCACGTGCACAACAGGGAGAGAGCAAGTGGTTGCTGTCCTGCTGTCTTCAACTCCCAAAACAGTTCAGCAAAACAGCACCATAGCTGTTTGCAATCTCAAAAACCCTCCTCTTTCCTTTTCCTTTTTATTAGTTTTGTTTCATGAATATGTTTTTGAGTCTTTTAAATATGTGTAGCTAGATTACTTCTTTGGTTAAGGGTGAATTTCAAAACCCTAGACATGATTCTTAACTAATTAATTTTAGAATTTTCCTTTCATGTTTCTTTTGAAGTTGTTAATATTTCACTGCTATATTTGTCATGAATTGTTGTCTCGTTTGTTTAGGTATGCAACTAGAAGAATGTGTTAGTTATTTGATTGCCAGTTTAGGGTTTTGATTCATTTTGTCAAGATTTCTAGATCAAAGTAGTGAATTGTCGTCAATGATTATGGGATATTTTCGTTTGATTGCAAGTGGAATATAACTCAAGTTAAATAAACCGAGCTTGTGTGTTTATTGCTTGATTTAACCTATATCTTTTGTGGATTATTGCTTTCATTAAATTAAATTGAGAGAGCTTATTCTAGGTTGTTTAATGGAAAGAGATTGAGTGAAGAGCTTATTTTACCTAACAACAAAGTAGAGACGAATCGAGATAATCGAACTTGTGATTGTCTTAGGGTAATTAATTTCAAAAGAAAGTGAAAGATAATTCTGATCATTAACTATAAATCATGTTTAGAGGTGGCGAATGATCTCTTAACTATATTTCTCATCATATTTACTTAACCTTCTAAATTCTATTTTTCTTAGATTCTAATTTAGCTAGTTGTTTTCTTTTAATTCGTTTACATATCAAATCGAAACCAATCCCCCCCAATTTTACGTGCAACATGTTTAGTGTTTCTTTAGTGTATCTACATAGTCTTAGTTATTTTTATTCAGTTTAAGTAGCTTTTTGAATTTTATTTTAATCTCTAGTTAGTTTCGGTTGGTTTTGTGTCAATAACTTATGAATTAGGAACAATCTCCTGCGGGAATGACCCTTGCTTACTACTATACTCAATAACGATCTTACTTAGTGCAGGGATTTTAAGTGATACACTTTTTAGGGTATCAATTTTGGCGCCGTGTCACTGGATATTGTTTTTCCTAATTAATTCGTTATTCGTTATTTGCTTTTGTTTTGTTTTCTATTTTAGTATTCGTCTAAATAGTTTTTTTTTTTTTTAGGTATTTTATGAATGAATGTCCGAGCTTACTGGTGAAGAGGTAGACCAAAGGCTTAAAGGGATATTGGAATTCACATCGTCTTATTTGAGGTCAAAAGAGCAGTTTGCACCTTTTCCACCATCACCATCATTTCACATCCAATTTGCAACCACCTGAATTCACTCGAGCATTACATACTTCCCTTTTTTTTTGCATCAACCTCGTGAAGTACTGATCAATGCATACTGTGACATCTTTCAACGTCCATCTCATTGAATGTAGTGATGAAACCTAATCTTTATACTGGGACATCATGTTTGACAGTGTGTATCAACATTTTAATATGTATTTTTTTTATTTATATTTAAAAGACACCTTCAGTTCAAAAGAACTCTCCTGCTCAAGTTGTTCCACCTCAAAAGAACACTCCAAATCATATTAGTAAGCCACAAGGCAAGCTTAAAGTTTTTAATGTTACTAGTGTGTGTTCATATTGTGGTTATAAGGGTCACTTAAAGAATAAATGCAGATTCTATATAGAAGATTATAAGTATTCTCAGAATATCAATAAAGATCTTCTAAAAAGAATCAAGTCTCTGAGTGACAAGGCTCAAGCATTGGCTGGAGAAATTAGAAAGCTGAAGAACAACAAGTAAGGAACTCATTCCTTTGGATCAAAATCTTATTCAAAGAAAAGGAAGATAAACAAGACCAAAAAGGTTGTGTCTGAGACAGCCAAACCTACTAATGTGGACTTGAATCAAATGAAGCCATTCAAGAAACTCAAGGTCATATGGGTAAGAAAAAGTGATTTAACAAGTCTTGAAACTCTTAGTACACACAATACCGGTAAATATTTATTGGTTAGTAGCAGTGGTTATACCATTACTTGATTGTTGATGTTCTCACTCCTCCCCTTATTTTGAATGTAGATACTGTTGGGGTAGTTGAGTTAGGTGTTTTACTAGTTTGCATTTTAGTTATTTGGTATACATTCTAGTGTTTGTAGTATGTACTTGTAGAGAAATTCTTATTGCATTTGAACATGACATTCTATCTACTAAGTATCATATTACAACATGTTAGTTTATTATCAAATTTTTTTTTGTGACAGTTGTGTATATTTTTTTGTGTTTGTAATCTTTTTTTCTTGTCAATACTGAATGAAGTGTATAAACCTTTGTTATTGGATGAGAAACAGGCTACTACACAAGTGGTGACTATTGATGGTTAACCACATCAAGCAGAATATTTTTATGTAGTTCCACCTTCCCCTGTTTTTGCATTGCATATCATTTTTGGGTTGAAGAGTGAGTTTTGAAGACTAGTGTGCTTTTAAAAATTTCAATTTAATAAAAGTATGTTTTAAGTGTTCTTCTTGTTGTTATTGGCTATCTTTTATAGAATACTTGAACATATAAGAGATTTCACAAATCTGAATTACTTTATTTTATTTTGATATAACTTATGAATCTCTTCTATAAATCCACATACTCTCTTGATTGATCTATGAATCTTGTGCACATAAGAGTCTCTTGAGTAAATGTGATTTTATCCTAGTTAGATCATTGGATGGGTTAGAAACAAAGCTCACGATTCATTGATGGACTGAACTAGCTGGTTGGACTATCTCTCACTAGGATGTTGTGTTTCGATGAAGTGCTAGAAAAATATTGTTATATTTTGTTATGAAACATCACCAAAACAGTAAGCTCTTGTGCGAGCTTGGTGAAACACCAAAAGAGTGAGTTCTCATAAAAAAATGTTGAACTCGACGTTTTAACATAAAAAAGAGTGAGATCTCGTAAAAAGATTAGGAACTCGATGTTCTATATTCTTCATCTTGACCTCATAGTGATCCATTTGGTTCTAATACGGGTACTTTTTTGTTAAATCTCCTCGGATAAGAGTCGCTTGCAAGTTCAAGCAAAATATTAAAAACAAGTTTGTGATCTATGTCTCATGCTCTTGAGTTCCTCAAGTTTCATTCAAACTCAAACATGAAGGACATTAATAGGTAACAAAGTGAGATGGTTCTTTCATGTTGGGTAAGGTTCAGATTTGGAGAAATTAGTAATATGGACAACCTTATCTTATTTTTCTTTTAAGATAGTCTCACATAATGATATTGTTCTCTCAAACACATACACACACACACACACCATAATCAGGATATTGAGTGTTGTGATTTCCAGGATTGAGAACTAGCTTAGCTATATTTGAATAAATTTATACAATTACATGATTAAAAAATTTTGATTGTGATTGTGTATTATATTATTAATAGCCTTGACAACATGATTTGGACATAACTAAAATTGTCTACTTGCGTACATTGATAGCGTAGATTTGTTGAGTGTTAATGCTTGTTGAGCCGGGTTAGTTTTAAGATTCAAATCTTTCTTATGATCTGGTTGAGGGGGAGCTTGCATATTTTATTTAATTATATATATTTGTGCATGCATGCTCATTATTTGCATTAGGCTAATATTTGAAAAATCTAAAAATATGCATTTTTTTTCATTAGTTTTCAAAATCGGGATAGTTTCACACTTTGGTTTTATTTCTTATCTTAGCTCTGATACACCTTGTAGCTAGCTTTGATAAATTTTGTAGTGTGTGACATGTTTTTGGTTGCCTTCCACCATACTTTTTTATTGTCTATCTATTTATCTACTTGGTTGAAAGCTAGTTAGATATTTATTCTTATGGTTGGTTGGCTTGTAATTGTGTTTCCATACATTATCTTTCTCAGTTTCTCCCTGTACGTTTATTGTCTTCTATCTTTTGTCTATTTGTGACAAAAAGGGGGAGAATTATGTGTTATAGACTTTGCAAGGGGAGTACTATGTGATAGGAGATATATCACATAAGGAGAGAGATTCTAGTAGCACTTATCAAGGGGGAGAGTAAGCGTATTCATTATTTATATTCATGACTTCTATGGTACCTTGATATGTCTTGTGGACATATGTAGGAAACACGTTAAATGCATCCCATAGAGTTTAATGTCTCTATTTGTTTGGGGTAGTTTTGTTTTTTATCTCTCATTGAGTCTTATAAATGGGTTTTGTCACGAAATTGACAAAAGGGGGAGATTATAAGGTCTATAAGTTTCCTTATAGGTTTTGTCAATTTGCGTGTCAAATCGAACTCAGTTTGATCAATGAGAGTAACAAGTTGTCTCTACATTTCTAATCATTAAAGACTTAAAGTAAATGAGGGAAGACTTGTGCAAAGCTCAACTCACCACTATTGGAAGATATCTTAAGATGGGAGAAGCTTTGACAAAGGGGAGAGATATTATCTCTACTCTCATTAATTACTCTAAACATTCTTCAAGGTTTGTATTTAATATTTAATAAGGTTCCTTGACTTATTTTGTCAGCATGTGCAGGAAACAGGTTGTTTAATACAATCCATCTTTTAAGTTCTATTGAGTCATGAGTAAGAAAATACGAGTTGTAATGGGGAAGGTTTTTTTTATTTTCTTATGTATGGTTTTGTCACGAAAATGACAAAGGTGGAGATTGTTAGGTCCATGAGTTCACTCATGTCATATTTGTCGAATTTTTTTGTCAAATTTAACTCAAAAAGGTCAATGTAACTTGAGTTAGAGTTAGTGAGTCGTGGTTCGGCTCGTTGCGAAGAAAAGACTCCAAGATGCTCAACTCACCACCAGAACTCATCTTAGGATGGTAAGTGACTTAGAACTCAATACCATAGGTAGTTAGTTCAAATTGAATCATATGAGAAAGTACGGAATGGTAAAAGATGTGAAAACCCTTTAAAATTAGTGTTTGGACGAATGCTGTCAGAAAACCACGCTTTTAAGGGAAACTGTGACCTTTTGTACTGTGACCAAAAGTTGGTTTCGAAACCAAAGCTGAAAAATTTTGTCAGATGGTTTTTGGTTTCGAAACTGACTTGTTGGCTTCGAAACCAAAGCTGCAGAATGTTGTCAGATGGTTTTTGGTTTCGAAACCAAAATATTGGGCTATATTTTTTAGCTGGAAAGTTGTCTATTTGAGGTGTTTTCACCCTTACTTTGTTTTGGAAAGATCTTATGAGTGTAGGAAATATTTCTTAGTGGGTGAGGGTGTCATAGACTAGATCTAAGAACATCACTCATTGTTAATAGTGCGTTCTAGATCTATAAATGCACTCATAATACTTAGTGCACTTCAGATCTAGATATAGAAATCACCATTGTAAATAGGGTTAATTCATTCATATTCAACTCAACCATTCACACTATTCAACAACAAGTTCTTGGAGAGTTTTAACTCTAAATCTTTATCTTCCAAGCTTGTTGTACAAGGTTTAATCCCTTCCATTTTAAATCAAAACGTGAGTTTTGTTGCCGGTGAATTTCCAGTGCTTGTACTTGAAGATTCAAGTTCGTGGTGAAATACTCGTGAAGTTGAATATTAGTTCAAGATGCGGAACTTGTGGAGTTTAAGTTGGAGATTCATCATTTTGTGTGAGGCGTTGGTTCGTGGATTCGGATTGTATGCGCAGCTCATCCATGTTGGATTGGTGGACTCCAAGTTGTATGCGTGAGAATTGATAATCAACTAAGAGGCTAATTCGTGGAATTCAAATTTGTGGAAGAATTGTACACCGTAGCTGATCGAAGTGTAGAGAGAGTTGTAAATCGTGTCCATCGAGTGGTAAATCGATTTGTAAGTTTTCAATAACTCTTAGTGGATTTTTGCTGAGTTAAGTCCCGGGGTTTATCCCAGTTTGGGTTTCCTCGTTAACAAAATCTCTTGTGCTTATTTTCATACTTGTTGCGAAATTGAAATATTCGATTCTTGTTCTTTGAAAGTCAATATACGCCCTACGGTTAATGGATTTAACCGTATGTCTATGTGACTTTGGTTAAAGATCACACTATCACCTAATTAAAAATTTCAATGGTGATTATAAGTGAAATAAAAAATATCTAACAAGAGTATTGACTTATTCGATTCTTAATGTGCGGAATTAAGAGCTAGAATTGAATATTTGAATATCACAACAAGTATGAAAATATATACAAGATATTTTGTTTACGAGGAAAATCCAAACTTGGAAAAACCCCAGGATCTTGTCTAGCAGAAATCCACTAAGAGATATAGAAAACTTATAACCCGATTTACCACTTGATGGACACGATTTACGACTTCCTCTACGCTCCAAGTAGCTACGATGTACAGTTCTTCCACAAATTCGAACTCCACAAATATGTCTCTTAGTTGATATTGATGCGTCTCCAACTTGAACTCCACAAGTTCTGTATTTTGAACCAATACTCGACTCCACGAGTATTTCACCACAAACTTGAATCTTCAAGCTCAACCACCGAAAATCCACCTGCAACAAAACTCACGTTTTTATTTAAAATAGGAAGGATTAAAGCATGTACAACAAGCTTGGAAGCTAAAGAATTAGAGTTGAAACTCTCCAAGAACTTGCTGATGAATAGGGTGAATGGTTAATTAAACATTGATGGTTCAATCCCTATTTATAATTGAAAATGTCCAGCACAAACCCAGAAATCTCTAGTTTTTTTAAGGCCTAAAGCTAGACAAAATAATGGAGATGAGGAGGCATTCCATTAATCCCTCATTCCACTTAGAGGTGTTCCCCATGATCCAATAATTCCCCCAAAACATGCTTAAGAGGGAATGTGCAAAAAAGTGAAAAGGAATCACTTTACAGCTCACAAAAATAGCTGATCTGCGCGATGGTTTCGGAACCAATATGTTGGATTCTAAACCAAAAACCATCTGACAACATTCTGCAGCTTTGGTTTCGAGACCAACAAGTCAGTTTCGAAACTAAAAACTATTTGACAGTATTCTGCAGCTTTGGTTTCGAAACCAACAAGTCAGTTTTGAAACCAAAAACTATCTGACATCATTTTCAACCAAAAACCATCTGTCAGCATTTTTCAGCTTTGGTTTCGAAATTAACATTTTGGTCTCAAAACTAACTTTTGGTCACAGTACAAAAGGTCACAGTTTCCCTTAAAAGCGTGGTTTTCTGACAGCATTCGTCCAAACACTAATTTTAAGGGGTTTTGACATCTTTTACCATTTCGTACTTTCTCATATAATTCAAAATGAACTAACCACTTATGGTATTGAGTTTTCTAAGTCACTTACCATCCTAAGATGAGTTCTGGTGGTGAGTTGAGCTTCTTGGAGTCTTTTGTTCGCAACGAACCGAACAATGACTCACTAACTCTAACTCAAGTTACATTGACCTTCTTGAGTTAACTTTGACAAGAAATTCGACAAATATGACATGAGTGAACTCATGGACCTAACAATCTCCTCCTTTGTTATTTTCGTGACAAAACCATACATAAGAAAATAATAAAAAGAACCTTCCCCATTACAACTCGTATTTTCTTACACATGACTCAATAGAACTTAAAACACGGATTGTATTAAACAACCTGTTTCCTGCATATGCTTACAAAATAAATCAAGGAACCTTATAAAATATTAAATACAAACCTTGAAGAATGTTTAGAGCATTTAATTAGAGTAGAGATAATATCTCTCCCCTATGTCAAAGCTTCTCCCATCTTAAGATATTTTCCAATGGTGGTGAGTTGAGCTTTGCACAAGTCTTCTCTCCTTCACTGTAAGTCTTCAATGTTTAGAAATGTAGAGACAACTTGGTAACTCTCATTGACCATATTGAGTTCTATTTAACGCAAATTGGCAAAACCCATAAGAGAACTTATGGACCTTACAATCTCCCCCTTTGTCAATTTCATGACAAAACCCAGTCATAAGACTCAGTGAGAGATAAAAAACAAAACTTCCCCAAACAAATAGAGATATTAAACTCTATGGGATGCCTTTAACTTGTTTCCTACACATGTCCACAAGATACATCAAAGTACCGTGGAAGTCATTAATATAAATAATGAATAAGCTTACTCTCCCCCTTGGTAGTGCTACAAGAATCTCTCCCATATGTGATATATCTCCTATCACATAGTGCTCCCCTTGCAAAGTCAAGAACACACAATTCTCCCCCTTTTTTGTCATAAATAGACAAAGGATAGAAGATAACAAAAGTATAAAAAGAAATTAAAAAAGACAATGTATGAAAACACAAATACAAGCCAACCAACCATAAGAATAAATATCTAACTAGCTTTCAACCAAGTAGATAGTTAGATATACCATAAAATGTATGGTGGGAGGCAAGTAAAAATATGTCACACACCACAAAATTTATCAAAGCTAGCTACAAGGTGTATCAGAGCTAAGATAAGAAATAAAACTAAAGTGTGTGAAACTATCCTAGTTTTGAAAACCAATGGAGAAAATGCATATTTTTGGATTTTTCAAGTATTATCCTAATGCAAATAATAAGCATGCATACACAAATATATACAATTAATCAAACCATGCAAGGTCCCCCTCAACCAGATCATGAGAAAGATTTGAATCTTAACACTAATCCTATTCAACATGCATCAACACTCAACAAATTTATGTTATCCATGTAAACAGGTAGACATTTTTGTTGTGTTCATATCATGTTGTCAAGGCTATCAATCACAATTAAAAATTTTTAATCATGTAATTGCAAAAATTTATTCAAATATAGCCAAGCTAGTTCTCAATCATAAAAATCACCACACCTAATATCCTGATTATAGTGTGTGTGTGTGTGTGTTTGATAGAACAATATCATTATGTGAGACTATCCTAAAAGGAAAATAAGATAAGGTTGTCCATATTACTAATTTCTCCAAATCAGAACCTTACCAGTATAAAAGAACTATCTCACTTTGTTACCTATTAATGACCTTAATGTTTGAGTTTGAATGTAACTTAAGGAACTCAAGAGCATGATACATAGATCACCATCTTGTTCCCAATATTTTTCTTGAACTTGCAAGCGACTCTTATTCGAAGAGATACAACCAAGAAAGTACCCGTATTGGAGTAAAATGGATCACTATGAGGTCAAGATAAAGAATATAGAACATCGAGTTCCCAATCTTTTTGAGGGATCTCACTCTTTTTGATGTTCAAACACCGAGTTCAACAATTTTTTACGAGAACTCACTATTTTGGTGTTTCACCAAGCTCAAAATCTTTTAGGAGAGCTTATTATTTTGGTGATGTTTCATAACAAGATATAATAATATTTTTCTAGCACATCATCAAAACACAATATCCTGGTGAGAGATAGTCCAACTAGCTAGTTCAGTCCATCATTAAATTATGAGTTTTATTTCCAACCCATCCAATGATCCAACTAGGATAAAATCACATTTACTCAAAAGACTTTTATGCGTACAAAATTCTAGATCAGTCAAGAGTGTGGATTTATAGAAGAGATTCACAAGCTATATCAAAATAAAGTAAAGCAATTCAGATTTGTGAAATTTCTTATATGTTCAAGTATTCTATAAAAGGTAGCCAATAACAACAAGAAGAATACTTTATACATACTTTTATTAGAATGCAATTTTTGAAAGCATACTAATCTTTAAAACTCACTCTTCAACCCAAAAATGATATGCAATGCTGTTAGGTCCATGAGTTCTTATTTTAGACTTTCAAATGCAAAATAGGGAAAAAGTAAGAACATAAACCTACAGAAAAAAAATCTGCTTGATGTGGTTGACCATGAATAGTCACCACTTGTGTGTAGTCTTTTTCTCATCCAATATAAAAAGTTTATACAATTCATTCAATAGTAACAAAGAAACAAGATTACACACAAGAATATACACATATGTCACAAAAATGATTTGACAATAAATAGACGTTGTAAAGTATGATACTTAGTAGATAGAATGTTATGTTCAAATGCAATAAGAATTTATCTACAAGTACATACAACAAACACTAGAATGCATAACAAACAACTAAAATGCAAACTAGTAGAACACTCACTCAACTACCCCAATAATATATGCATTCAAAACAAGGGCATGAGTGAGAATAACAACAATCAAGTAATGGTACGACCACTACCACTAACCAATAAATATTTAGAAGACTTACCGGTATTGTGTGTAGTGAGAGTTTCATGACTTACCAAGTCACTTTTTCTTACCTATATGGCCTTGAGTTTCTTAAAGGTGTTCTTTTGACTCAAGTCCACATAAGTAAGTTTGGTTGTCTCAGGCACAACCTGTTTGGTCTCGTTTCTCTTCCTTTTCTTTGAATAAGATTTAAATCTAAAGGAATACGCACCTTGTTTGTTGTTCTTTAGCTTTCCAAACTCTTCAGTCAAAGCTTGAGCCTTGTCACTCAAAAGTATGATTCTTTTTAGAAGATCTTTATTGATATTCTGAGAATGTGTGTAATCTTCTATATAGAATCTGCATTTGTTATTTAACTAACCCTTATCTTATAACCACAATAAGAACACACATTAATAACGTTAGAAACTATAGGCTTACCTTGTGGCTTACCAACATGATTTGGAGTATTCTTTTGAGGTTGAGGATCCTTGGCTTTTATGAACGTAGCTCCTTGTGGAGGTGAAAAACTTTTAGATGCATCATAGACCAAACCTCTCTTGTCATTGGTGCTCTTGGCTCCATTCAAGAGATTGTTCAACTTGTTTGATCTATTGTTGAACTTTGCAAGCATCTCATTGGACAAAGTTAAATCTCTCCTTAACATTGTAAGTTCTTTTTCAAGACTTTCTACCTTTTCCATAGATTTGGAGTGTTCATTCTCAAGAAACTTGATTTTATCAAGATGTCTCTTAATATTCTCATCACATTCCTTATCCCTTTGTGTTGCTTCATTCAACTTAAGTGTCAAGTCATTCTTTTTGGTCTCCAACAAACATGTCTTCTTTGTAAGTTTCTTATTTGCCTTTGACAACTCTTCACATTTCTTGAAGATATTCTTGAATAACTCTGTAGAATCAACATCACTCTCACTATCACTTCGAGGATCATCAGATTCAGCTTGTATATCTTTTTCGTGATCATTAGAGTGATTAACAGATGAAGTCATAGCCCTTAGCTCCGTGTTGTTCTCTTTACTACTCCTATCGGTAACCTGAAAATCTTCAAAATTAGTATATAACTCTTTAAAGAGATCATCAGAAGATTCCATAAAGGTAATAAAAGCCTCAGTGGTTTCTTCTTTGTTTCTATTAAGATCAATTTGAGGATCTTCTGATTTCATACTTATTTCATCTTCAGAGTGGACACAAGAAGATTCCAAAGAAGTGGCAAAAGCCACATAATTTGCTTTTTCTTCATTGTCACTTGAACTTACTGAATCATCCCAAGTGACCATCTTCTTTTTCCTGCTTTTGGACTTTTTGTTTGGACATTCATTAGAAAAGTGTCCATAACCATGGCATTCAAAACATTGAACATTACTTGAGTTGTTATTTCTCTTATAAGTCTTACCTGATGACTTACTCTTACTTGAGGATGAAATTCCATGTTTCAGAATTTTTCTTTTCTTGACTTTGAGAAGCTCCATAAACTGTTCGAAAAGAAACTCAAGCTCCTCATTGTCACCATGATCATCCTCGTCTTTTGAATCAGAAAAGGTGACAATCTTTGTTGCTGCAAAGGCTGTGTCTTTTGAATTCTTTGAATGATGCAAATTAGATTCAAAGGTTTTCAAGTTACCTGCAAGTTCTTCAGGAAGAATAACATCAATATCTTTACTTTCTTCGATAGCCATAACCTTGGCTTAAAATCTCTCAGGAAGAGATCTCAAAACCTTACGAACTACCTTAGAGTTAGAAATAGATTCACCCAAGGCAAAGGAGTTGTTGACAATTTCATTCAATTTAGCATAGAATTCATCAAAAGTCTCATTGTCATTCTTTCTAATGGTCTCAAATTGGGTGGTCAACATTTGAAGCTTAGCTATCTTGACAGTCTTGGTTCCTTCATGGGTAACCTCTAAGATATCCCATACCTCCTTTGCTACTTCGCAATTAGAAATCCGACGAAATTCGTCGGCGGTGACAGCAGGATAGATAGCATTGAGTGCTTTACTATTTTAGTGGCTGCCTCACTTTCATACGAAGTCCATTGGTCTTCCGATTTGGGAACTTCCCTAGAGTTGTCTCCAGTACCAGTCATCATGGTAGGAGGAGTCCAAGCTACTTCTACAGTTCTCCAAACTCTTTGGTCCAGGGATTTTAGGAAAGCCCTCACTCTAGCTTTCCAGTAAGGATAATTACTACCATTGAATAATGGTGGTTTGTTTATGGCACTACCTTCTCTTTGTGAATCCATTTAGTCACAACACGGAACACACTTAGGTTGTTAAACCCAGTAAGTGAATCCGCTCTAATACCAATTGAAAGTTAATATATGCCCTACGGTTAATGGATTTAATATGTCTATGTGACTTTGGTTAAGGATCACACTATCACCTAATTAAAAATTTCAATGTTGATTATAAGTGAAACAAAAAATATCTAACAAGAGTATTGACTTATTCGATTCTTAATATGCAGAATTAAGAGCTAGGATCGAATATTTCAATCTCACAACAAGTATGAAAATATACACAAGATATTTTGTTTACAAGGAAAACACAAACTGGGAAAAACCCGGGACCTAGTCAAACAAATATCTACTAAGAGTTATAGAAAACTAACAACTCGATTTACCACTTGATGGACACGATTTACGACTTCCTCTACGCTCCTTAGCTACAATGTACAGTTCTTCCATAAATTCAAACTCCACAAATATGCCTCTTAATTGATGTTGATGCGTCTCCAACTTGAACTCCACAAGTTCCGCATCTTGAACCAATACTCGACTCCACGAGTATTTCACCACAAACTTGAATCTTTAAGCTCAACCACCGAAAATCCACCGGTAACAAAACTCACATTTTGATTTAAAATAGGAAGGATTAAACTATGTATAACAAGCTTGGAAGCTAGAGGTTTAGAGTTGAAACTCTCCAAGAACTTGTTGATGAATAGGGTGAGTGGTTCATTAAACATTGATAGTTCAATCCCTATTTATAACTGAAAATGTCCAGCATAAACCTAGAAATCTCTAATTTGTTTAAGGTCTAAAGCTAGACATAAGAATGGAGATGAGGAGGCATTCTACTGATCCCTTATTTCACTTAAAGGTGTTCCCCACGCTCCAATAATTCTCCCAAAATATGCCTAAGAGGGAATGTGCAAAAAAGTGAAAAGAAATCACTTTACAGCTCACAAAAACAACTGAATCGCGCAAATCTGGGCGTTGGTTTCGATACCAATATGTTGGTTTCGAAACCAAAAACCATCTAACAACATTCTACAGCTTTGGTTTCGAAACCAACAAGTCAGTTTCGAAACCAAAAACTATCTGACAGTATTCTGCAGCTTTGGTTTCAAAACCAACAAGTTAGTTTCGAAACCAAAAACCATCTGACATCATTTTCAACCAAAAACCATCTGTCAGCATTTTTCAACTTTGGTTTCGGAACCAAAATGCATTTTTCAACTTTGGTTTCGAAACCAACATTTTGGTTTCGAAACCAACTTTTGGTCACAGTACAAAAGGACACAGTTTCCCTTAAAAGCGTCGTTTTCTGACAGCATTCATCCAAACACTAATTTTAAGGAGTTTTAACATCTTTTACCATTCCGTACTTTCTCATATGATTCAAAATGAACTAACCACCTATGGTATTGAGTTTTCTAAGTCATTTACCATCCTAAGATGAGCTCCGGTGGTGAGTTGAGCTTCTTGGAGTCTTTTCTTCGCAACGAACCGAACAACGACTCACTAACTCTAACTCAAGTTACATTGACCTTCTTGAGTTAACTTTTGCACAAAAGTCGACAAATATGACATGAGTGAACTCATGGACCTAACATTTTTAATTCTGCATATTAAGAATCGAATAAGTCAATACTCTTGTTAGGGATTTTTGCTTTATTCTTTATCACCATTTAAATTTTAATTAGGCGATAGTGTGATCCTTAACCATAGTCACATAGATATACGGTTAATTCTAGGCGTACATTGACTTTCATATATTAATACAATATTTGAGTCACGTGATGTCTCATTTTTTGAGGACATATTTCCATATAAAGGTGGATTAAAATATAATAATTCTAAAAGTACACATGATGATATGCTCAATAATCATCAAGAAGTTGTAGAAAAAGAAAATGAAGATGAACCCAGGCGCAGTAAAAATGCTAGAACATCTAAGTCATTTGGACCAGAATTTCTAACCTTTTTGTTAGAAAATGAACCCCAGACATTCAAGCAAGCAATGTTTACACCTGAAGCACCTCTCTGGAAAGAAGCTCTTAATAGTAAAATTGAGTCCATAATGCAAAATCATACTTGGAAAATAGTAGATCTCCCTCCTGGTAGTAAACCATTAGGGTGCAAATGGATTTTTAAAGGGAAAATGAAATCTGATGGATCAATTGATAAATTCAAAGCTAGGTTAGTAGCTAAAGGTTTTAATCAGAAAAGCTAGGTATTGATTATTTGGATACATACTCACCTGTAACAAGAATAACATCAATTCGAATGTTAATTGTTATAGCAGTATTGAATAACCTCGAAATATATCAAATGGATGTAAAAACTGTCTTTTTAAATGGGGAGTTAGAAGAGGAAATTTACATGAATCAACCAGAAGGATTCATGGTTCCTTGAAAAGAAAAGATGGTGTGTAAACTTGTCAAATCATTATATAGATTAAAACAAGCACCCAAACAATAGCACCAAAAATTTGATGACGTGATGATATTAAATGGGTTTAAGATTAATGATTGTGACAAGTGTGTGTATGCTAAGAACACTCAAAAAGGATATGTTATTGTATGCCTGTACGTAGACGGTATGTTAAAATTGGCAACAACAATGACATGATAAAAGAAACTAAGAAAATCTTAACAAGTAAATTTGATATGAAAGATTTAGGGATTGCGGATGTTATATTTGGAATTAAAATTTCTAAAACAACTTATAGATTGGTACTATCTCAGTCACATTACATTGAGAAAATATTAGAAAAATTCATTAAAAATGATCACAATATTGCTAAAACTCCCGTAGATCTGAATCTCACTTATCTAAAAATAATAGAGAGAATATCTCCCAGTTAGAATATTCTCGTATTATAGGAAGCTTAATGTACGTCACAAATTGCACGCGACCTGATATAGCTCAATCAGTTAACAAACTGAGTAGATATACGAGTAATATATCTTTACTCTTGGGAGTGCAGTCGTATCTTGAAAATCTTCTAAGCAAACATGTATAGCAAGATCTACAATGGAATCTGAATTCATCGCATTGGATAAAGCCGGAGAAGAAGCAGAGTGGCTTCGAAATTTCTTAGAAGAAACATGTGCCTGCAATCTGTATACATTGCGATAGCCAATCAGCTATTGGTAGGGCACAGAGTAAAATATATAATGGTAAATCTAGACACATTCGTAGAAGACATAATACCGTTAAGCAATTGTTCTCAAATGAGATTATAACCATTGATTATATATGATCGAAAGAAAACCTAGTGGATCTGTTTACTAAAGGTTTAACGAGAGAGCAAGTTTATAAATCATCAAGGGGAATGGGTTTAAAGCCTATGATCCAAGAGTATACATAATAGAAAACTAACTTATTTGATTGGAGATCCCAAGATCTAGGTTCAATGGGACAACTGATTTATGTGTAACTCTGAAATAACACTGAAGAGTTTTATACTCTAACCCATTTCTAGGATGATAACAATATTGCCTGTAACATCTATAAGGATAAGATATGCTTTTAATGATTCCTATAACTTGAATTACAAGTAGGGTATTTGTAACACCATGAAAATTTTTTGTGGGCCTTAAAAGCCCATGGGCTGTGCCTATTATTTTGTGCACACCCATTGTGGGGTGGCATGTGTGAAGAGAATATGGCAACTGAAGCCATGCACGTGAAAGCAAGTAATACCACACGTGACTTTGTGTGATGAGTAAGAGGTTGATGGATTGATTCCAACCCTTAACTAAACTAATACCTCATGCATAGGATGAGAAGAAGAGTGGTGCAAAAATACTTTTGCATGGCATATGTAGGGTTAAATGCATATAATGAGTAGTAGAATAGTTGCAAAAACACTTTTGTAAGGCATATATGGGAACAAAATGCATGTAGCGTATAAATTTTACTTAAGAATTGCATGCATGCATGCACGTAAAATCGTACGTACACTAGCGTGGACATGTGTAGTATATGGGTATAGGTAGTTATTGAAATTATTCACTTAAAACAATTGCATGCAAGGTATGTATATATGGTTTTATACATGATGACCCAATTAACTTAATTAAGTTGATTGCATACAAAGTGGGGTACATATAGGTGGGGACGTATAGACTTAGATATACATAAGTATATATATATATAATGAGTGTAAGAACCATGTGGACCCCACTTATGCAAAAAAACGTGTATGACTTAGAGAAAAACAACTAAGTCTTGAGGGTTACTCTAGGATTGGTTGAGAACGAGATAATTTAGGAAATAAGAATCCTAAAGCTTAAAAAAATAGAAAAAGGAAGGGAGAGAGAGAGAGTGGTCGATCTCTCCATTATAGAGGACCGACTCCTACATGCTTAATTCCTTAAGGAATCCTATTTTTACACAAAACCTAGAAAACTTACCAAAATTAGAGGTAGGGTTATTTTTGGTTATCCAATAAGGTTTGGGATCATCCAAACCATTGGATCTAATCATGGAACACTTATGAACATCCTACTGAGTTTCCATAAAATTTAGGAAAATAATTTGACACAAAACAAATGTCACCTTGTGTGGGTCGGCTAAACCAAGAAGGAGATCGATCTTTCCTTAATTCCTTCCCTGAAAACTAGTTACCTAATTAGCTAAACTTTCTCACTTAGATAATCCAAGAATATTAGGGTTTCTTTAAAGTTGAAACACTATGAACCATTGGATGGTGATCAAGTGATCACCACCATCCAATTATAAGAAACCCTAACCGTGTAGCCCTTATGTGAGTGGTTTTCTTTGTCAAAAATTGCTAAAATCTCTATCTCTTAGTTTAAATAAAATATTCAGTAAATGGGAATATTTTTAGAGATTTGACGCGATAGAGAAAATTTAGGGAGAGAATGAGAGATCGACTATAGCATTAGCCGATCCCTCCAAGTTTCTCCACTTTTGGAGAGTTGTAAAAAAAAAGAAAAAAGAATAGATAGAGGGAGAAATCGGCAGCCCTAAACCCCGCCTTCTTGTTGTTATTCTTCCTCAAAAACTTAGACAAACTTCAAGATTCAAAAGCTTAGAGAAAAGGAGAAATAGCTAGAGAATCAACCGTCGTCGAATCGCACAGTAAAGGCAGGGGAAAACGTGGGTGGTTTGTGAGTATTAACTTGCTTATTCCTCTTTGATTTATGGTTGGTTATATGATCATGAAGGGCTGTTTTCCATGAACTAATAAGTACATGCATAAACATATTACATGTGTTAAATATATTTCATGATGCTTTTAATTCCATAAGAGACAATGAATTAATATTCAGTTGAAAATCTAAAAAGAGATTTTGAGAAGTGACGCATGGTTTAATGGGTGATTCCAAGCCATGTCCTCCAAGGTGAGTGATTCCTGCAGAAGATCGTACGATGTACGATGGAAAGAGAAAATCTAAGGATTTAAACAAGAAAACGAACCAATTGTTCAGTCTGAAATCTTCGGTAAAGTAGATAAATTTTTATTTTTATGTGTTGCTTTTCAATATATGAAATATATATGTTTTATATGATGTTGTACTGTGAAGGATGATTTTGAATTCCCTACTGAGCATTGGCTCACCCCGTTTTCATCTTTCACATATCAGTGAAAAGAATACATTGGAATGCAAGTTGCGGCGTGTTTGAAGAGGAAGAAGACTAGGTAGGTCTTCTATTATACATTACTTTTGTTTATTTAGCTTGAATAAGGTTAAGGAAGTTACTTGGACAAGATGGGAAGTTTTATGGTCGTTTTTAGTTTATTCTCGTTTTTGACATTATGCTGGGTTTACTAACCAGCAGTTAGATTTTGAACCATATGAAGTGTGAGTTTGTATGAAGGATACAACCTAACTCTAACTCAAGCAAGGACTTATATTTGAGTTCATTGTCTCACCATGAACATTGACAAACCCAAAGGGACCCTTCAATCTCCCCCTTTGTCAATTTCGTGACAAAACCCCATACATAAGGAAATTTTTAAAAAGTATTACAACACAAATTCTCTTACAATGGACTCAATAAAATGCAATGAGCATTGAAAAACCCAAAGCGACCTTTTAATCTCCCCCTTTGTCAATTTTATGACAAAACCTCCGAATAAGAAATAAACAATAAGCACAAGGAAATTTCTACAAAATCACATAAGAGTCATCAAGGCATTATAGTATAAGTAGTAAACATTAACTTTGAGTTTCTTGAAACTCCCCCTATCTTATGCAACTCCCCCATAATAACTTCTCCCCCTTTTGTAATGAAATTGACAAAGCCCGAGGGGTTAGAGGAGAGGAGCATAAGACGGGAGGTTCACCATGCCACAAGTTATGAGATAAGCTGTAATGAACAAAACTTGAAGCAAGGGAAGATAACATGCATCAAAAGACATTTCATTCATTCAAAAGAGAACAGGTCTACAAACGAAAAATATGAGTCAAGTGAAATAAGCAAGCATCGTTATCTAATATCCAACCAAGATAAGACCGAGATGAAAGACTACACAAATAAACTAAGCAGTGTCCTAGTCTAATCATTCTCTTTACACCTGTCATCACTAACTTCTTCTCTGGAGTCTTAGGACGAACCAAACCCGATAACACTAAGGGAAATTGATTGGGAGAAGAAAGGTGTAGTTCAACGCAATTCCTCGAAGGAGGGAACAGAATGGGGTTAGTCACCAGCTCAATTATGCACTACTATAAGGAGCTTCTGAGTGACTGAAATAACCTTACCCAAACCAAATGATATGAAAGTAAAAGCAAGGGAGTTACCAACATGCAACATACATAGAACAGTTGTCAAATCCTCGGGTAGGCAATTTCTGTCCCTTCTAAAAGGTCGAGGCTATGGAAACAATCAAGAGTATCTCGATTATCGATAAAAACCAATGCGTTAAAAAAACGAACCATACGCTCTAGTAAAGAGTGAATGCATGAAGTAGGATTTGTTGAATCTTTTCAAAACACGTATCGGAGTAAGTTTTCTCTCCAGATACAAGCTGGGAGTTTTTCACAAAATGTATCATGTAAACCATATTTTCAACAAAAACTCCCCCTAAATTGAATCATTCAAAACATTTTCAATAGAAGATAGCAAGATTCGATAAAAACATACTCACAAAAATGCTCTACATATGAACACAAGTGTCAAGATTTAAACCCAACCACGTGAGAAGCAATCACTGTGAGCCATACGATGAATCAAGACCATCAAGATACGAAAATTTACACAAGTGTATGAAAGCATCACAAGCAACTGGTTTTTAAGAAGATATTCAAACATAAATAATGAAAACCTAAGTTGAATTGACCACAAAATCCATCGAACAATGGAACGAGTGTGTGCAAGTGATGATGTAACAAAGTGTGAAAAGATCCTCGAAAGTTGATAAACATTAAGATTCTGATCTCTTTTCACTATTCTAAACCACACTAGTATGGAGGATGAATCACAATATACGTTCCATGTAGTTCAAGACCAACATGTTAAGGCATTTCCATAAAGGTGTATTTTAGAATACAAACAGCCCAAGAGTATGTGTCATGACTCATCAAGTCTAACCGAGAGTTTATTATTGATTTGTTATTGATTTGCTCTCAAGGCACCGAGACTTGTCATGTGGTCACACTACGAATTATCATGCCACCAAGCTCAAATCTTTTACGAGAGTTTACTCTTTTGGTGGCTCCACCAAGCTCAAAATCTTTTACGAGAGCTTACTCTTTAGGTGGTACACTGAGTTCAAAATCTTTTATGAGAACTCACTCTTGAGGTGTATAGCAGAAAAACATATTATCAATAAAGTACAAGTGCTAGGATAGTTCATCCACACTAGGTTTGTTCGAAATAGTTCAACAGAAGTAACGAATATACAAACTAGGATCAACCCACACACATTCAATCAAAAACAAGATACAAACATAAGTTCAGAAAGGTTCGAGTGAAATGTGTGAGGCAAAGAACTTGAGATCTCAAAGTCTATTATCCAAAGATATTCAAAAGATCCAAAAACTCATGATCTCAAGAGCAAGTGATCAAAAACCTTGTCTAAGATATTCAAGATGCATAGAGAAAAGATCACAGCGAAGACACACAAATCAAAAGCAAATTAAAGCACAAATGATCTATGTGCAAAGCAAAGATACTACGGGAGAAAAACATGCATTAAGGTCATAAATTTTTAAAAACACGAAATATCACAAAATTCCTCCTAGAATGCGAGAAACTTGATGCAATGCAATGCAAACTAGAGGAAACACACTTACCCACCTATTATGAGAGAGAGACCAGAACAACTAGGGTAGAAAAGTGAATCAAGGTGAACTCAAGAAGTGGAGACGACACCAATAGCCCTTCTAAGGATATCAAAAGTCAAAGAATCTAGGGACTAAGAGGGGATATCAACAGCTAACTTCTCAATCGGCACGTACTCCTGCTCTTTAACTAAGTCACGGAAAAAGGTGAAACCTAATATCTATGTGCTCAGTTCTAGAGTGTTGAACATAAATCATGGTGATATCAAAAGTACAAGTGTTGGCACAACAAACAATTATATTGGCATGCTCAAAACTTTAATCAATAAGCACATGTAACATCCAAAATAATTGAGTGAAACATAAACTTGCCGTGATATCCTCTGCCTCGGTTGTGGATAAGGATTGAGAATCTTGCTTCTTGCTCTTCCTGTCATCCACATTCTCAGCTCAACTGGCATCGAAGTAGGCATAAATCTCGAAGTTGATGTCATTGGTGTACCAAAGTCTATACCCGAGAGTTCTCTTGCATTGGAGTCTTATTTTGACAATTCTGAACAAGATCTATTCATAAGACGCAATGAAAGGTAAAAGACAACACTCCCAAAAAGAATAGAGACATTAAATTTGAGGAGATGTCTTTTAACTTGTTTCCTGCACATGTCCATAAGACATATCAAGGTACCATAGAAAATATGAATATAAATACTCAATAAGCTTACACCCCCCCTTGATGAGTGGCACAAGAATATCTCCCCCTATGTGATATATCTCCCATCACATAGTACTCCCTTTGAAAGATCAAGAACACACACTTTTCCCCTTTTTGTCATATATAGACAGAGGATAGAGACATAAAAGGTACAAGGAGAAACAAAGGAAGATAGTGCAAGAAAACACATATACAAACCAACCAACTATTAGGATGAATATCTAACTATCTTTCGTATTTGCGCAAACGACAACAAGTAGGTAGTTAGATAGACGATAAATACATAAGGTGGAAGGTAAGTACATGACAAGTCACACACTATAAAAAGTATCAAATCTAGCTAAGGAGAATCAAAGCTAAGATGATAGAATAGAAGTACAGTGTGTGAGACTATCCTGGTTATGAAAACTTATGGATAAAATGTATGTTGTTGGATATAACAACAATTAACCTAATGCATCATAATTAGCAAGCATGCACAAGAATACATAATGAATCAATTCATGCACACACTCTCAACCAGATCATTAATAAGATTGAATCTTAAAATTAGTTTGATTCAACATGCATCAACATTCGACCCAGAGACATGTGAATGTAACAAATGAAAGAGTGAGAGTGCAAACCTGCAAAAAGTATTCTGCTTGATGTGGTTGACCATCAGTAGTCACCACTTGTGCAATAGCCTATTTCTCAATCAATAATAAAGATTTATACAATTCATTCAAAATCGATAAAGACCCACGATTATAAGCATAAAAAAATACACACATGTCACAACAACAGATATGCCAATGAATGGACAAGGTAAAAAGTATGATACTTAGTAGACATAACAACATGTTCATATGCAATGGAATGTTTCTACAAGTACGCACTACATAAACTAGAATGCATATAATAACAAAATGCAAACTAGTATAGCACCCACTCAACTATTCCAACAAAAATATATAACCAGTGCAAAAGGGAGGAGTGAGAGGCTAGACAAGATTCATGATGAAGCAAAAAAGTAGGACATAACACAATGAATACACAAAGTGACATGCACACAGTAAGAATTATGCATAGGATTCATTCATGAATAACAAGAACTTGAACCTGCCGATGACTATTCTTTCTGAACCGTGGAGAATGATTGAGAGACAACTCTTTGCTCTACTTATCATCCACATACTCAGCATAACTTGTATAAAAAAAATGACACAATCATTAAGGTTCTTTACCTTGTTCAAAACCTTAATTCTTCTTAGAAGATCTCTGCACCATTACAAAAAATTCATCAAAAGAATCGGGTTTCACTCGGAGGGAAACCACCCATGTGAATCGAGAGAAACCAATGACCATAATCAAAATAAATCATTTTAACACATATGGTCAAGTAACCAAAAACCAAACACCTTGAGAGGGATTCAAAGACATTGGTTGGCTCGAAATCAATTGAGACGGCAAACAAAATATACATTATCTACAGTTTGTTACCTCATTCGATTTCGATGGTTACATCCCCACTAATATCATTGGGGATGTGGAGCCTTGCTCCCTTGAGTTGACGGGTGTTCAATGTTGTTAACTCGTTTCTTCACCCATACCAACTTCTCTTTCTTCTTTGGAACTCCATCCTTTAGCTTGGATGTGGTGGCATGCTTTAACTTGGCCTTCTTGCCTTGCTTCTTAACATATGGTCTCTTGCCATATGTTGTTCTACTGCTGTTGGGATTTGCAAGTCTCCCAATCTCTCCTATTAAAGCTCTTGCTTTACCTTGAAGTTGCTTGAGCTTCTTGAGCAACTCCTTTTCTCTTTGCGAACGATGGATGTCTTCCAAGTAGAATCTGCAAGTAATTTGCAAGTGACCTTGATATCTACAATATAAGCATGTGTGGATACTTTGAGGCGATTTCATAGTGCCTCTTGGCTTTGCTTGTAGCTTGGCAACCTTCATTGGAGCTTGTTGCTTGCCAACTTGCTTTGGAGCTTGTTTGTTGGCTTGCTTAACTGCTCTCTTTTGTGGAGGAGGAGGAGTCTTAGCTTTCATAAAGGTCGTTGACGTTGAAGTTCTAGCAACCTTACTTGGATCAAACCCGAGTCCCTTCTTGTCACCCGAATTCTTCGATCCTTTCAACATTGACACAAGATTATTCGACCCATGATTGAACTTGATGAGCATCTCTTTAGACTCTTTCAATTCTCCCTTTACTCCTTTCATCTCACCAATGAGAGATGTGATTCTCTCATTTGTCACTATAAGCTCATTCTTGACAAACTTGATTTCTTTTTCTTTCCCTTCAAGAATCTCTTCGCCTTCTACCTCTCTCTTGAAGGCTTCTTCCACTTAAAGAATTAAATCATTTTTCTCGATTTCAAGACTTGAAATCTTCATTTTTAGCTCTTTGTTTTCTTTAGACAAGCTCTTACTGTTTTCTAACATTCTTGAAAATAGTTCTTCTTCGAGGAGATCATCTTCACTCTCATCTTCTTCACTTGAGGTTTGATCATTTTCCTCATCCTCTATTTGCTCATGTGAGAAGGCATGTGAAGCAGTGAATGCAACAAGGTTTCTTGTTGTTGCGTCTTCTATCATGAGAAGAGTCGGATTCTGATGATGAATCATCAAACGTGACATTCATCACTTTCTTCCCCTTTGAATCACTGAAGCTCTTCTTATTTGGGTAAATGTTTGCCATGTGTCCAAATCCATGACACTTGTAGCATTGCACCTCATCACTCTTCTTCTCAAACCTATCTTCATTGGGTTTGGACTTGGAGAAGGAAGAGTTCTTTTTGTCGAATTCTTGAGATCCTCCTTTCTTCTTTTTCATGTGCTTCATGAATTTCCTTGTAAGGATAGCAATTTCCTCATCACTTGAGTCATCGGAGGATTTATCATTCGACTTACTAGCTTTCTTGAAGGCCTTGAAAGCTATATTCTCGGACTTCTTTGTAGAGCGGAAGTTTGACTCGAATGTCCAGAGATTTTCTACAAGTTTCTCAGGTAAAAGAGCATCAATATCTTTACTCTCCTCAATAGTCATAACCTTGGCTTCAAATATCTTGGGGAGAGAACTCAAGACCTTACGGACTATCTTGGAGTTAGAAATAGTCTCTCCTAAGGCAAATGTGTTGTTTACAATCTCATCGAGTTTGCCATAGAACTCGTTGAAGGTCTCATTCTCCTCCATTTGAAGATTTTTGAATTGAGTTGTCAACATTTGCAACTTTGCGACTTTGACGGTCTGGGTACCTTCATGTGTGACCTCTAATTTGGTCCATGCCTCTTTTGCCACAAGGTAATTGGATATACTTCTAAACTCATCGGCCGTAACCGCATTAAAGATGGCATTCAGACCTTGACTGTTATATGTAGCCTTAGAAATATCATCCGAAGTCCATTCATCCCTCGGTTTGGGTCTAGTCACAGCAACGCCATCAATTCTAGGGGTCGTGGATGGAGGGGACCAACCATCTTGTACAACCATCCAAACTCTTTCATCTATGGAGCTTAGGAAGGCCCTCATGCGTGCTTTCCAATACGCATAATTGCTTCCATTGAACAATGGAGGTCTGTTCACGGAACTTCCTTCCATATTTCACTACAAGGATCTCACCGGGATGTAAAGCCCTAAGTGGTGAACTAAGCTCTGATACCAATTGAAATATCACATACTCCTAGGTTTAGGTCACAATACTAAACACTAATCTAGGTGTATATAGAAGGGGGATCAATATCTACCTATTTAAAAATTAATTCTCAATGCAAGCATAATAAGTAGAAATTGAAACAAACAAGTATTGACTTATTCGATTCTCAAATGCGGAAATAAGGTAGAATCGAATATTTCAATCTTGCACAAAAATCATTCACACATGTAAGCATTCAACACAAATGATTTTTGTTGACGGAAAAAATCTAACGAAAAATACCCTAGGACCTAGTCCAGAAATTACGACTAAGAGTTATGAGAAATCTTACAATTGTTCACATCGACAACACGAATCCCTAATGCAAACTCGACCGGTCTTTCTCCACGACTCGATCCACTAATTACCTCTTCAATGATATGTGCGTCTCTAACTCGGAATCCACCAAGCCCCGCACTTGTTACCTTGAGTCCACAAGCCTCTTGTACGCCTCCAACTCAGAATCTACCAAGCTTCGTACTTGTATGTTCGAATCTACGAGTATGTACCTTGTCGGAACTCCACCGACGAACTTACCAGAACTCCACCGGTGACTGTAATGGTGTTTGAAGATTTGGTGTTTCTTCAACACTCTATGGCTCTCATGCTAGAATGATATGCAAGATCTAGCTAAAATGAAAAGCCCTATGAGAGTATAACAAAATCAACTCTCATGAAGAAGTTAGCTCAATCTCTCTCAAGATCTTGAAGCCCTAGCTATTGGAGAAGATGACTACCAAAGAGTCTCTCAATGGTTTCTGACTCTAAGCTCTCTAACTCTCTTCTTCTTAGATGCATTCCCTAAACTGGTTTGCTTCTCTTCTATATATAGAGAAGGACCCAAAACCTTAAGGTCAAAAGACCAAAAGAGTATGAGGCACTAGGTCTAAAAATCACGCAACTAGAAACCAAGGTGCAGGAGAGGAGTATCGATACTACCCTGATCTATTGTCAACAGATCGGAGGAGTATCGATACTCTATTTGGGGAGTATCGATACTACCCTGATCTGTTGTCAACAGATCGAAGGAGTATCGATACTCCATTTTGCCAATATCGATACTAGCATGCACATAGGCTGGAAAAGACTTTAAATGAGTTCTAAGTACATCCTAGCTTATGTGGCTAAGTCCTAATGTAATACTAACCACCTATTAATGATAAACAAGGTAACTTACCAACGTGTGGTGAGTTTCGGTGTTGCGTTGAGTCTGATAGTGTGCTTTCTCTTCGATCTTCGATGAAGTGTTAGTTTGCACGAAGGATACAACCTAACTCTAACTCAAGCAAGGACTTACATTTGAGTTCATTGTCTCACCATGAACATTGACAAATCCAAAGGAACCTTTCAATCTCCTCCTTTGTCAATTTCATGACAAAACCCCATACATAAGAAAATTTTCAACAAGTATTACAACACAAATTCTCTTACAATGGACTCAATAAAATGCAATGAACATTGACAAACCCAAAGGGACCTTTTAAGACCTTATGACCTACTTGGACCTACGGACAGGTCTAACGTGTTTTATGTTTTTGTTTTAATCCCTGACCTAGATGTGGGCCCTATTTGGCCTAATCGACTAAGACCCGAAATCAGTTTTGTTGGGCCTAAACTGACCAAGCCCAAGAGAGAGATGGACTAAAACGTATTTCAAAACCCACCTAATTAATGTTCCGGGCATTGGATATTTATACCCAGGAGAGGTGCAAGTACACCCAAGGTACGGGATGTTACAGTATTATAGGATACTCTTAATATGAAATCACCTATATGAGTGTGTAAGTGAGGGCCGCTTCTATGAGAATTATTTAAGGCTACATTCTCTAAAGCACTCATGAAACTAGGAAAATTGTTCAGGGACAATATGAACAAACCCGTCAGAATCGACTTTATCCAGAAAGGAACTGTGTATACCCTATTGTCAAGACACCAAGTTCACTAACTAGCTGGTAAATCCGATAGAAGCTTACAAAGGAAGGTTCAAAGTCAAAAACTACCTTTCCTGAAATGGTAACTTTCTATTATTCTCTCTCTTGTCTATGCATCTTTGCATTAGGTCAGTCACTATATTGAAATTTTTTTATTCATATGGGGGATTTTTGAAAATGAATGAGAAAATTTAATCTATGTACCCCTTTTTTGTTGTTGGAAAACTTTAAATATCTAGTCCCACATAGGAATTGTGCAGAAAAATTTTAAGTTTAAATATGAGGTAGCAGGCTATTGGGTTAGGACCCAAGGGGCACCCCACTTTTGTGGAGGACCAAGGACTTAGGCAACACCACACGCGCGCGCGCGCGCTGCAGCCGCCGTCCGTCCGGCTTGGCTTGGCGGAGCCTATCTTTTTTATTCAGAAATTATTTTGAAAAGGTGTGTCCTCTAAAGCCTTCTTCTCTTTTCCAACCGTGGTCTTTTCAAAATAGTGTGACTGTTTCTTTGTCTTATGATTGTTGGTTTCCGTTGTTTGAGAAAGAAAGTTCATAAGTCTGATTCGTGTATTCCTTCGTTGAAGTGCTGCTACCGAAGGATCTGATCGTTGTACCCTGGAAGATTAATCGCCAACAGAAACTGTAAGCACCTAATAACGGGGCAAATATTTTCTTAAGGACATTGAATTCAATTCAAGCCTCGATCTTCTTTTCTGTATTCTAACATTACTTTTGCAGGATTAATTAACTAACAATTAATTCAATCAAACTTCGTATTAGTGGCAAGGGATCTTGTCAATAGGGCAAGAAGGGACGAGAACTCGTAGCTACATACTTTTTTCAGTGTTTGAATTTTTTGGTGTATATTCTTAACTTCTAGGGTATAATAGAAAAAAAAAATTGGGTTAAAACCTATTAATTAATAAGTGCCTAGTTAATACTGTCTTGTATCTATTTTTCAGGTTTGTTGGTGAATATTATTAACCACAAGAAAACAATTTGTAGTGGTTTTTATCTTATTTTTATATATTTTGGTCGCTAGGGTGTTGGTGTTTGGCCAAATTAAGAAACAGTATAACCTGAAAACCAGCCGAGGTTCAAGTTCAACAACAAAGTGGAATGATCAGAACCGGAAAAATTAAACAAAAAACACTCTCTAGGGTTTCTACGTCCACCAAACAGGTGGCATGAGTCCCATGATCCCAAGAATCTACTGTTTATTAAAGTGGCAGTGCTAGGGTTACAGAAAAAGCTACAAAATTTAGCATAGAAGGCACAATTTACGGAGATTTATATCACTTTAAGATGGAGTGCGAATTACGAGGGTATGTGAAACATATTGACCATCAGATTAGCCTTCTGTAGCAAATTCTGTAGGAATTTGCTGTAATTCTAGCATTTCCGTTATTAAAGGTACTTAATTTTGATATTAATTAAACATTGGAATCAAAATTGTTTCAGGAAATCCAAAATCAATCCAAACCCAAAATTGATCAGAGTGTGTGTGTTGTGGCATTGTGCTTACCTGATGGGACTTATTGCAGTGATGTTGTTTACAATACAGATTAGTGGTGACGAGAGAGACAGAAATGATAACCCATATGCTGATGCTACATATTCAATGTGTTTACTCAATTCGATCGATAGGTGAGTCCACTTAGAGATAATCAAAGGCTGATGTTGATTTACAAGATGAAATGATAATTGTCACACAAAATCATCCTTTGTCAATCTAGTAATTCCACCATCTCTTTAAAGATAAATTGGCGAGGCCGCTTCTACAATAAGCAGATTTTATTTTTATTTAAGGAAACGTTCCCGCCATTAAAAAATTAAAAATATACCAAAAAGTTCAAATATGCAATTCCAAATACACAACCTTAGAGGATTTTTTCCACCCCAAATTTAAAAAAAAAGGGCTTTTTTAGCAAATAACTCTGTCAGTATATGGAAACTAACAAATGACCCTGACATTTTTGATATTTCTCAGATAACCCTACATTGGACGGAATCGTTAACTTTCTATCCAACAGCTTACGTCAGCATCACTTGCCAATGTAAAATTATCCAAATGCCCTTGAACTAACCCAACCCCTCTCCAAGTCGAGTTAACAAGGTGGGTGAGATTAATCTTGATTATCTTCATCCAAGGATAATCGAACAGGCTAGACAGTCAAGAAGGCTAGAACGGGTTGAGAGTTTATCGAGCACAGGGTCAGAATTCAGTCTCAGTGTGCATAGTGAAAACATGCCGGATCAAATAGATGATGGTGGTAGCATGATAGAAATGGAAAGAATGCTCATAGTTGTGGAGCCAGAATCCGGCGCGATCTCACGGCGCACGCGAGAGAGCGCTCCCTCCCGAGAGAGAAGAAGAACGCACGCACGTGTCACGTGAAACGGGCACAAAAAGGATTCGCCCACCTGAGAAGGGGGTATGAGTGTGAATGTGATGTGAAAGGAGTCGCCACCTGATTTACGGGAATCAGGACCCAAAATTTTGGAAAATCAACCTAGATCTAGTTTTCCGAAAAAACCATGGCGATAGTCCAAAGTGGATGGTCTGCGATACAAAGATAATGGGTAAGGGGATCAAGGTACGGGTTGGGAAGGTGTTAGGCACCCAACAACCGCCCGTCCGTGAGGACGGCCTCTACTTCGCGATTAAAAACT
>MVGT01002384.1:11795-23233 GCA_002174775.1 Macleaya cordata | reverse complement strand
TTTGTCTCATTATATGTAAAGTAAAATTATAATATTACTTAATAAGTAAAACTCAAAATAGTATAAAGACAATTATGGATTTGGATTTCGTTGTTACTATATTATGTTTAAAAATTTCATTTATTATGTGAGTAGATTATTAGTTTGTTTATCTTTTTAAACTATAAAGGATATTTTATTTATTCAAGTTTATTATTTATTTTTATTAATTTTTTGTATTAATAGTTTCATTCAATCACCTAAATTTATTGAAATATGGGCAACATGAAGAACCCAAAAAATCTGAAGAACCCGAGAAACCCACTCGGGCCATGCGTGGGTAAGCCTTTTATAGGTTTTGTGGGTTCTATGGGCATTCCGGGCAAATGAGGTACAGTGTGGGCATGGCATGTCCAAAGCCTCTAACCCGCCCAACCCGCCCGAGTCCCACCCCTACTGCAGGTGTCCTAAGGTTAAATGAGAGGAAGAGATTATCAAAACAACAAAAAAAAATTGAAAAAAAAAAAAATTTGGTTGGAAGTGTAAGGTAGTGTGCTGATTTTCGTTAGGATCACGACATTAAGAATCAAAGCAATGGCTGCTAAGTATTTTATGCACGACAAAACTTGGATTTTGTTCACCCATCTGTGATGTACCTGCTCCATTAAAATAAAAAAATTTAGTAAAGTACTCTTCTCTTGTAGCCGTTGGATTCTCCTATGTTACATATACCTTTATGCCATGTTTGGATCGTGGGAATAAAATCACATTCTTAGAAATCACATTTCTGGAATACTATTCTTGGAATGACATTCTCTTATTTTATGTTTGGTTCAACTAGGAATAGGAATATGATTCTTGCCACATTCCTATTCCAGTGTTTGGTTCATGCAGGAATAGAAATCCGAAAAAAAGGCTAATTTTTTCCTTATAACCCGTCCAAATATATATTTTATTAAAAACAAGCATAAAAATAAAAAAATAAATTCATATTTTTCATAACAAGCATTGAAACAAAAAATTAATTCTTTATCAAAAAATAAAAATCAATTCATATTTTTCATAACTCATATATATTGGCTTATTTACCATTTTAATCATAGAGTTAGATTGAAACTTATACTCATTTAATGTCTCAAATGGAAATCCGTCGATCTTATTCTCTTCTTCTCCTCAATCGGAGACCTCTAGCACCCTCTAGAACCACGAACACTTAATTTAGACTTTAATAGCACGATTGAACGGCTGACATTTAAAGTAATTTATTTGGAGGGTTAGATATCTCTGATTGAGCTAATTTTTAGTGGACATCTTATAAATAATGATAATATTATGTCTACAAAAATTCAATTGATTTGAAGGCCTCTAACTTGTAAAAAAATTTCTTCAAAAATAAAGTTATTGTGTGCCCTAAGGGCACACGTTAAGAGGACCCTATCTATAATAATTCCAGGGAAAGTTATAAACAAAACCAAAACCAAAAACAAAGAAAACAAAATCATATCCCGATACTAAACTTCATTCATAATATAGATTACTAAAACTTTCACTCATTTTCGTTCCTTTTTTTCATTCTCTAATTACTCCATTTGGAGAAGTTCTTCCAACAATTTATCATCTAAGTACTCAAATTCAAAAATTTGTTTTCTTGGCTTATTTTTGGGTTCCTCATTCTTCGTAGTATTCGAAGGAAAAGAAGATGATGATGATGATGATGATGATGATGATGATGATGATGATGATTTAGAGCAAAAAAGATCTGATGTCGAATCTTTCAAGTCAAATTCGCTAGGAAAATTAAGAACAGCGGAAGGACCCCTCAATGCAAAAGCGGCACGATCATAAGCTCTAGCTGCCTCCTCTGCAGTACAATAAGTTCCTAACCATAAACGTCCACGAGGCGTCGATGGGTCACGAATCTCCGCCGCAAACTTCCCCCACGGGCGTTTTCGAACCCCTCGGTGCCGGATTTCTTGGCTGCTGCTCTCTTGTTTATTTTCTTCCATCAATATAGTAGTAATTAATCTTAGTAAATTAATATTATTCGTTTTTATTTTTCTATATTAGATGATGATTTTATAAGCATGTATTTATATAGGCAATGTGATCCGTACTATAGTTAGTGATTTTTTAAATGCTTAATTAAATAGAAGTACCAAACTGTACAGAAAATGGACGCCCTAGATTATCTTGAATAGCAGCGACTGTTCCCACGTGGATCGACAAAGGACGTTGATGAAGGAGACATGTTTGGATGCATTGGATATGGATGGATTTTTTGAGGTAATCATAAAATTCACGTTTTAAAAATGCGTGGTACGTTAAATTCATGATGCATGTAGAGGAATCTTAAATAATATATGTTCGTGACTTCTCCACCAAAACATCACTATTTTCTTCAAAAATATTTTGATATTGCTTTGTTAAATTTGATGTAACGTTCTGTTGGACCATGTATATTGCGCTGCATGTGCTTCTGTTGCCCTAAATATTACGCCAGTAAATGCAGATTTTTCCATTGCCAATCAATATTCTTCTTCATGAATGGTGATGATCTTGTTACATATCTGTATATTTAATTGAGACAATCTTTTTATGTAGTTAGTGGTTCCTATGGAGGGGCCACTCAGTGGGTTCTTTGTATATTTTTGTAATTTTCTTGTTTGTATTTATATAATTATCGTCCATGTTAAAAGAAATAAAATTCTTGTTAGAGAGAGAAAGTAGAGAGAGAAAATGATAGAAGCTGGAACGTCATTGGGCCGTTGGCTTATATCCACGGGTATAATTCTCTCTTAGTCCTCCTTCTCACTAGTCAAAAATATTGATCCCTGACAAGTGATCTACCCCTCTATATATTTATAGACAATGAGGGAGTTAGGTGAACACTCTAATTATAAAGGTATTGATTCTGTACAATTTATCATGCAAGTTTTATTGTGCTCCAGTCTTTATCACGTGCTACGTGTACTGTCAATATTTTAAATATATCTCAATAAAACCCTTGAGCATAACCTTACAATGTTCATGGAGTTAGTATACTATTGTACACATAGGGTATCAATAATACTAGCATGAGAATGCCTCTGAAGAAATAAGAAAAGTTTTTATCGAAAGGAATCTTCGGCTACTTTATATTTTCTTTTGTCTAATGCGGGTACATAATTTTCGACCGAAAAAAATCGCTGATCCTGTTGTCGCTATTGCATTTGGGTTAATTATTTATGAGAAGGGATTCACGGACATGCTTAAATGTACCTGCTTATGTGGGCCTATATGAAGTTGACCTAAGGGCTAATTTTTGATGAGGATGATCGATCTACATGGTGAGGAGAACATCTTCACAAAAAATTAGTCTATTCTAAAACTTTTAACCCCATCATATGATGGTTTAAACTTGATAATATTTATGGACGGTCTATAAATATTATAAATTTTAAATTATCATTTGATGGGGCTAGAAGTTTTATAATGGATTGATTATAAAACTTGATTTAAAGTTCGTGCGCTGAACAATGGCTTATATCCACGGGTATAATTCTCTCTTAGTCCTCCTTCTCACTAGTCAAAAATATTGATCCCTTACAAGTGATCTACCCCTCTATATATTTATAGACAATGAGGGAGTTAGGTGAACACTCTAATTTAAACTTGATTTAAACTTGTTTCAGCCGCTGTGCGCTGAATAATGGTCGCCGACCCTATTGAGGCTGCCAGCCACATTGAGGCCGACGACCAATCAAGTTCCTTCCGAGCTGTTTTTTGGACCTCCGGGCCAATTGTGAATAATAGTATTTACTCACTTAGTATGTATATAGAAAAATATAAGTTAACAGGGATATATAATCAAAAAAATTGATTTAAAGTTCGTGTATTAAATGTGAATAAAACAGTGATTATTAAGTGTTAACAAAGCTTCATTGTTAAAATAAAAATAATGTGACTTCAAAAACATGGGTATTAGTTACATTTAATGTAAATAACGTGACTGAACAATAGAGCTATTAGTCACATTTAATGAACGTAACGTAACGTGACTAAAGAAACATGGGTATTAGTTACATTTAATAAACATGAAGTGGCGAAATCATATTAGTTACATTATAAATTTACAACCATCACATGATTTACATACCCCCATGACTGATAATCTTAATGTCACGCTTTCATAAATATAACGTGACTAAAAAACTAAGGATATTAGTTATATTTAATGTAAATAACTTGACTTAAAAATAGTTGTATTAGTCACATTTAATTAACGTAATGTGACTAAAGAATTATGGGTATTAGTTACATTTAATAAACATAACGTGACTAAACATACATGAGTATTAGTTACATTTGATAGAAATGACATGACAAAAACATATTAGTTACTTTATAAGTTTACATTAGTCACGTAATTTTCATACCGCAGTGACCAAAGTGACTTAACTTCACTTAAGGAACATACATTAGTCACGAGGACACGTTACAACATGACTGTAAAATCAAGGTATTAGTTACATAAAAATAGACTTCGCGTGACTAAAATATATTAGACACGGTGTTTAAGTTATAAAAGCGACTAATACTCTTTTAGTGCACTTTTTTTAGATACGGTGAATGCAATTCTTAACTTCCACTGTGACCTAAACCATTATATCATTCTTTAGTCACGATTTTTGGTACTACCGTGTCGCTTCAATTTTTTAAAACCGTGACTAAATGCCATTTTTGTACTAGTGATGTTTGGGTCGTGGGTCTATGGCCATCGGCCCATTTCCAGGACACAGGTCCAATTTTGGCTGCGGGTTGTTCTAGACTCTCCTATGGCAATTTGACGAGAATTGCTGTGAGAGTGGAAGACCCCAAGGTTGTGATAGGTTACCGAATCCGAAAATAATTAAGTTTCCTATTTTGATTAGGTATTTGCAGTCTATATATACTGCGAAATTAGGTCATTGTTTGTACCACTCAGTTGCATGTTGAGAGTGTGTCGAGATGTAAGGGTGAGGGGTTAATCTCAGTTGGGTGCACTATTGAGAGCAAATGAGAGTCGTTTAATGGTCCTATGTATTTATACAAAGATCATTAAATAAAGTATTAGATCGTTGCTGCCCGTGGACATAGGCAATCTTGTCGAACCACGTAATTTTTTGTGTTCTTCATTTTTACGTTTCCGCTGTGTTAATTAGGTTTAAATCAAATTTGTGTAGTTGATCCTTAGGTTAATGCATAGTCGAATCTGGTGTTCGTGCATCACAAACTAGTATCAGAGTTGTGGTTGGAGCTGAGGTTGTTGTCGACTGTAATTTAGGCTATTGTTTGCAAAAGATTGGTCGGGGGGAGTTTTGGCAGCCGGCTGTTCCAGGCCGCCGACCATTCTTTTTAGAAAACCAGATATGAGATTTTTTAAAGGAGAAGATGTCACCAAAACATTAGTTGTAGATACAAAGTTTGAAGTAGAGAAATTCGATGGCAGAAACAACATTGGCACATGGTAGCACAAAATTTGAGGTATTCTGTCTTATAGCAGAACTAGTAGAACCCCAATTGCCAGTCTTGTAGCAGAATCAGAGCGCACCCTACGTAGGATCAGAATTAGTATTTGCAGACAGAAGTACTATTTGGAAACGTTAACCTGTCTTATCATTTTAAAATTCCATTTTAAATTATATACTAAATAATCAAGGGCTATGTTTTGATTAAATTAATTAAATTAGACCAAACTATTAAGTTTGTAAGAATCCAACTCAACACAATCTTTACAAGGACAATTTTTATAAATGCTTGCTTAAGTAATTAAATCAAACACATTCATGGAGGGTTTTTTTTTTAAAGAAAAAAAAAGAAAAACACATTCTTGTTCAAAAAACATTGATCACAAGATGGAGAAGCTCCTATCCAATATAAAAATCAAGCTGTACAGGAATCTTACATCTTTCTGCCAGAGAAACGACCAGGGAACTTCGTAGTTTCGGCATGCAAAACTATTCCTATAATCGATCTAAGACAAGTCGATGGTAGTGACCGAAACAAAACCGTTCAACAGATTTTAGAAGCTACAGAAGAATTCAGGTTCTTTCAGGTAATTCCTACTCCAATTTGATCATTTATACGGTAACATCCCGTACCTTTAGGTGTATTTACGCCCTACTTGGATGTAAATAACCAAAGCCCAGAATATTATTTGGGTGGGTTTTGAAATGTATTTTGGTCCAATATACTTGGGCTCGATCTATTTGAGTCCAATTAACTGGGTTTTGGGTCCAAGTCAAGTGGTCCAATTGGGGCCCACTTCTAGGTCATCTCGTGGTCAACATTACTTATGGATTGGTCTCGGTCAATAGGTCATCACGAGTCACGTGGTTAGACTAGGGAACCTAGGGTCCATGAACCTTAAGTGTCCACAAGGGCTAACGATAGTGCCACTAGGATTTTTGGTATTTGCAGATGACTTTACTACACATTACTTATGCAAATCAGATGCTCCTTATTTGGATACCTTTATAATCAGGTGCACATTCTTGTAATATTTTTAAAATATTTTTATGAAAAACGATCTCACATGAAATAATAGGTTCAGTAAAACACGTACAGACTAACTACTACTGCATAGCATTCATTTAAAATTGTTTAGTTTACGCCTTGTTTATCAAAAAAATGTTTCGTCAAATCCTTGTAAAACTAGACTCAGAGATGCACAACTTTTGTGTCCAAAGTTTAGTTTCAGACGGATTAATCCAGAAAGTTGACGCAATCTAGCCTATGTGTCACCAATCAGCAAACATTAGTACACAAGCTGACTATTGTAAAATCTCAAAACCAGAACTAAACACTCCTAAAATCATAAAATTTAAACATCAAACTCCTCTAGATGTTACGAATCCAGAGGTATAAGAGGCAACTAATCCGACTTATAAAACCTTATTAATCAATCCAAAAACCAACAACTAGTCAGAACTTTTAGCATACTGTTAAACTACGAAAAAATTAACAAACTAAAAGCATAAATTGTTCCTGGCATGTCCAAGTAGCAAACCGCACCCTTATTCAAGTATGTAAACCAAAGAAAATACCTCGAAGACCTGCCTAGTCTTCTCCTCCTCTAGCACGATGCAAATCTCGCTCAATCGTCCTCCTTTCACTGTTCTATGAAAGATGTGACGATAGGGGTGAGCTTGTGCTCAATAGAAAAATCATCGAACAACCTTTCACAGTACATAAAATAACATATGCAAATAACTTCAAAAATAGCACAATACATTACCGATTTCACCATGAAGTTTTTAATCCGTAGATTTTATACCCATCGTACGTCGTACTATCTTTTGCAGGAATGCCATACTTTGGTGGATGTGGTTTGGGATTACCCATCAAACTACTACGCTACAAGTAGACATCTAATATTCTTTTTTATTAGATCTTCATTAGAGTATTTAATTTATTTCCATACAATTTCATGGAATTAATACATCATAAAAACAATTATAACATGCAAATCTTTACGCGATTTAAGATCATGGAAAATCCTTCATGAACATGCATCAAAACAAGGAATAAAAATATATAAGATACAACTTACAATAACCCGCATTTTTTCCCTTCCTTTTAACCGCGAATCTCTTGTCGGATCGAAGCGATCTAAGCTTCGATCATGAAGATCAAACCACCAATTATGCTCCTATGTACCCATTTTTTTTCCTTTGAGTTCTTCTTTAAATTTTCGTTGAAAAAGTTTCCAAGAGAGCACCTAGGGTTGGCCGATCCCTTCTTTCTTTTTCCCTTTTTTTTCAAACAAAACTTCTCACAATGTGAGAATTCATGTTTTGTCGCAAATTTTAACTTTTTGCGACATATTTGTGCACATCGCAAAATGTAGATTTTAGCGACGTCGCTAAATACTTTTCGCTAGGCACCTAGCGCGACGATAGCCAAGACGAAAAAATGTCGTCGCCAAATATTATTAGCGACGAATTATTGAGTTACAGCGACAAAAAATTTAGTCGTTGAAGGCCATCTTTCTTGTAGTGTATGGATATGTATAAATATATACATTCAGTAAAAATGGAATGCAGGTACAGCTATATATGTATTTAAATATTATATATATAGGTACATGTATGTATATTATTATTACGTCATATACATATGCGTATGTAGGGGAAATTGTGTGTGGACCTTACACACATGAAATACACGTATAGCTATATATGTATACCTTAATAGTAGGTTGGGTTGATATGTACGTGTACACAAGTGTACATGGGATTCACTATTCTGTTGATAGCTCTTTTTTCTTTTGGTATTGTGTGCTAGAATTGTATTTGGAGCGTTAATTATTTTTACATTTGTAATTTTGTTTTGTTTTTTATATATATATATCATTCTTTTCCGATCAAAAAAATGTACGTGTACACAAGTGTACATTTGAATGGATATATATATATATATATATATATATATATTCATAGTATATATATACTAAGTGGTACCATGTGGACCCCACACTTGTAAAAAAAAATGTGGGTAAGCTTATGTGTGTGAAACAGATTTTGGAGTTACCTAAATTATCTACTTAGATATTTTAGGAAATCTTGGGAAGGCTATCTAAGAAAAATATCTTTAGATGGTTTTAGATATAGGAGGTAAAAATGATAGGAGGTAAAAAGGGTTGTTTTGATCGATCTCTCCATAGGAAAGGATCGACACCCACAAACCCAATCCTATAAAATCTATCTGTCTCTACATATAAGAGATCTTGCTAATTTAAGAATTAGACTTTATCTCCAACAACTTGATAAAATTATGGGGAGATCTCGACCGTTGGATTTACGAGTGGGGACACATGATATCATCCTAATAAGTCTCCACAGATTTTTAGTAGGCTAAAATACACATGAATCACATCCCTCATGACAGGGATCGACGGTATAGGTGTCAACCACACCATATGATCATAATACAAATCTTTTTATTCCATTATTGTTCCTAAATATTTAGTTAGCTAAATATTCTAAAGTTAGTGGTTAAGATAAGGGGAAGTCTCCCAAGTATTAGAGGTTCTTAGGGACCGTTAGATGAGAACCAACAAATCATTACCATCCATTTAACACAAACCCTAGCCGACTAGCCATGAAGAAATTGGTCCTACTCTTGCTAGATAATGTAAAATTCTACTATTTTAGTTAGGGAGGATATTTAATAAGATTTAGAGAGGATAGACTTTTAGAAACTTTTTAATTAGAGAATATCTAGGAAGGAGAGGAGGGAGGATATACTAAGGCATAGTCGATCCCTCCATTCTCCCGAAAATGATATTTCGTGATCAAATCTATATCATCGTGCAAAGTTTTTTTTACGACGCAAAATAATGTCGTCGCTAAATAATACATATAGCGACGATTCATTTTCGTTGCTAAGTTGATATTTTGCGATGAAAGATAATCGTCGTAGAAGATTTTCTTTTCGCGATGAACTAAAATCGTTTTGAAAGATTGACTTTTGGCTACATGGTGATTTCATCGGTAAAAAAAATTTTACGCGACAAAAAGCGTTCGTGGCGGAAAATTCCATGTCGTCGCATTTGCTACTCTTCAGTGACGAAAGATTGTAATCGCTAAAGATGTTTGACTATGATACGACGTCTATTTTTTCGTCGCAATAGATGCTCTTTAGCGACAATAATCTTTCATCGCTTATGATGTTTGACTATGATACGACGTCCTTTTGTCTTCACAATTGCTACTATTTAGCGACGAGAGTTGTTCAGCTAACTATATTTCACTAAGAAGAAAATGTTCGTTGCCTATTGTTTATAATTATTAATTTCCGTACAAATAAAAACAATTTCAAGAGATATTCAAAAGATCATAATAAAAAGAAATTTTTTTACTAAAAGTTGTACTTGTAACAATTGTTCAAATAGACATTTAATTAAAAAGCATAAGTACTTGTAACAATGTTTATATAGTCAAATTAACCAAAAAAATAATAACCATGTCTTAACTAATTATCACCAGACATACTAGAGGAGGGTCTATCTTCTGGTATGTTGCCTCTTTCTGGATTCAATAACAACTCTTCTAATCGTTTTAAACGTCGTTCTTGATCCTTTAATGATTTAATTCGTTAATTTTGCTCTTTAACTATCGTGTGTAATTCCTCATTCTCCCTGTTTGTTGCTACCGTAGAAGACTTATAATATTTAGGTCGTGGTCTATAGCCAAGACCTTTACATATCCTGACTTTTTTCCTAATACATTCTCGCATATTTCATCATATCGGAGGGGCATAGATTGATCTGATTTGTTTGTTGTTCGAGCTCGCACATTTACTCCTATATATACAATTACATAAATTTGAGTCACATAAAAAATTAACTAAATACTATAAAGTAATTATAATAAGTAGGCTAGCACAATACTTACATATTTTGATTGCGCTTCATCATTAACGCAACCATTATCCAAGGTGTGGTGCGTTGAATGAAATATGTCAATCTGACTAAGTTGTTGTCGAGTGCTCTTCCTCTATTTGATATAAGAATATATTTATAAATATTTATAATAGATCATGTGTATAACATTATTACTATAAAATTTTAAGTTATCACAAACTACCTTCTTTTCAGCATGGCACAAAAAAGATAGCTTGATCCTGCATGATGGTTTTATGGAAGTTTAGCACGGTTTTCAGAATTCTTCTTAGATCGTTGTTGCACATAAGAAAAATGAGTAAATAAATATACATATTAAATAATTAATTTAAAGCTAAGATAATAAATTATACCTTATATTTTGTTGTGCTAAAAAAGTCACACAACCAGTTCCGATCTTCTTGTAACACATTGCGATAGGGATGTCTTTTTGCCTCTTCAAGTATCTCATACATTTATGGAGGTCAAACCTATAGTCAGAGAACTTCGTGCCATTGAGTCATTCAAATATCGGTACACGTGTGGCAATGAGATATCTATCTCAAACTTGTTCATAATATAATTTTATCACATAGCCAACCATGCACACTATATACTATCATGCATCTTAACTTCATATTAACTTTGCTTAACAAATGAAGATTATGCGGCAACTCATAAATACAGGAAGCTGACCAAAAAACTTGACTATTAGATACCAATGTTGTTAACAACACACAAAGAGATCAGGCTAATTATTAAAAAAAAAAACTAAGCCCACCAAAATACCCATTGTGTATATATCTGTAAAATACCCATCGGACACCAAAATATATTCTGAAAAATATTAGTTTCAAAACCATTAGATTCTCTCTTTCATTCAGCTAGCTAGAGTATTTTATGTTGGGTTTATGCCCTAAAACAATTAAAACGACATTTTATGTGTTAATAAATAGTTTATTAATTTTGCATGCATGATAATAATAATGAGTTTACGTAGATGAACTAGTTGTATGCAAGTGTTGCATGTGGGAGATATAGTTCATTAATACATTGT